>CAEMYA010000179.1:11746983-11765393 GCA_903131615.1 Diplodus sargus | reverse complement strand
AGAAACAACAGAGTTATCACAGCTTCTGTTCTCGACCCATCTGCTCAACCCCGGCAACTCCGGACTTGCAACATCAACTCATGGAGCAGACAGGGCAGTATTTTCAGTCTTGACCAGGTCTAACTGGTTTCGGCTCACATTATTCTACTTTTCTTTTCACGATGGCACTGATGGTGATGTCATCTTCACACATGCTCACAATCCACACAGACAAGGGGCACTGAAAACCATTTTGTGAACGCACAGGATGATGATTTTTATAAATGATGTGACTAGTTGCACGTCCACAATAACAGACCTGAACAAGGTCGTAATGCAGATATCACACCAGCCATTAAAGCTCTTTCACAGTGACACACTATTGTAAGTGTTGCTGCAATATTCCTGTCACAATGAAATCACCGTGAGGCAACATTAATTCAACAATACAGAGAAGAAAAAAACCCCCATTGCATTTCATAATGGAAATCCTCTTTTAAAAACAGTTCAAGACACGGATCTCAATCTACAACATTATTATAATCTATTGTCTATGTATTGTTTACTACACTATCGGCAATGTTTGTGTCATTACCAGAACAGCGTTACCTTGCTGGCCTTCAACTGTGGACGAAACGTTGCTGGTATACTCTAGAAATATTCTATACAATATTCTAAAAATAATCTAAGAGTCTGACAGTGATTCGGTGTAATAACATGTTACCCAAAGCCAGAAGAGCGACCTTTCATTCGGTGGTCGTCTCCTCAACGGCACTGCCGAGAGCCGACGGGGGGAAACGATGTCTCATACCGATGCCCAGTTAGCAAACTGCGGCAGTGAATTCACGCCGAAACACGCAAACACACACACAAACGGCTAACTAAGCTAGTTAACGTCCACGCACGAGAGAGAATTCAGGAAAAGACCCACCTGTTTTAATGAAGCTGGTGTCTCTCGCCACCTCCTCACACGGGTGACACATTTCTCAAACGTTTCTCAGCGGCTGCGGCTGGTCTGACACCGGGCCGGAGCGCCGTTCTACAGTGACGGAGGAGAAAACAGCTCCGAGACACGAGCCGAGCGGCGGTTCGGCTCTCTGGCGGAGACTGGCGGAAGTGCCGACACATGGCCGGTGTCAAAATAAAAGCACGGCGGGAGCATGATACACTGATCGTGATGAGAAACAGTCTGAACTGATGTGACCTTTATTTAAAACCTTGTATGATAGTGAACGTAGAGAGACGCATATTTTAATGGAGTTTTTTTTGCCATTAACCACACATATGGTGTTTGTCATTTTAAAATATGATTTTCCAAGTTAAGATAAGTCTCAGTTTGTCGTAAAATTAATGATTGTGAAAATAATATGTATGTTCTTTTGTTGAGTTCTCACCAAAACCCATGGCTTAAGCATTGTAGAGCTGCTCCTGTTTATTAGCTAGCTCACAAAACTGACAAAGTCTCCTCTCACACTGCTGCAGTTGTCGATATGACCAGTTTTATTGTGATTTTCATCCATTGCTTTTCATGTGCCGAGTTGGTGGCCATGTTGGCGTTGGTGACGTGTGTTGGGAGAGTCTATGTAGTAGTTCACAGAGCGGTTTAACTCAAAACTAGATGATATTTTATTATCTTGATATCAAACAGCAACTTTATTGACTTGGGAAATTATATTTTGCATCGTCAAACATCCATTGTCTGTTACTGCTTATCCCTTTCAGGGTCACCGGTGCTCGAGCCGGTTCCAGCTAACATTGGTTGAGGGTCGGGGTACACTCTGGAGAAGTCGCCAGTTCATTACAGGACTGACATAATAGGGAAAAACAACCATTCACACTCACATTCACTCCTACTGACAATTCAGAGCAACCTAACTTTCCTGCATGTCTTTGGATTGTGGGAGGAAGCCAGAGTACCTGGAGAAAACCTCACACAGAGAACATGCAACACTCCACGCAACCCAGTACCTTCCTTCTGTTTGGCAACAGCAGTAAACATTGTGCCGCCATTCTGCAAATCATATGTGTAGTTCATGGAACAATTCAAGATGGATCAAACAATGATTTGTCTCTCTTCATTCACTACCATATAAAGTTTTTTTCAAAATAAGGTCCCATGGGGCAAACCAGAACCAAACCATGGGGCTTGTGACTTTGACTCTCTATAAGGATAATACACATCTAAATTGGATATTTGGAAGCGACTCTGACTCATTTGATATGTTTCTATGATGTATAGGACACACTCTACAATAAGGTACCATAACATTTGAGTAGCTAATAAGGAACAAGTGAGGAATGAATGAGGAGTTACTTTGTAATTAATGAATCTTTAGTAAGTTATTCCTAAATAACTGTCCTGACCGTCAGGGCCACTGTGATAAGCCCAGAACAAACTGAATTTCAAATGTTACTTTTAATATTGCGGATTTGAGATTCTACTATCTATGCAAAGAAGAAGGTCAAGAAAGCCTTCGTGTAATTCTGGAGAGGTGTGTGTCTGGGTGTAACCATTAATGCTGGGGTGTGTAAAGCACTTTTAGAGGAAATATTAAACACAACAAAATGAATAATAGGCCTGATATAGAGATGATTGCGGCGTCCCCACCAGTGCAACATTAGAGAAAGTTCTCATTCTCATTACCAAAAGACAAATGCGGTCTGTGTCATCTACACTTCTGAAGTGGTGCATTTCAAAAAAATCTTACAATAAAATTTTCAGAGGACTGTTCCTACTAAATAATACATATTTGCTTAAATTAGGTCTTATGAATAAGGAATGACTTCTTCCTGTAAAAATTAATTGTGCAGAATATAGGATGGATGAGCTTGGAGTGTGATTCTGAACCAGCAGCATTTAGGGATTATGTGTTTCAGGGTAGACAGCTCAACCTTTTGCTATGTGTTGTTTCCTGTGGAAAAGGGTGTTTATTCTGTTCTGGTTTATCAAATGTAAGCCTTATGTCGACATCCCTACATTTTATTTATCACTCAGTAATGCAGGAATACATAAAAAAACACACATAGCCTCACCACAGAGACAGTGTGTCAGCACTGGAAAGACTCCCAGCTCTCAGTTTCAGAATGACTGCAGTTCCCCTAAACAAGTTCCCACCGCGTCTCCAAGCAGGATGGAGCAACAAACCCTTCAATCTCAAAAAGCTCAATAAATGTGTCATTTGTGCTGATTATCATTCAGCTCAGCTGGACAGTCCTGCAGCAGCTGAGGCCTTCGCCAAGTGGGACAACGGCAGAATTTGTTTGAATTTATCTTCTCTGTACTTCTCTGTCTCCCTCTGACTCATTGGCAAACGATGAGGTGATAAAAACTGTCTGCACAACTCAGTGCAATAATAACATTAATACAGGCCTGCAGCAGGATTTTGGCCCTGATCTGTGCTGCACTGGCAATATTTGTAAGATTGGAAAGAAAATCTAAATCTGAGAGGTGATATTAAAATCGGTATGTCAGCTTCAGGTGGTCGTATTCAAAGAAACGACTTCCCACATGAGGATGTATACTTAAGTACTGTACTAAGTACAATTTTGATTTATACTATATTTCCATTTTCTGTTCTTTAATCGTCTATTTCACTACATTTTACCCAACCACTTTTGTTTGATGAATTTAGTTAGTTTCTCTGTAGGTTGCATCGAACTAGATCCATTTCAAATTAATTCATTTTCTTGGCAACTGGACAAAAAAATACAGACTCTAATAATCAGAAAATTGCTGAATATTGCATCCGATAATCACTAAACCCATAGTGTCTATAGATACATGTATAAATATATAACTTTCTGTTGACTTTAACTGAATTTTACTTTTGATCATTTAAGTATGGTGACAAAACACAAAAAGATTTCACAAAACACAACAAGATTGTGGAAAACTTAACATTAAACACAACCAGGCCATTTTGCAATCTGAGAAAAACAAAACCACATTCCACAAAACAGATAAGATTAGATATTACCAAACATAACAACATGTCATTGCTGTTGTTGAGATGCTTTGTTTCAACTGTTACTCGAGTATCATGTGTATGGGTAATTCACTTTTACCAGAGTAATATTTCATCACAATATCTCCACTTATCCAAGTATTGCCCGAGTAATACATTCTTTCTTTCATTTCTGCTCGGAATGACACTACTTTTATGCAAACAACTTGAAATGACACCTGCCAACAATGGGTTAATGACGTTTATTTTGAAACTACCGATACGTGTGATGTCATCAGACCGCGACAAACCAAACCGAACGTCTCCACTCTATCCATGTGATGAAACCGTCTGTATCGTTTATGTTCTTAGATACTTCAACATCAGCTGCCATGTCTGTTTTACGTACATGTTGTGTTATTTTGCGTCAGTCGGATTCTTCGTGGACGATGCCGACGGTCCGCCGGTTGTCTCGTTGTTATCACAGCGCTGTGTTTACCTGTCGCCCAACGACCCCCGCGGCCAGGACGGGTCTGCTCTGCTCACAGGACCAGCGCTCTTCTCATATTTTGTCACCTGCTGACAGATGCCTCAGTACTTATAGAGGATTCTCAACTTCACCGAGTTTCGGAGGTGGAGCTGTTGGAAAGATCGAGTCGAAACATTATCAACTCGTTTACACCTGCAAGGTACACCTGAGTTTGGACATATTATATCTGGTGTTTTAACGTCGTGTACCTGACGGGTTGTTTGTATCACCTGTGCAGGTTTGCTCTACCAGGTCCAAGCAGACGATTTCCAAGCAGGCGTATCATAAAGGAGTTGTGATAGTGACGTGTCCAGGCTGCGAGAAGCACCACATCATCGCTGACAACCTCGGCTGGTTCTCGGACCTGGAAGGGAAGAGGTCGGTGGTGTTTCTGAACCTAAAGCAAAATGTGTTATCTATTCATGACGACAACCAAACCAAACACCACAAACCTGCAGTCAAAAAAACAGTGTGCTACGTAAAATCAGTTTAGTATGATTTGTTTTTTAATCATAATTTTAACTGATGTCATCAAGGCAGCATGAAGTCAGCTTGTTTTGTGTAAATCAGACAAACAATAAGGTAATATTAGATATTTGTTATCTTAGTATTTGAGGTTTAAAAAATGTGATAATTGTAATAATAATAATCAGCTTTATTTACTGATCCAAATAAGACATCAAGTGAATAAAACGATAAAAAGATGTACAAGCCATAGAAACGAAACAGGAAACACAAAGGGAGTAAAACAGAATGTCAAAAAACAAATCAATTGTAAAAAAAACAAACAAAAAACAAACAAGTTCTTATAAATATGAGAAGCTTTTCAAAAGTAAATCATCAAGAATATTTTCACTGCACAATCTACACAAATAACTTGTAGAGTTCACAGCAGGTGTTACAAGTTTACAGAGCACATCCATATTGGAGGAACATAATGTGAAATCTTGTTCATTATATATCTCAGTTTCCAGATGTTTGTTTGGGAGAAATGGTCTAATTCTGGATGTATTTCTGAATGGAGGAAGTCAGACTGAACAGCTGAATTATCATAGTTGTCTGAACTGGGGTTTAAGTCTGAAATTATGGAATGGGACAGAGAACCAAGGCTGTTAGATATTTGGCTATTTTGATACCCTTCTTACTTCCTATAATCATTAACTCTGTCTCACCAGTAATGAATTGTGAAGATATGTACAGATCTGGACATTTTACAGAAGAAAAATAAACTTGGTAGCGCACTCTGGTGGACAGAGGATGTAATGGCGACTGCTTTTAAATGACCTAAAAAATTACTGAAATTTCTGGCCATGGGTGCTTATAGCAGTGTGTCTATAATAAGGATGATATATTCAGTTATTCTGTTTTATTTAGTTCTACATTTAATGCTCATACTGCACTTTATTGGGAAATACAAGGTGAAAAAGATGCATTTTTGGGGGCCAAAACCTGCATCAACCCAACACATCTAGCATGTCTAATAAGGAGAATAAGCTGTTTAGAATCAGGCATCTTTGATTTACCAATAACTGCATGCACAGTATATTTATGAGTGATTCATAATCTGTGTGTTGTTGTTTTTTTTACACTTCAGAAACATTGAGGAAATCCTTGCTGCCAAAGGAGAGACTGTGAGGAGGGTTGAAGGAAGTGCTGCTCTGGAGATTGTTTTGGATGAATCCTGGAAAGACACGTCACAACGTGCTGAAGACACCGAGAAATCGGACAGTGACCCAGAAAAACAATAATACTGTGTTTGTACTGTGTATATTTATATCAAGATGTGTATATTTAATGTAATAATAAACACAAATGAATCGCTAATAAGTGTGGTTGCATATTAATGAATAAAAGACAAGTATTCCTTTAAAAAGTGTCTAACTACAGCCACATGTAAACACTAAACTGCGCCGATAATGTGTGAAGATAGTAGTTTATTATATTCTATCCAAATATTGAATGCAGTTCCGCTCTAAATGTGCATAAACTCATGAGTGATGTTATTCTAAGTAAATGTTGAATGCAATCCGCGCCAAACCCGCCTGTGTTGATATTTTTGCTGAAAGACCGCAAGCTCTCGCGAGAACGGCGCGTTGTTATTGCAATAGACAGCTAGCACGCAGCCGGGTTATCTAGATTTCTGCAGTCTTCCTCATCTGAAGGACTTCAATGGATGCTGTCGGAGCCCTAGACGAGGCAGAGAGGCCCCGGCACCGTCCTTTCCTCATTGGGGTCAGCGGAGGAACCGCCAGCGGCAAGGTCAGTCCATTTCCAGCCGGGGGAATCTCCCGACCACGGAAATTAGCATCCCGTGTAGCTAGCAGTGCTAACGTTAGCACTAATCGAACTGTCAAAGCGGGATGTCACGCCCCCCTTGGTCAGTTAGCTAATATTTTCTTGTTATTACCCATTAACACACACGAACATTCAGTTATTACACTTGTGGCCTGTTAACAACACTTCTTTGTGGCCTTTTTAGCGTTTCATGCTGCTAACTAGCTGCTGTAGTACATGTCTCGGTTCCCTCGCAGCGCCAGCGGAGAGTCAGCTGATAAACATTACACTGAGAAGGTCACTGATAACACACCTCACGTCAAACTTGACGGGATTTGTCCCCCCAAAGTTACAGAAACAGTAACCTTAGAAAGCAGTGTGACGGGTCATACATGACAACAGCTGAGTGAAAGACGTTTTTTCTGCCCACAGTCAACAGTTTGCGCCAAGATCATGGAGCTCCTGGGCCAGAACAAGGTGGACCACCGCCAGAGGAAGGTGGCTATTGTGAGCCAGGACAGCTTCTACAGGGTCCTGACCCCGGACCAGAAGGCGAAGGCTCTGAAGGGCCAGTACAACTTCGATCACCCAGGTAAGGCCACAGTGGTGTGTTTCCTGCCCCTCCTCCTTCAGTCCTCGTGCATTGGTGTGTTTTGTAAACAATACTACACGTTCCCCACCTGACTACATGCTAATCCTAATGTGGATTTATTCTTATGTTGCATGCTTTTATAGTGTAATTGTGTCCATGTCCTCAGAGTTTATTCGGTTACTGGATTTTTTTTAAATGACGTGTCACACCTGTAATATCAGGTCCTGAAACCAGCAGCAAAAACAACATTGGACTGTTTTGTTATACTGGACTATCCTCCTCTGATGGATTTCAAAGAACCTTTATTTAATTTAAGAATTAAAGATTAAGGATCATAATTTGGATTAGAATACACTTTTTTCTTTCTATGATATTTGCTGATTGTCTGGGTTAGTCTGTGGATTAATTTTTCAGGTAACTTGTGGAAAATAACCTTTTAAGTTTCATATGTATGCAACAAGATGAGATATTAATTCATTATTCATTTGGTCATTCATGATAAACTGTAAATAGATAGTTCTATGTACGGTTTGTGGCATGTAGTCAAACTGTCACATACTTTTAGGAAGGAACTTACAATCCTCCTTTTCAGATTCTGCAGTTAAGGAAACTTGCTCCCAACTGTCTCCACACTAACATCTACTCTTCCGACTCTCTTTAATATCTCGCAGAGGCATTTGATAACGAGCTAATGTACAAAACCTTGAAGGACATCGTGGAGGGAAGGGTGGTCGAAGTGCCGACGTACGACTTCGTCACTCATTCCAGGTATGAAGGAAGAATTTCACGTCTTTTGCCAGTTTTTCACACTGTCGCCTCTGTATGACGAACCGTGTTTGTGTCTCCAGGTTGGAAGACAGGATCACAGTTTACCCGGCAGATGTTGTCCTCTTCGAGGGGATCCTGGTCTTCTACCCGCAGAAAGTGCGGGACATGTTTCACATGAAGCTTTTTGTGGACACGGATTCAGACGTCAGACTGTCTCGCAGAGGTATCGGTGTCTCCCTCATGTGCAATATTCTATTTGTTGCCACAGCATATTAAAACGCCTGATTTTATTTGTAGTTCTGCGAGACATGAGCAGAGGGAGGGACCTGGAACAGATTCTCACTCAGTACACAACATTCGTCAAGCCTGCTTTCGAAGAGTTTTGTTTGCCTGTAAGTATGACGACCAACAATTGAAATAATCTATTTTATATTTATATTATATTTTATTTTATATCTAAAGACATCTGTTTTCTCTCGCAGACAAAGAAGTATGTAGATGTCATCATTCCAAGGGGAGTTGACAATATGGGTGAGTGTTCCCCGAGATAAAAAATGCTTCTCTGTCAGTTTGCTCAGCATGAATTCTTTACAAATCATCCGTCTCTCACCAGTGGCCATCAACCTCATCGTGCAGCACATCCAAGACATACTGAACGGTGACATCTGCAAATGGCAGCGGGGTTCCATTAACGGGCGGACCTTGAAGCGGGCCATCGCCGAGCAGAGCGACCTGCAGAACGGAGCCGCCAATCCCCCGGGGAAGAGGGTGCTGCTGGAGCCCAGCTGTCGGCCTCACTGAGGACCTGAGCCGGTGGACGGATGCGTCCGGACTGTATGATATTTGAGCTTTGAGCTTTTCAGATTGTTGCTGCTGAATTGTGCTGGATGGGTCGGCAACTTGCGATGCCAATCTCAGCCGCTGCAGGCATTTTTAAAAAAAAGAAGAAAAAAAAAGATAATCCACAATCCCGCAGTGGTACAAGCACTCAATGCTGTGACCTCTTCATCTTTTACCATAATTACTGGTGCATAAAACTAATACGCATATATAACAGTCTTTTCACTTGTAACAGTCTTCCATGATACCGTTTTTTTCAGTGTTGACTGTGGTTAGATGACCTGTTACTGAGATGGAGGATTATGGGAGTATTTGAATGTTTAATTTTAGTCGAGCTTTTGCACTTTGACCTATATTTATATCTGCTTTTTATGGCTTTATTTTTTGGATTATTCCATTTAAATTATTTTGTCGCTTTTCTGCTGCGTTTCCTGTGTGTTTTAAGTTATTTAGATCACATCTGGCCAGATGGCTGCGTGTTCAGTTCACCCCCCAAAAAAAAGGAAGATTCAGTCACCATCTACTTACCCACATGCCAGCGGAGTTTTGTAGCTCAAAAAGCATTTCTGGAGCTTCACAGCAAAACAGTGTTGTCTCATTCTCCTTAACAACTGAAGTACTTTCACTCTGGACTTGTTTTACAATGTTAAAATAACCAAAACACAAAAAGCTCTATACAGACCTTTTAATGTATCTTTATTCACTATCTTTTTAAAGGCAAAATCATCACTGGAGCTGCTAAGCTAAAAGCTCACAGCCCGTTTGAGGTGCACGATCTTGACCTTGTGTCGAGGGTGTAAATAAAGTCTTTTCACATCAGTTTAGGATTTCGAGGCTTCCAGAGTCTTTGATCACAGTTGTATGGACGCAATTTGTTTTGGTTTTTTTGCGGTTGTGTAATGCTTTAAAACAAGTCCCCAACAACGGAGAATGCTTCAACGCCGTTTTGCTGTAAATATTTTGTGGATTATGAAACTTCACCCGACCTTCCACACACACGAGGGGTGAGTAGACAGTGACTGAATGAACATTTTTTGGTATCGAGTGCTTCCTCTTTGATTTACAGTTCAACACATGCCTTAATTTTTTTAAGTTCATTTTCCACCGACCATTCTGTACAACAATAAATGGAAATTCTATGAAATGTGACTTGAAATGAAAATGAAACTTCTGAGAGCGTGTATAGAAACAGAGCTGTTTTGTTTTATTGGAGTTTGATAGCACAGTGTGATGTGTTGGTTTTGACCATTATCCCCGAAAAGGGATCGAAAGATGATTTTACTACAGCACATTCTGGAATGACAAACACACAAGTCGCCGAGGACTTCAGTCGCACGCAAACACTCGTTCACACACCGACATGGGACTGGGATGTGATTGTGAACTGCCCGATAGTTCTCTACACCTGAACACGGCACACAATGATTCAGTATGACATACATAGATCACAGCATCTTTAGTAATTTATCTTTTTGTGTTTTTGCTTTGCTTTTTTTAGTGCACATACGTATGGCACTTTGGGAGAAGCTAAGCTCTTCTCATAAGCATAAACATCCTTTTTAAGAACAAAAGGAGCACTGTATATAATACATTTCATAACCATACATGATTCTTACACAAAATGTCTCAAAACAAACTCAGTCTCTTAACAGTCATCCCCTCTTCAAGTTCAGATCCCCTCACAGCCCCCCCCACAACAGACTCTCAGGTACGCCGGCCCGCGTCTTGACGTCACAGTTCAGGGCAGGCGGCTCTGGAGGTTCTGCTGGTCGGGGAGGGTGAAGTCGAGGAGATGGGTTGCAGAAGATGACCAACAAATGGCACGTACATAAAGGAAGAGGAAGGAGCAACTCGAGGGAGTAATGGACCATTCAGCTCAATCTCACACACACGCAACAGCTCCACTCTAAAACAGAGAGCCCAGGGAGCAGACTTTGGTTATTTTTCCGTAGCGTCTCCCTGTCCGCTCTGTGTGACTCGTCACTCCTCCTTGGCACCAGGCTTCCTCCCAGTTTCACCGTAGTCACTGAATCTCTTCCCCCCCCGTCTAAACGCCAGAGCCGCAGTAATCCCAATTATAATCTCCCAGAGCCGCGGAGCTCTTTGTAAACCTCGGCCACGCTTCAGTCGTCTGTAGTTTGTTCAGCATCCCCCACAATGAGTCTCCCATTAGCTCCAGCGGATAGCTTCCATTCGTCTTTTTCTCTCTCAGTCTGTAGTAAAGTGGAGTTAGTGTCATGAAGCACAGTTGGAGGTCAGTCTTGGAAAAGGCCCGCGGGCCCTAGGTCTTCTCCTCGCGGTCCGTCTTGCGCCTGGTGATGTTCCTGGGCTTGATCTTCAGCGACAGCTCCCACAGCGCCTCCTCCGCCAGGTGGTCGCTGAAGTCGTTGAAGAATGAGACGATGTCTTCGTTGCGCTTCAGCTCGTAATGCCTGCGATGAGAGGAGGTCCAAGTTTGATTAATGCAGTCGTTCACTCAGTGAGAAGGAATAAACAGCCTGTGTGGAGATGGCACTGATGCTTTATAATATTAAAACGTAATGAAAGGCGTACGTTGTGTTTCCTGCCAGTGGCAAACAAATGATGACATTTATTACTGTGATGGATGTCCACAAAGCTCTCTAATAATACATCAGCATTGTGTGCATCCTTCCATCGTACTGTAAGTGGACTTACACTTGCTGGAAGCGCCGCATGCTGTCCAGGATGTTGAACTGCTGCCAGCGTTTGGAGAAGTTGACCTTCCCGTCAATGAGGTCGGGGTTCCCGAGGTGGACGAAGGTCAAGTCCTGGAGAATGAGACCCCTGGAATAAGGAAGAGTCGTGTTAGAGGAGTATTTCACCACTGGAAACATGGTTCTTGCATAATACTGGGCTGTGTGTGCAGTAGAAAGACGTAAATATTTTTTCTGTTTAACTTGAGGGCAGACATGCGCTTATACATCGGTTTACTTACAGGTACGGGATGCATGGAGGCTCCACTTCAGCCAGTGCAGCTCTGTATGCTCTGAAGGAGGAGGAGCTGTCAATCAACGTGCAATATTCCTCCAATCCCTGAGAGACGGATGAGCAGGTAGAATAACATGAGAGAAAAGTGTCAGACGTAATCATAATACTTCTCTATGATCAATACAAATAGATGCGTAGATTCTGAGATGGAGATCTTTGCAACATCTCACCTCTGAGGTCTGTTTCTGCCACTCCAGTCTCCTGATGGGGGCAGAGTCCAGGGCGGACAGTATTGCCAAGTAGGAGTTGAAATTATTCAACTTTCTTAAGTGCTGCAAGAAGAAATGCGTATAAATGTGTTAAACAACAATGAAAAGACGTGACAATTAAGATTTTTGAGTCTGATGTGACAAACCTTCATTATCTTTATGAACTTGAGAAGCAGCTTCTCTCTGTCTTGGGCTTTCTCCTGCTGGATTATCAGAGAGCGGACCCTGCAGGACAAAGAGGAACAAACCGTGTGGTGGTGTCAACATTCATGTGGGCAAGATGGCGTAAGAGGGGAAGCCAGAAATACCAACTGAGGCCATGAAGCTTGTGGTTTGGGGTCTTACCAATAGCTCATGTTGTTAAAGTGCTCTGTGAACTGAGTCAGGTTCGGACTCTTCTCCTCATTCTGCTCCTTGGCCCAAAGCAGTACCTCGGGAATCTTGAGGGAAAACAGGAAAGAGGAAATTATTGGGTTGGAGCTCCGTGTCCAAACACAATTAATGTCCGTAAACACTGGGGAGGATTAACACAAAGAAGCAACTGTACCTCAATTTTATAGAAGAGCTCAGCGTCGAGGAGAGTGAGCTGATCGGCGATCTCATGACTGCGGAAGTCATGAAGAGTTCCAGGCCTGAGAGGACACACAAAGTATGAAGTCTTCACCTTAAATTTCTTGTATTGCATTACATTAGATGTAGCCACAGGACTGATGGACAGAAAGGACTCTCTGAGTCAGGTCTGTCTGTCTGTGTGGTGCAGCTTAACGTCTGTACAGGAAGTTAATCTCAGAGTGTGAATCCAATTGTTTTTCTGCATTTCTAACGAATTCGGTTCGCCGCAGCAGATCATCTCTTCCCAAATCTCGCTGGCACACTGTGGCCTCGCCCCGACCCAGCAGGGAAATCACATTTTATGATCGGCATATTTGATTTGACATTTGATTTGATTTTTTATGCTGGATGCCGTTCATGACGCAACCCTCCCTATTTATCCAGTTGTGCAACCTGGAGTTTTGTGTGATCTGTTCATGCAGGCAGGGCTTAAAGAAAATGAGTACCACTACAAAGTACAAATGCCAGTCAAATATGCGAATGGCTTTAGCAGCTTTGGCAGATTTGCTTCACTCACCAGCCAAAGACAGTGGTGATCATCGGGAGTGGCTGGAAACATTTTAACATTCAGCAGTCATTTGGATTAATGACAAAAAGCTTATTTCTTTCCTATTTTCCATTTCTTTATTCAAAAATGCTGCACTGGCTGTGGTATTCTGGCCATTTCCTGTCATGGCCTGATTTCTCACACTCTGTTGCAGATTGTTTTAGGTAACAAGTAATTCTGCTGTTGGTAGAATGAGATATCGGACCACCATTTTGAGTTGAAGATGAAAGATTTTTAACATTTCTTTTCTCACAATTGTCAGCTTTCATCACAGACGGCCCATAACATTTGTTGTATTTATGCATTTTGTATTAAGTATCTGAAATGTTGATGGTAATGTTGTTTTGAATACTGCAATGTCACATGACCAAGATCAAACGTATGCAGGGAAACCTGAAACAACCTCAGGCATCATCCTGATGAAGGCAACATAGCTAAAATTGTTTTGGGTATAAAGTATGTGGAGAAGAGTTGTGGTGTGTATTTCAATATGGGATTCAGTTGAAACATGATCAAATGTCAAATAAAACACTGTCTGTTATCCTCAAAGGTGCTGACTCAACACATCCCACACTGGTATTAGAGGAACGCGACCCTGGACTCCATCAGTACCTTGCAGAGACCCCTCGGGCAGCGAGTGGCTTGAGGGAGTTAGTGTAGCGCAGCAGCTTCTTCTGCTCCACCTTATCCAGGATGTTCTTGCGGAGCACACGGGCGAGGCTGAGCTCGCCGTTGCACACCAGTGTGAACACCAGGTCCATCAGCTGTTTCAAGATGTCCTCCGTCAGCTCCACCAAGCTGGAAGACAGAGGAAGGAGAGGAGGCAAAAAGCAATTTAAGTGGTTGTCGTGATAAAACGTGAATTAAAGGGAGATTCTGGAACGCTCTCACGGAAATCAGGACATCTTTTGTGTTTATAGCCGTCAGCAGAATAACAATAAAGCTCTTCGGATGATTGTGTACAAATAAACATAATTTACGGCTCCAGCCAGTTCACTGTGAGCGAGATAATAAGACTAATATGAGTGACTTTTATTGTTATGTTTCACCATCATGATCTTATTAATAAGTTCCATGCTACTCACCACAACTCATCAACCACACGAACCAGCACGAAGAACGTGTTCTTGCTGACTCGCTTCTTGAAGGTGTCCGGACTGTGGCAGAACCTAGTGTATGTGCTTCGTGGTCAAGGACAATCAAACAATACTGTACGTGCAGAGAGCCAGCTTTTAGATCATTACAGGGAAAATCTCAGGGTTAAAGTTCATGATTCCTGGCACACAAACACAAACACATTTCCAACATTTCATAGTAATTTACTTCAGTAACCATCAACAGAGTATTAGAGATGTTATGGAAGTCTCAATCTTTGATTATTTCTCTTTGAGAGCAAACAAGATAAAGACGTCTTTCCTGAGTAAATAGGGATTCTAAAAAAACAAACATCACCAGGCAAGAAAAACAGCACTTCTGCCAAGAAAACAATGATTAAGTTCAGAGTGACACGTTGAGCAATTTGAAAAGGATATCTGTAGTGTAGCTTCTTAATGAGGTCCTCGGGGGTTATAAAAGTCCTATATGTTGTCAGAAAGGCTTCACAGTACAAAACAAGATCTGTCGAGCAAAAAGGGGAAAAAGCAGCATATTTCAGTTGAAGTGCAGCCAAAGTTCCCAATTAACTTACTAAAGCTGAAAGCGCATTATCAAACGTGGAGGCTGCAATCCCGGACCGACACATTACAGAGGCCGAGGCCGCCTCAAATGCTCCTCAGACGAGGAGATTAGCAAAGTGATAACACATCAGTCGAACTCAAGAATCAGACTTTACAAATAAAAAATAAATCCGTCTTTGAATAGACAATGAATGCAGGTCTGTCAAATGAGCAAAATCAAAGCTGCTCCAGTGACCCTGAAGCCCAGTGACACACAAACACGCAGGGTGAGCACGAGTCTTAACGTGGTCTGTACTGTACCTTTGCGGTCTGTTTCTGTAGCGTGGACTAATAGAATATCTCCTGATCCAGCACGAACGTCTGGGCCGTCATCATTCTGGGGAAAAAGAAGGACAGTGAGCGAGATGCGAAGAATTAAGAGGAAATTAATGCCAGACAGAAAGATGAAGAGAGATGGATGAGATGGGAGGCAAGAGAGAGAGAGGAAAAGAGTGGCCAGAGTTGGAGTGATGCAGTCTAGCCCAAAATGTAGCTTGCACCTTCCCTTCATCTGCCTGTTTTTTTTCCTCTCTGAAAGGCCCCCACCTCTCCCTGTCCTGCACCAGCTCCTCTGATGACGAAGAAAAAGTCAGACTTGTGTGTGATAAAAGCCCCACCACTGCAATATGTCTTCTGTAACAGCTCTAAATGTCATCACAGACTGTGAATCTTCCTGCCGCCTAGATCTGATCCCTCCCTATCTGCTTTTGTAAATCACTGCTGTCACGTTGCCCCTAACCTTGCAGAGAGGCGAGCAGCATTTTCACACATCTGTCTATCAGACTGCACCACACAGGACAAAGGAGGAGGAGGAGGCGTGGGAGGAGGGCGGTTTCTCAATTTCAGCCGTGCAGTTCCACCGAGTTAACTCCAGAGGGCAGCAGCCGCTATCGGTGGTTAATCTCGGGATCTGATTTCACATCTGAGTGACTCACAGTGACCTTTAGCCTGCGCTGCACTAACAGGATAAAATGTGCTTTGTATGCTGGAGCTGCACAGTTCTGTCACAGCAGATTCCTAAAAACAGGGCACGGTATCGATGATGGACGCTGTTGACTTACTTCTTGTTTTAGTGTTATTCTGCTCATAATCTCCTTGTGGTCTATGAGGGAGAGCTCGTCCACGTCTTCCTCGTCGCTCCCAGCCGACTCCGTCGACTTCTGCCTCCTGAAGCAAACAAACAAATGTCGTCAGCACAGAAACACTTTCTAGGACTGTGGTGGCCGCAGCTCCCTGGGCTCGATAGATTTGATGTTTTCTTGGTGGGGGATGAGTAGATAATGACTGAACTTTCTTTTTTGGGTGAATTTACCCTTTAACATTTCAACATCACATCTACAAGTGACATTCTGAACTTATGTTCTTTTTCACAGCAAGTTATACAAACAGAGATGCCACATCTACAAATACACATGCTCTGGTCATATAATGGTCACATGTTTAACATGGAACAATACATGAACATAAACAATTTATTTATGACAGTGTAACTAACAGGGTGTGATCTTTACGACACGTACCTCTCCTTGTCCAAAGCCTCTTTGCTGTTGGTGGATGGCATCTGAGGGGTGGGGTCTTGAAGTACATCGTCAGCTGTGATCGTTTCCTAATCAATGCGGGGAAAAGCAATAATCAACATCTGCACTCTAGGTTACATGGAACATCATTGGTGAGTGGTTCCATGCAGTGACAGAAGGCTGGCTACTGATGAAATTGGATTGAACCAACAGTGCATGCTCCACTTCTGGTTGAGGAGAGGATGGATGCTTTGTACAAATGTTTGTATCTCTATATGTACAAAGGATGTTATCCCTGGGCTGAGATCAGGGTTGAAGGTGATGGTAGAATGCAGCTTATCCTCAGTAACCCAAAAACAGAAAGACACCAGAGGGTAGAACTCACTCACACTGAAACTGCACCAAATGTAAAACCATAAACGCAATCTCACACACATCCACTCGCTCTCACTTACAGTTACACACACACCACAGCCCAAACATGCCTAAAATACACCCACAAACGCACACGCTGGGCCCAAGGGAGTACAAACACAACCACACGCACACATGTACGCTGTCGCACATGCACAGGAGCGCATAAGCTGTTATGGGGGAATGTTATTGGAAAATTGAAAACCGGTGAACCATTGAGAATCCCTTTTAGAGCAGCCCCATGTCAGGTGTTAGATTGGAACAAGGTTAAATGCTCGTTACAGCTGAAGCGCAGCCAGAGAGACGGCAATCACCTCGCCAGGCAGTCAGAGCAGCATACAACATGGACATCTTTCTCCACAGACACCAACCACAGCACATGAGTCCCTTTGCAGGCAAACCCGTGAACCTGAAGTCATGCTCAGTCAGGTTTGGCTGCACTCACATTCCATTTCTGCGCCTTCAGTTCGGGAGATGAATCAATAAGCGCTACTCGGTGCAACAGATGATTTTTGCGAGCGATTTTTGCCAGTCAAACGGCCTCGAATCCCTCGCCGCTATTTCAAATTGATTCATATCCTGAAGTGGTGGGACGCTGCAAATGGAATCGACCTTTCACCCGTGGCGGTCAGCTACTTACTCTGAGGGAGAGAGGCAGCTCCCCATTGGCCTGGCTGGATGAGTACAAGTTGACGTACTCCCCCTCCCCGCCCTCGTCATTCGCGCTCTCGCTCTACGGGAAGAGAGGAGGGACACAAACCCAGGCGTAAGGGAGCGGAGAGAGGGCCAAAGAGCTATCAAGTGTTGATATGTGGGCTAGCCGAGGTTTGCTGTTTGTACAGTGAGCGGCCGTGTTTTCCAGCTCATGACCACCAGGTGGCACTGGAGTGCGCCGTTTGTAAAGGTAACAGTATTTGCTGGCAAAAAGAACATGCAGTGCAACATGCTCTACTGGGATTCTTTAAGACCAATAATCAGACAGCAGACAATTTGTGGGCAGTGGTAATTACAACAAGATGCCACTAAGTGAATGAGTCACTATATTAACATCTGAACAACAATAATGAACACCAAAATGTTGTCATCTGCCTGAGGCGTCCAGTGTCACATTTTATTTTCTGTCGCAGAGATTATTCCTGCTTCCAACATCTATCCTGTGTAAGCTCACCGCTGAGGTGTGGAGAGAGTCAGTGAGAGAAGACTCAGAAGGAAGACAGACAGCCACAGAGCCCACTGAGCCCGCCAGGGAACCGTTGGGCCCGCCCCCGCTGCCATCCAGAATGGTGGCATTGGTCAAGGCAACCTGGTCCAAGCTCTGCGGATTGGTGGAAAGAAACGAAAGCAGGAAAGAGAGAGAGAGAGAAAAAAAAAGAATAGAAATAAAAAAGACAGGACTGAAAGGATCAGAGAGGCGACGAAAGAGCAGATAGGAAAAAGAAGCTGAACAATAGGAAGGGTTGA
>CAEMYA010000179.1:11725632-11736886 GCA_903131615.1 Diplodus sargus | reverse complement strand
AAAAACAGAGTTGTCCACGTAACAGTGTCCACGTAACATATTTTACCACCTATGCAAGAATCATGTCAAACTGTCCCTTTTTATATCATATATCTTTTATACATGCTTAATTCAATATGAGTAAATATCTATGCATGTCATTAATTCATTCAAATTGTTCATTGATTGTCTTGACAGAAAATGTGCTTTATTGTGATAGATATTGTTATCTTGATATGAAATAACCTAGATTGGAATCGGAAGAGAAGAGAATTTGGTCCTATCGCACAGCCCTAACTTGAAATGAGGAAGAATCTCAACCTTTACTCTAGAACAAATAGAACTACATGACGTACAAATACTTCAGTAACAGTTTATGTTCATATTTCAGCCAACTATTAACTTTCCCTCAGACCAAACCAAGACCACAATTTTCAGTTGCATCCATTAACTGCGGAAATAAAAAAAAGAAAAAAGAATCTCTAGATAGAGAGGATGCAGAATATCACCACAGCAGTTGTAGTGTGTGTGTGTGTGTGTTTGTGCGTTTCGTCCTCACCTGAGCTCTGCCATTTTGGCCTCAGGAAGCGGAGGTTTGGGAGGGGCTACGTCCTCATCTGGTATGTCAGAGGCAGCCTCTGCAGGGGCAGCTGCCGGAGCTGTCTTATTCGAGACCTCCTGCTCCCGATCTATCAAGGGCATCTCTGATGACACGCTGCTACACAGATAAAAGCTGTCTGAGTGAATGAACTACTCAGTGTGTCTGAATGAGTACGGTTGTATTCTGGAGAGCACTCACATCTCTGCTGTGGTAGCAGCAGGTGGTGCAGGTTTGTTCGGGGTGGTGGGTGACGGCTGCTCCTGTTTCTCTATGGTCAACTTTACCAGTTCCTGTTAGTAGAAAGACAACAGCTTTAGTGGTGCCAGAGAAGGAGGTAGAGAACACTTTCTTAATTTCCTCCATGAGCAAAAGGGCCTACCTTTACTCCATCCAACACTGCTTTGATGACACTGGTGACAGACGCAACATTTTCCTTGTCCTCCAGGTCAATTCCATCCAGCATCACCTGGTCCGCCCAACGGATGAGGTTGGCCAGACTCTGATACACGCGGTTGTGGCACGAAGACAGCGCCGAACTGTTGAAAGGGTGTGAGAATAGCATTGGGCCAAGGGTGAGAGTAGCCACAGCAATGAGAGGGAGAAAAAGAAATGGAAACCAGAGGTGCAGAAAGGTGGATGATTCAAGACGACACAATAGAGGGGTGTGAAAAAAAAGCAATGGGACAGGGCACATCTTAGACTGGAGGTGATAACAATCACACAGAATCAAGAACACATGATACACTTCCATAAATCTATCATCTATTTAAGCTACATATTTAGGAAGTGGAGGTATGCCTGACTACAAGCTTGGAGATAAGCTAGCTAGTGCAGACAGAAGTATGTGTATAATCACACAAGCGAAGCGGGGGTGTTGTTCCTGCCTGTAGTGAACAGTGCGCGCCAAGGTGTGGCACAGGCCTGTTACAACATGCTGCAGCTGAATCACAGTGCTGGAATATCCATCCACTGTCTGCACAGCTTAGCCCTACAGTGAGTAGGAGCCGACTGTGGCTACAGCAGGGCTAGCAGAAAGATTTGAGGGATGGTGGAGCAGTTGGAAGGGTGGAGCGGTTTGACCCAGAAAGACTAGGCAAGCGAAGGGCTATAGGTTGTAATGGGAATTAGTAAAAATAGCGATATTATAATAAAATCTGCAGCTACGAGTGACCACTCAGTGCGAGTAGAGTTTGCAGATAAAAGATTGATAGCTAACCTTTTTGGCAAATAAGCACTTTAATCAACTTACCAGTGCCAAGGCAGCGGGTAGGAGTAACACCCACTGTTGACCTAGTTATTTGACAATATTGATTTAAATCTAAAACAATCCAACACTGCAGTGTGTGGTGCATGTTTAGCAGACTGGCAAAAAAACCTCTTCTAAGCATCTTTCAATTGACAAATTGGTTAAATTCTTCTTCCAGTGTTTTTCCACACAATATCAACTTGATGTACAGCAGCTTATTTGCCAAAAAGACAAACTTCTACTGTGATCTACTGGGGTTTGACTACATCAGACGGAGGTCAAATCCCCAGAGATGGCCGCTTCTCAACGCTGCAGCAGCGATCCATCACTTGCTTCTAAACACAGGGCTGTGAGATACAAAATCTGTCACCTCTGACCTCCATACCTTCATCTGTACTGACGGATGGGGAAAGGCACAAAGACAAAGACAGAGAAGTTCTAACATGTCCTGACAGTCCAAACACAACTGCAGCTAGGGTTACTTTCACAGAGAGGGTTTACTTTACCCTGAGGGGAAGGAAAAACAGACTGAGTCAGTTCATACATCCTGGAGGTGAAATTAATTTCCGATAATTGCCACATCAACTGAGAGTAACACATAAATGCAATCTTTAAGGGCTTCAGCCATCTAGTGCAGGGAGCCTTGAGGTGAGGGATGTTGTCTCTCACAACATATCATTAATCTTCACGAGCAGCTCAGTGAGTGGTAGTCGACATGATGCTAGTTCTGACACGTCCTGCATGCATTCCAGCTACGTTATAGGTTACATCAAGAGGCAAGAATGGTGAAAATGAATCAACAAATGGTTCATAGTGAATTATTACATCAGTAGTTGGAAAGGGACAAGTGATGGAGGGTAACAGAGTAATACTACTGGGACAAAAAAAAGGACTTCATTTACGTATCTTTTTTTTTAATGCATCGGAAATATTTTATCTTGTGCTGTAAATCACAGGGGCGAGCAGGATTGACAGCTAACAAATATGAATCAAAATCTTTACAAAAAAATGACACTCACCTGTGCTGTATCCTGGCCTCGACCTGAACCAGAGGCAGAATGGCCTCAAGCACTTTGCTGGCTGAGCCTGGAAGCATTTCGAGCACCTTCTTCTCCACGACCATCTTGTCCACGATTGTCTTGAAGTAGCGCAAGGCACTGACCACCTCCTTCTCGTGCTCCTCCAGCCGACTAACCTTCTAGAAAAACAAAGCAGTAACACAGGCCAGCCACTTAGAATTGTACAACCAAACAACACTAATGATGATTAAGAACATTTAACATGATTTTTTAAAGGTTCCATATTGTAGAATATGAGATTTCCATTTCTTATTCGATAATAAATCAGGTCTGCATCCTAAATACTGTGAAAGTATGAAAACGTTCCACCCATGGTAAAATGCACACAGTCCGCATTCTGAAAATGTGTTTTTAAACAAGCAGTCAGCACCTCCTGCAAATATATGATGTCACAACCACCCTGACCGCCCACAGCAATGCCCCAAGAAATGGCCATGTTTGCAAAAACATGTCTGTGCTGATGCAGAAACAAGGTGAACTGTACTTGCTTAAGCCTGTGAGAGTCAACCGATCAGAGCACTTCAACAGTACACTCACCAACTGAGCAACTGCTTTATAAAACATGCAGCACTAGGTTTATAGTAGGTTGATCTCATCAGGCCCTTTACAAGTGCAGCAAAGCAAATGATGCAATTCTGTAAACCTGGGTTCAATACCTTGAAATACAGAGAGATGAAGCTACAGGGACAAGTATACGGCAATAAAGTCTTTTATTGCCGTATACAGAGATAAACCGCTCCAGAGATAAAGTACGTATATTTGATCAAACATTTACTCCATTCCTTGATTGTGTGCAACCTAGAATATCTAATATATTCCGGAAGGTACTTCCTAGAGGAATGATGGCTGAATGCTGAGGCGTGGCTGCATATTTTTGTCTTTTAACCATTTGTTTATTTCCTCAGGACATCCCACCATGTTCGTGATCCAAGTTTGTGCTGTGCTACGTGTATGAAATAGGAGGGACTGTATAAGTGTTTCCCCAGAGGTATCTGGTATCAGACAAATGTAAAAGTCTGAATATTTGAATATGGACAGTATGAGAAACACGTGTGTTTTATGAACATTAAAGCAAATTAATATTTTCTTTCACCCAAAATACAAGTATGAACTTGAAACTTAATATAATATGAAACTTTAAACACCACCAACAGTAAGCAGTGAAATGCTCTGAACAACCCGTTTAGTATTTGGACCATCACAACAGTCTTGGCTCTTTGCTGTGGTTCTATTATTCCCATGGTTTGCAGTTCAAAGCGCTATCTATCAAGTGATGTGGCTTGGAGCCATGTTGGTGCTACAGCAACGGGCTCTTTCAGCTCCTCTAGTCTCTCACAGCAGGGCTGTTGGGGAATATACTCATTACACCAAAAGCCTTAAGAGGGAGCGGAGGAGTTCATTCAGGAAGCGGCCCAGTTCCATTCATGTCTTTATAGGTTTAGACACCTGCTGTAGCACAGCCAGCCGCCACAGCGACTGGGAAGCTGTGGGAACCAGCAGGGAGGACTTGCACACACACAGACACAATGGAGTACAGGAGCACAAAACATAAGACAGGAAGACAATCGTTTCACAAATAGGCAAACAAACACACTGAACAAGGTGGGAAAGAGGTGGATTTCCCACAATACACACTTATAATTTCTGCTACATGACTGCACACACACACCCACCTTGTTGGTAGGTTTCTCCGCACTCTTGGCTGCTGGCTCGGGCTGCAGTTGCTTGCCCTTCTTGGAAGGAGTCCTCTTGATCTTGGGAGAGTGGAACTTGTCCATCAGCTTCATGGTGAAGGAGGACAGATGGGACCTCTGCGAGTCTGTGGACGGTGGGGAAAACAGAAAAGGTTGAGTGGTCAGTCGAGGAGGGTAGATTTTCTCAGGGGGAGAATAGAAATGAGATAAAACCAGATGGCACAAGCGCAGTGAAGTGTTGATGTCACTATCACACAATGTCACTCATCTGTGAAGAGCTCAACACCAGTGACGAGAACAAGACTGGCATTTTGAAGGAAAGGAAAACATTATTTGCATATCCATTTCTAGGTATTTTTAAACATCCGCATTTCATTTGATCTCTTTTGCTTCCAAGGATCAATCTGCAGAACAGGCACAGTCATAGAACCTCTTCCAGCAGATGTGTAAGCGCACACAGAGAGAGACAAGGACAGAGCAGAAGAGTGTGTTTATAATAAAATACTCTGGTAAGTGCTGAGATGAAAATTGCTTTATGGTACATAATTGAGAGAGGCTTCATAACAGAAGAGTAATTTAGCAGAAGCCCACTCGTTCGCTGTAGAGAGTGCTGATTGCATCTGGGGAAGAGGAGAGTCCCCCGCACTGTTAATCCCAGGAGAATTGACTGCTCGCTCGCAGTCTTTCCCTTCACCTCTCTGCCCCCCTTCCCTCTATCTCCACACCGAACTCAGGGGATAAATACTAATAACAGTGTAGGGAGTCTGTAGGAAGCATGGGTGTTATCAGCAACAAAATTACACCTGTACCCAGTGTAATCTCCCCTCGGCTTGATGGCAGCAGGATCTGACAATTGGTCAATGGCTTACCCACCTACTGACTATAAGATATACTAATTTTTAGGGCATTTATTTAATATCCTTCTCTTTTCCTCCTAGACAGGCAGAATCCTTCTGGGTTGATATGAATGTGTAAATGATGTAAATTACCAAAGCACAATTTTATGTTCATAATGTACTTGAATATCATACTTCCTTTGTTTAGAAGAAAGCAAGTTTATTTTAAAAAGGACACTATGCATAGAGTAAATGGAAAAAAAACAAAAAAACAGGACTAGTGGGAGTTTTGTGTGTGTGTTGTGTTTGGCTGGCACATATAGATCACTTTCGCCTATTCTTTAAAATAAAACCCAATAGAAAGTGAATTAGACGGCGAAAAAACAAGCAAAAGAGAAACACTGAATCCTGAAAAGCAATCACCAGCAGAAACACGCCTCAAACTAGACGTTCAGCCGGGCGGTGCTTTCATCTGTACCATCGATCCACATGCCACGCACATATCCACCCTACTGTTGTTGCCCTCCACCCCTAATCCTCATCATCCCTCGGTCGGAGCAAAAGCCAAAGTTTGCTGAGGCAGCCAAGGACGGCTCTGTGTGTGTCACCAAAAATGTTGATTAGAACGCTTCCAGCGGAGTTTCCTGCCGATACATGTGATGAGGCATGCATGAACCCTCAGGCTCTGGTTTTACACTGCACTTTTTATCTCAATGTGCAAAAATAAATCAACACTGGCTGTTCCGCAGGTTACTAATGGCGCGTGGCTGATTCAATAAACTAAGTTACTGGATATCTCATGACTGCGGTGTCACCTTTAATCTGCATTTGACCTACTTCTTAACATCCAAATAGGTTAAATCTCTCGCATACACGTGAAAGGCGAACTTATTTTTCTACATTCATGTCAGCTCTGTTAACTGTTAGATGGCATGCACAGGCCTGATGTAGACTTTTTGTAAACTTATTCAGTAGCCCAGTTATGTCACTGCAGAGGCAAACCCGCCATCTAGCAGAGATAGCAGTCTCCTCATGTGGGTGTTAAAAGACATGTGTGATCTCCTTTTTTCAATTCACGACATTGGCGGAATAAAGAGATAAAAACTCAGCTCGTCGGCCAGCCACAGTGAGGACCCTGCGACAACTTGCTCATCTCAACAGCTGTCTGGATCAATACTCTGTAGCTCGGCCACAGGGGATGCTGTGCTGCTTCACTGCACCTAAATAGAGTCAGAACAGCAACGCAAGGCTGACAGTGTGAGAGGATAGTTGTTGTTGTATCCTGAGGCTATACGTACCTGCGTACGCCAATTTTGCCGCATTCTAGGGTGCTATCCTGGCAAGGTTTCATATTATGGCAGAGTTGCAGAGCGACCCGTATGCGTTTGATTGCGCAGCGGGCCTCCATATGGATTTAGTCTCACATAATCCTATCTGTTTGACCTTGTTTCCCCCGTATCCCTGGCACAAGTGTGGGGACTGTGGCTAACATCACAACATGCTGTCCCAAAAGGACTATGTGTGAGTTTACAGCTGCAGCCCAAAGTCCCAGAGTTGAGAAGCAGTGACATCAGCACAATGAGTCACCGCCATGATCGATACAGCTGGTCGCTCAGACACCATTGCAGCGCCCATGGCTCAGCTGTTTATCATCCACACGGGGCTGGTCCCCTCGTCTCCTTTGCTTCCTATTCAGTTCCCCAACACCTCCCTCTCGCTTCATTTCTTAGAACAGAAAACCACCTCCACCCGCCTTCCCTCTAGAGTTCGCTGGAAGTCTGGCTCAGCATGGAAATGACATCATCAAGCCAAAGAAATGAACACGGTGAAAGAGAGAAATTCAGTCAGAGGGAGAGAATACAGCTAACACAGTGAAGTGCTCTGTTATAGTCATGTACGCCTCTCAGCGTCCACCCTCCACTCCTCCACCAGAGACGGGCCGGCCATCCCCTCCCAGCTCTCCCCAGCTGCCCGCCTGCTGCCGTCCAGAGTTATGAGGTGGTGATGTCATTGGTTGTAATGTCTCTTACACTGAACCTGACTAGCCCTGGACTCAAAGACTGGAAGAAGCCTCACAGTGAAAGCATTTCTCTTCCTTAATTTTTTTCAGCTGCCTATGTTGAAACACGCCATCATGCTGGTGCGTGTCTCTTCGTGGCCAACATTTGGATTTTTAGTGTCTTAAAATGCAATTTAGTGAACAAAGAAGAGTTGCAAACCGATGCTGTAATATACTGTAAAATTGAACCAATCGTTCATAACACTTTTTTAATTGTTGATGCTTGCTAGTGGCTCCCAATTTTCTTTCCCATCCCCTATAAATACAGCGCAATACAGCAGCAGAGGCGGCCTGGTAAACAGTAAAGTGTGGTTACACTTCCATAAAGGGTGAGGTTTGTCTCCTCTGTTGTAAACTACATCAGTTCCACAGAGATCTGAACAGACACACACAACTCCCCCGAGCCTCACTATAGTGTACTGCAACCTCACAGCAGTCACTTGCAGAGTACAGACAGTGCGATGAGTTTACAGTTCTACAGTCTAGGGTCCTGTGAATATCATAGCACTATAACATTAAATAATAAACAGTTTATGTTTGTTTGTCTTTCTGGTTTTGCAGATTATTCAAGATGCTATCAAGGGCGCAGGAAATAAAAAATAAATCAGGGAGTCACTAAAATCAGATTAAGAACAAATGGAGAAAGATTCAGTATGTAAATATCTTTTGGAGGCGTTTAAATTGCCTTAACACTTTGCTTCTTTTTAAAAGGCCCTGGGGACATTTAAAACAAACACTCTGGTCTGAACGACTCTGCAACAAAGCCTGGGAGAGTTCTCACACAACTCTGGTAAAACTGAGTCCCCGGGAGCCTTCCAGTTGCTGGATTGTCTCGAAAGCCTAATTACACTATAAGTAAATACAAACACACACACAAACACAAACACCAAAAGTGTAAATGTATCGGTGCTTCTGGCAAATACACACTGTATATGCAATACACCTTAAATTGATTTTGTGTATATTTCACTGAGCTCCAATGTTTTCACATTTGCCAATTAAGTCCTCTAGATTTAAATCTGTTGCTGGATAACAGAAAAATAGCGGCCAGCCAGTTACATCTATTATCTTTCCGTGGAAATTCCACCAGTCCAAGGGCTTTTCTAATACCACAACTCAGACACACAGCAACTTTCGACTCATATTACTTTTTAAAAACTAACATGGATTTCCCCTGCCTTTCTGTTATTTATCTGGCTGCCAAAGTAAATGAAAACAACCAAAAAATGTGCTGTCTTATCAAACCTCTGAACAGTAAAATATTGAGTAGGAAGTCCCAGAATCCCAGTTGCTGGCTGTGCTCCCTACGACACAAATGATGAGCAGTAACATATGATCTTCTTCAGATCTGACAGGCTGGCAGATTGATCTGCTTCTTGTCCAGTACAGGTGTGTGATCTATACAGGACAGCTGGTCGGCCCCTGACCGCACCCCCCCACTCTAGGAATAGGATGCAAACTGAGTGGAGGGATACAGGGCAGGCTGTGCTTAAGGTTACACACACAGCTGTCACCTCCTGCTGAACTCCCCTCCGCGATCACTGCTCAATGAAAGTGTGCCAGCCCTGCGTATGTGGGCTTGTTGAGCCTGCTAAAAGACTGAAACAAGAGTCAAAAAAGGTCACTCTGCCAGCTGTTGAAGAGGGAAGAAGGTAAGGGGGTAACTAATCTGAAGCTGTGTGTACAGTTTCAGATGAGAATCTTCACATAAAAGCAAAAAAGGACAGCTAGAATTGAAATGATATGTGGAGAATTCAAATTTGTAATCTGCTCCTTTCAAATTCCAACTTGCATTTCTTTATAGTACAGCACTCTCTGCTCTAAACAGCCACACAACTGAATGTAAACAACACTTGTCAGCCATGCTTAAAGCACTTTGTGACTGTAAATGGGCACAGCTTTGCTTTGAGCTAAAACGCCAATGACAGCATGCCAACATGTTAGCTAGGGCTGCCCTGAATCTCATTTTTTGGACCTATAGTGAAAATTAGCTACATTTATTCCATGGATATCAATACCAGCTTTCATGGCAAACCGTTGTATAGTTGATGAGATATTTCAGTCGGGACCAACTAATTGACATACTCTTTCCGTCCCTAAAGCCGTGCTGCTAGCTTGAATTAAAAATGTGACTGTCTTTACTCAGATGTAGCAGATTTCAAAATAGGCCTACTCCAAACAAGCGTTGACAATAACTGGTGTTACATATTAAATACTGTAATGTTAAGACACAGAATACATTAATTCTTGAAACACATAAGTGGAAGCTGTGAAAATGAGAGACAACCCACCCTGGGCTATATGTAAATATACGGTGCAATGTTGATAAGCAACACTGCCTGCAGTGAAGCCTTGTTTGTCTATAAAACTGGCGACACAGTGAGCGACTTACAGTCTGCTACACTGTAAAACATAAACCGCAGAGTATCATATCTCCACAGGCAGGACCTGCCGTGAAGCAAGAGTATGGAATGCAAGCCTGAGGCACGTGGGATGAACGGCGGGGAGAAAAATGGAGAGGAAAGAGAGGAAAATTCAACAGGAAATAGTTAAGTGCTTAGTGAATTATTTATTCTCTCCATTGTAGTGGCTGGCTTCCTGCTGGTTGTGTTTTATTTTTTAATAGGAATCCCCTTTATGTCCTTGGTTATCAACAAATAGCATTATAGGATGCAGCAATCTCAGTTTGTGCTCTTGCAAGCCAAGTTACAGTCCAAGGATGGCAGGGAGTGGAAGAAGCCCCTCGTATGGAGCGTGGCCCTGGTTAATGGCTGATTTGAGAGGTAATGGAGGAAGAAGTCCAGTGGTGGGTATTACAGTCTTCCAGCTGTGCTGTTTGAGTATGCTGCTCAACAATGAGCCACAGGAAGACTGAGAGCATCCAGTCCATTTACTGGGTTAAGTAAATGAGATACAGTGGATGCTAAGTGCTCAGTCCACTTATTATCTATTGTATTTCACTTAACAAATGAGTAAATGAGATGCAGAAGATGAATTT
Organism: Diplodus sargus; assembly: GCA_903131615.1. Classification (NCBI taxonomy): domain Eukaryota; kingdom Metazoa; phylum Chordata; class Actinopteri; order Spariformes; family Sparidae; genus Diplodus; species Diplodus sargus. The sequence continues at coordinate 11,726,394 of CAEMYA010000179.1, read as the reverse complement.
CATGTGGACAATCAAATTATCAATGCTAACTGACACAGCCCAGTACTGGATTTATTCAGCCACTCCTTTCCCAATGACTTCTGAAGTCCTAAAATAAACAAATCATTTTGACTTCCTAAGAATTAGATGTGGGTTTACAATAAACTATAAGTGATTTCTAACTGGGCAATGATGAATCACTAAATTAATACTTAACTGAAGCAATAGATAGTTGCTTAACTACTCTGTGCAGTCAGAACATGACTGGTAGATCAGTCACACATACCAGCAGATATTGGCCTATCACAGATAAATCAGTATCTGCGTTTCTATTGATATGAGCCACTATACTTCTGGTCTAGACTGTGTTTATTACATGGTTTGTTTAACCAAAACCAACAACTATACCATTATTTCAATTCTTGTCTGGATGAAAATGATTTGTACCTTTTCTTCAAGACACTGACATCTTTTTCTTGTATAAAAATCTACTTCAGCCAATATTTTATGCTATTAATAACACGCGCAAACATGCCCCCTCAGTATGTCAATGACTGGTGAAGCAGCCCCACCATCCATGGGTCAATGGCCGGGAGCAAATATCAATGTGGTGATGGAGGCGCTCTGCGTGCTTGGTTGCATGGGAACAGAAGGCATGGACAGCCATGGCTACCAGAGCGTGGCCATCCAACACAAGGCAATCTATAATGTAGATCCATATTACAAAACAGCAAACCAGATCCATAGCTGCTCAGTGAGACTGTGTTTGGTCACCCATGTTTA
>CAEMYA010000179.1:11707692-11725501 GCA_903131615.1 Diplodus sargus | reverse complement strand
CGGCTTTTATTTTGCCGTGGCGGTGCGCCACAGTCAATTACATGTAGGGGAAACCCTGATCTATACAGGGAAAGTCCAGCATTGTAAACAAGGCATCATCACCTGTATGAGTCATGAGATCGCACTATGAGATAAAAAGCATATCAAAAATACCCTCCTCCCTCTTCTCTCTTTTTTCCACTTTTGATGGGTTATTTTAGCCTGGAAAGCATATGAAATGGGGGGAGAATAACATTCAAAATGCAAATGTGAACTGAGTCCCAGTTGATCAAACAGTCTCGCGCAAAACTGTGTGACGTATCTGCAAAGTGAACTGAAACTAGAATTATCAGTGGGTATGAAAATATGCTGCATTAAAGCATAATACGCAACAAGCAGCGTGTAGAGGCACATAAGAACAAAACCAGGCCTAATCTCTTGATGACACACCTCGCATTCTTGAGTTTATTTATCGGGTGTTATGTTCTTATTTCTCTGGATGATTGGCTAAAGTTAGACAACAACACATCCAAATATTTCTATCACATCCAGAGTGGAGTTTAATGGGACAAAATGTATTATTCCTGCACACCAAAACAAACAAAAAATACATCATGCATATCTGCTTTGATACATCCTAGTACCATTTTCTTTCTATAGTTAATGGCAATGCTTTTTGCTGCACTTTAAAAGCAAGGAAATGTGTACGTTAATGACCCTTATAAAGACATGCAGGGATCACACGATGCATGATGTATTGTCTGAATCTTCGGCTATTATCAGGAATAAAACTACAGCTTTTAGCAACGTTTTGCAACAGTTTTTCTCACGCAAAGTCACTAGGTTATACTGCTGTAGTCCAATGAGAGAAAAATAAGGTTTGAGGCAGAAACAAACATAATGTTTTATAGTCATAACATAGCTTAAAATAAACTACTCGCTTGTACTCAAGGCTGCTGAGGTCAGAACAGACTATTCACAGTTCCATAATTACACAGCTCGCAGATGAGACGTGGCTGATGATGTGTCGATACTGGGGGTATGGGTCGGTATGACGCTTTGAAATACTTGTTGTTGACTCTGAAAATCAGGCTTTCTAAATGGCTGGAGTTTCACAGACATTTTAACTTTTCTAGCAGAGGGAAAGAAAAAAGTGCTGGTTTGCTGCTCATGAGGATAGTGCTTTCTGTTGCATTGCTGTTAATTATATACGACAAAGGACATATATACACGTCTTTTTTGTATGCAATGCAGATGTTTTTTTGTGTTTTGTAGTAAGTTTTCTATATTAATAGTCATTTACGATCATTTTGTTAAGGGCTACTCTTCAGGGAAGAGCCAGGGTGCTATATCGGTCAGCAGATATTAGCCGATCAGAGATATGTAGGTATCTCGGTATATGTTGTCCAATATATGCTGATATGAAAACTTATTTTACACAAAATAATGCAGAAAAAGTTGCTTGGGGTAATGTTTATTGTAGAAAAAAATGTGCGTCAGTCAGAGTAAGATCTACAAAACTCTTGCATAGAGTTCAATAATTATCCTCAAGCTAATGATGAATAAATGTCATCTGCATGGTAAAGCAGTGTGCTCTTTCAGCCGTATGTCAAATAGCGGACAGGTAAACTGTTGATGCATGGACGACAGAAATAAACAGTCAGTCCTGGTGGGGATTTTCCGCAATACCCCACAGGGAAAGCCGATTTAGGCTCCTGTGGTTGTATTTAAAGTTCACCATGAGAAAAATTAGTCTTTTCAGTTGGTAATGTGAAACATAATCACAGCATTACTCCAAAGGGAGACATTTCATGAACTGTTTCGGTCAAGCAATTAATTATCAATGAGGACAATGAAAGTTTTCTCTGAAATAAAAACCACCCACTCAGATTGGTACATTTTTCGATCCAATAAGACTGTGACATGGAGCTCTATACTGTGTCAGATGTAGGCCAGTAGCCTGGAAGGTGGTGTTTTGGAAGAGGGTGGGACCATTAGGCCTGTGTATTGTGTGGTGGCATAAACATTTACAGGACTTTTGCCTCAATGCCTCCTCTGTGGACTATGAAGGCAACAAAAATCTTTCTTCCAACGCTCTCTCTGACCAGGGGTAACAGCGTCTTGTCTGATATCTGTGCATTCTTACGACTGCTGCTCTCACTGGTGGTTAATTCTTACTGGTACTATTGTTGGCAGCCCACACATTTCCCCTTTTCTAGTAAGTGTGTTGTTACGTCAAGAGACCACATTTGCGGGTTTGAGAAAAGAAAATCTATTGTAGGGACTGCTGTTGGCTTGACTGCATTTTAACCCCGACCCCCAAGCTACCTTTATTATGATTAGTCATTCATTCCTCTGCTCCACCGCTTTTGAAGGCCACTCTTTCACACCTCCCTTTTATATTAGCATATCTGTGTGTAACTGCAACTAAATTAACAGCGATTTATTAGCAATCGTGCATGTGGCAGCAGTACCTACATTACTGCATTACGCCAAACTGCTGTTATTATGACTGTTCATACAATCCCCACTCTCTGGCAGTAACTCTGTATGGTTTCAATATGGGTTAAGGTCTCATAGTGGGCACTGGATGGACTAATGGAGCTGGTTAATGGGAGCAGTTGGCACAGGAGTTCAACAAGGTTGTATTGAAAGCTATCGAGGGGAGCCCTGAGGCCTAGGTCACTCAATTGTCCCATGTACAACAGACACACGCATGCACACAATGCACATCCACATCCCAGGACAGAAACAAATGAGCACACAAAGCGTCCCTCTAAACTATTCAACCACAAGCGAAAGGTTGCAGAGGGGATGCCACAGGGCCTGGTTTTCAACAGCATCGACAACAAACAGAATGTGGTCTATACAGCACATGAGCAGGGAAGCTTTTGATGCCCCAGTTGTAAAATAAAAAAAAACTATAAAAGCTCTACACACTGTTTGGCACAGTGACAAAAGAGCTCAGCAAACAACAAAGCGAAAGAAAAGATGTGTGTCGCTGTAGGAAGAGAGGAAAAACTGTGATAGCACATAATGCTCACATGGGCTAATTTTATTGTATCATGGTTTGACCTGAAGAATAAGTATCCTTGTTGGGATGATAATAAATGCAAACTGTGTGAGTAATAGAGCACATCAGCACACCGCAGAGGCGTGGTTGTTAAAAACAATGCTCTTGTTCGGGTATCTCGCTGTAGGGCCAAAATAAGATTACAGAATTAGTAACATCAGGTTTGTTTCAACCATTCCTTTATTTCACTGTTCTTGAGGTAAAAAGATGCAATGACTGTTATGAGAGCTGAAACATATTATTGAAATAATCAATTAGTTATTTTACAGAAAAATACTGCAACTGTTCTGATAAACAATTTTTCATTTTCATTTCATTTTCTTTTTAACAAATATGTGAAATGTAATTCCAGTTCCTGCTTTTCAATCACTTGTCTGAGAATCACAGAATTACTCACAATACAGCACTTCTGCAATACTAGATACACTGCAATCATCTATGATACATCATGACGTCTTTGTTAATGAGGAAGAAAAAATACCCTAAGAAAAACCAATTCGCTGCAATGTGGTGTACAAAAGGCCTACTCAACTGTGATGATTTGTTGTTTTTCTGTGTGTTATGTGATAGTAAATGTGCAGTTCTCTTACTGCAAGACTAGGACAGCACAATTAATCACAATATAAACTAAATGGCCATGTGAACAGGAGCAATATCCAAATTACAAGAAGCTGAAATTTGATTTAATAAATGTGAATTGTGTGACAAAACAGCATTATGATGACTTACTACAGTGCTGCAGATGTGTCCTGCCCTAGAAAATCTTTACAAGTAAGAAACCTTTTTTTTAAAAACCGTTTTTAGTAAAAATGAAAAGTATGGCACAAAAACAAACAACCCTACTAACCGCGGGTTTTTTTTTTGCAATATCTGTCAATGTAATTGCAATATAAGTGAATTTACTATGTTGTGCAGCCCTAGACGAGGCGTAATTTGAACCAGGTGTTTTTCACCTTTTCCAGTAGTGTTTAAACCGAAATAAACTAATTTCGTGACATTTTGAAGGCCGAACAATTAGTCACTTATTTTGAGAAAATATCCGTAGATTAATCAATAATGAAAATAATTGTTAGCTTCAGCCCTTACTCTGATATTGAATGTGGGTCATGTTGCTGCTGCGTGGTGACAGCTCATGATTCCACTAAAGTGACATGAGGAATGGGTGAGGCGACAGGCAGTGACACACACTTACAATGTTTTATTGGAGGGCAGGGCAAGCACATGTGAAGTAGAGGGCTGAAAGCGGGAAATCACACGGCATGCACACACACACGCGCATATATATACACACGTACACACCATCCTGGGTACCCCTCCTGTTCCTTCCCCCCTGACGCCGAGGCCACTGGCACGGTTTCCTGTCCCCTGTCTACCTCACTGAGAGCCGCTCCCTCTTTTCTGGACAGACTTCACAGTCCAGAGAAGCCTGGTTACAGAACATACAGCTCCCCTGTAAAACAACTTACCTCACCTAAACAGGCACGGCCTAATAGCACGGTGAACACACCTAGACAAAGAAACAAAGCCCACTGCTACGCACTGCCACCAGACAGAAACGTGCTCAAAGCAGTCCGCTCCTTCAAGTGACCTTCTTGTTACAGCGGTTTACTGCATTTTCTAGATTTCCATTTAAAGCTGCGCTTTCTGAAGCGAGTGTGTTGGCAAAGTCAGAGCAGACTGGCAGGCAGGCAGCAGGTTCACCTTGGGTGAAACCAATAGACTAAAGAAACACAAAGTGCTATAAATACCCGGCTTGTCAGTATCTGTAACATCAAGCAGCACGAGAACAGAGACACTGCGACAGCGAAAAACCCTGTGATCCACCAAGATGAATTCAGACTTCTCAGTGAACGGCAGCTGTTTGGCAAGAGAGGGAGCGGCAAACAGGCACTATAAAGCACTTGAGATAGGAGACTGATCCTACACATAGACAAACAGCCACAAGAGAACCAATCACTTCACTGCCTGAGTACAAGACAGAGACAGATACAGACAGAGAAGCATAAGCAATAGCGTTCTTGTGAGTAAATGGCCTCAAGCAGGGAGGAGTGGTACCACTCTCCCCGCGTTAAAGCGCTGTACAAAGCTCATCTTGTCTGTACGCCGGGCTACTTGTCATCCTCTTGACACTTTGCGCGCCCACACCACATTGGACAGCACCGACAGACGGATGCCAAATAATACATCCAATCTCGCACTGTGGCAAACCGACGTCTTAACATTCGGATTGTTTCACGGCTCCTCAAAAATAGGCTTTGATGACAGATGTGTCACAAAGAGCAGGACTCGCCCTCACACAGCCACTTATAATTAGGCAGCGGTTGTTTAAACTATGCAAGCGGTGAATTATCCAACACGCTCTGAAATAACTTTACCGTTTCTTTTTCAGCTCTTTTAATCATCGTGGACACAAACACAACAATGAAGATGCTTCTCTCTGCCAGTGCTGTCGAAGAAATAACAAGAGTCTGTGGCCATGTGCTTTATATTTTACTGTCTGGGGATTTTAAATTTATGTTGTTCATTTATTTTATTGAAAACATTGATCCATCACTTCTGGGATGAGTCTAACGTGATGTCATAAGTTTTTTTGAAAAAAGTAAATTAAAAGGCTATGAGATTGTAAGTCTCTTTTGTGGTCTGACAGTTTTCCACATTAAAACTGAGTGTTGGGGTAGAACAAAGTTGGGAGGAACTTGATTTGTGAGTTTAAGGCAGGACGAAGACTATGAGAGCTCTATTGTTGAGGGTCACTTGGGATCGGGGCTTCGACAGTAAGCTAAAAAGAAGAAAAAAATATAGATGTATGCCAATTTTTTTTTATTAATACATTTTATGGTCAGATCCATTAATGGCAGCGCATTTATTTTTGATGTAGTACTATCTAATAAAAGGATACACATATTACATCATCCAGCAGCCTTACTGTGAAAAAAGTTTTACATAACTGCATATCATCTTCCAGCAATTTTATTGATCGACTGACGCTCTGTCCTCTGCTCTTCCTGTGAATGCAGACGTGCTGCAGCTGCACAAAGTCTGCACAATGCCTATGTTGGAAGACTTCAATTCAAATTGTGCATGATGTGAATGAAAATGGCAATCCAACAGGTAGAATCATGATGGGGAGATCTATCAGGAAAAGCTTTTGATGATGACGTGATTGCAAATATTCCAGCTCCAGCATAACATAAAATGCTGCTGTAGCATCTCTTAAATATTTATTATACCTAAAACGCTCATTCTCACACGGGGAAGCAGAAATGACATTACATCTAGTGAACATCAGGTTTTTTTTAAAAGATAAACAGGTGAACTGATTGCCTGATCTTGTCTTGATATCCCTTCCTAACATAAATGAAAACGGATCATAAGCATAGAGTTTTTGTTGGTCCTGGCGAGAGTGCAGCTTTGGTCACATTTTTCTGTCTGAGCCCGACCAAGTCCGAGAGAGCAGTAACCGGCCGCTGACCTGAACATGACAGATGTTCTGTTTCATAAGTCCAACACTGACTCAAGCCCAACACGATTAATGTAAGCTGAAGCACCGTGCCTGCGTTACCAAGGTTAAAGCTTTCCTGTTTCCAGGGTCTGAAATTAACACCTGAGTGATTCTGTACAGAGCAGATCGAGCCAGACAGGAAGTCAGACAGCGTAACGGCACAGCGCATCCAATCAATTTGCTGAATAAAAATACAGCACAACAAAGTATAAAGTAAATATTAACAATAATGTAAATATTAACAATAACAATAAACACACTTAAAAGTAAATAATGAAACGATTTAACTACGGGACCCATTCAACCACAGTAGAAGCAAAAAAAACCCAAAAACAAGGAGAAACGATGAAATAAACTCAGTCTGAGCAAGTGAACAACATCAGGTACGCATGACGCCCCACTTCTGAAACGCTCCCAGTGGGATATGAAGCCGCGTGGAGGATGGAACACAACAGCGGCACACACGGCAGGTATCAGAGACGGGCCCAGTGGAATCAAAGGGAAAGACAATAATGAGGCAAAAGGAAATAAGATGAACTCAACGATCTATTAACGTTAAGAGAATTAACAATGAAAGGATTGTGGTCTTAATCCAAATCACACACTTGGTACCATAAGATCAAGATGAAGAAATAAGGATGGATGGATTCATTTCAACGAGACTACGATACCTTTATAGCACAAAGTTAGAGTGTGTGCTGAATGAAACGTTGAGAGAAAAAGGTCACTGATTTCAGGAACTTAATTCAATTTATCAAGTATTTCACAGTTTCCTATGGAAGCTCATATAGGCACACTGTTGGGTGTTTTACTGCCATCGTAAAGATGTATTCTCTCACTGACGTTATATGACGTCTACAGAAAAGTGGGTCACTGAAGGGAGACAAAGTCCATCCTCTGCCCACAGGGCGACAGGCTCGGTCATAGTCGCTGAGGGAATAAACATTGTGTGCGTCTGCCTGAAAGTATGTCATACAGTTTGGGTATGATAAAAAGATATCACACCAAAGATTCAGAATCTTTTAAGTAACCAGACAAACGGCCCACACAAACACACAACCACACGCCCACATCTGCCATGACAACAGCGTTGACTTCTTTTCAAGCAATGTCAACTTCTCTCTCCATTCCTGATTTAGACTGGCATCGGAAACTGGCAGCAACTGTGGGACATCCCCTTCATTGTGTGCCAGCTCCCTGACCCAGCCATGGCACTCTGGGGTCTGAATGATTTGACACACTCAACACAAGCACACACACACACACACACACAGCTTGACATGAAACTCTTTTTTCAGGATCTCCACATTTTCCGGCAGCCATTGAAATTGTTGCTCTCAGTCACACCAAGGCCACTCACTATATCTGACTCTCACTGCTGCTCACTTTACTTCAACAAAATGTATACAGCTATTTCTTCCCTTCATTCCCATTGGTGGCCATCACGTCATTTGCATTAAATAACCATGCACTGCACTGGGCTTCTTCAATCAAACTGACATGCTATCAGAGGTAGTGCTTAATGGCAATACTCTGTCTTCTTTTGGACAAAACACGTTGCCAATAACTGGCTCTGGTTTAAAATGATAATATATGTATCCACAACTTGCAGCTTTGAGAGAAATGTTAGGAAAACATCGATTTCTGGATGCTGAAACATGAACTCAATTGAAATCTCACTGCAAAACAAGAACTGAGAGAAAACACCCTAGAACACATTTAAAGTTTCAGTAATGGTTCTCAGTTCTGCTAGTTTTAGTTCTAGCGTCTAATTAAAGATGACTTTACACCTGTTCCAACGAGTGTATTCAGTGGATGCAGGATTAAAAACAAAAACATCCAGTGTGTCCAAGTACAATTCAGTTACAATATTTGTCCCTTAAAATAAGAAAACAGACTGTGTCCCCTCAGAGCTGCTTGAAGACAGGAGTTGTAGGAGACATGTGGTAGAACGTATAAAAATAAACTGTTTTATTTTTTTAGATTTAACCAGCTCAGTCAGTCACTCGGCTACACTGGGTTGCAATGATGTTTCTTTAGTCATGCCGTTGTTATTTGCATTTTCCTGGCTTCACTTTCTCAGTATAGCCAGCAAGCTAACTTTGTCTCAAGCTTCAGAGGCTGGGTACCACAAAATTACCGACATGTGATGCACAGACAAAGGCACTTCTTAATCCAAAATGGGTTGTTTGTTGGATGCTCACTCAGCGAGGATGAGAGAACTGAACTGCAGTTGGACAGTTGGAAGTTGCTGTCAGAGTGCCAGTGGGAAGCGACTTTGACTACAGTGGTGAGCTGGTAAGCATCTCCTGCCTTATGGCAACTCTGATATCGGCGTGTTGGTATTGTTCCTGGAAAATCATAATCACTGTTATTTCAGGACCTTCGTTGCAACTGACAGCTTGCGTGTTGTAATGTAATAACTTTGCACAGGGAAAAAGACTGGAAAAATAATCACATGGGAGAAGTTATCCTTATAAACATATGTTTAATATTGTGAAAGTGTTTTTTTAATTAGCTTTTCCTTAACATGACCAGGTGAATTTGTTGCCTAAACCAATTTTTATATTCCCCAATTTTTATATTCTCCTGTTAAAAGTGTAAAAATATCAATTGACAAAGACAGATTGCTTGAACTGTGAATTTATGATGAAATGATGGTCCTTGAGCAACACTTAATATGACGTTCTAAAAACAACACCAACACACGTTATCAGATATGTCTATAAAAACCAAGGCTAAAAAAAACCAGGAGATTATCAGATATACCTAGTAAAACCAAGGTTATAAAAACCAAGGCTAAAAAAAACCCCCCATGTCATCATCCATCACCATATTTCACAGTAGACTTGGCAAACCTAGTTAGCTGCATTCTTTGCAAAAATGCATTGAGATTGATATCAGGTGAAAGGATTCAGTTTATATGAGATTAGAAAATTACATTATTTTCTTGCTGATCCTTTCGGTGGATCTTCACTGCAGCCAGGGCTGTTTACAGTAGTTCAAAACATCATTAGCAACTCAGTTGTGGCTTCACTGGGACCTCCTTATCTGTAGCAACATCTGTCTGAAACACATCACTCACTCTGACGGACCCCAGTGACAGTCATCATAGTCACAGAGACAGAGATGGTCAGGGTAGACCATTGCGATACACATACACACCCATACAAATATTTGAGTCTGCGCTGAAATACACAGATTTATTAGGCTGAGTGTACCACAGACTGTTTTTGCAAAACAGGGTATTATGGCACTCTGCACTGTGCAATTACACAATGATGGACTCAACTACCTTAATTATGGAGCCTGTATGTGCTACGGGCTCACCGGGGAGGATGTGTCCACACAGCTTAACGGGAGAAGCACAAACTCACTACAAACATTAATAAACCAAACCGTGTTAACCCCAACATGCTGATCAACAAACAGACTAAGCTGCCACGGTGAAGCAAGACCACAGAGGAACCAAAACCAATTTTTGTATTGTGTAACTGGATTAAGACTACAGCACCTTGGCACACAGGCAGATCCTCACCTGATGAGCCCAGATTAGAGAAGCTATGACTTCTGTCTACACACTGTGGAGGCGATAAGGCACAGAGGCAGCCTGTGATGGAAGGCTGTGGCCCTGCAGAGCAGCCTCCTCGGGCTGGGTCCACCCAAGACTTCAGCAGAGAAAATGAGCACCTTCCATAAAGCCACACGACACAAAAAGCACAGAGAGGAATGTCCCCTGCATTTCATTCTGCCAGCGAGCTGGTTTTGCATTAAAGCTCCAAAACTGGCGATGGCTCCAACAACAGCCTTAAACAAAGAAGTACGCTTCTCCTGCAAAAAAAAAACAATGCAAGCGTGCATTTATTTCCCAAAAAAAACTGTTGAATAAATTCATAGTGTGCCTGAAACTTCTGTAACAAGCTACTCTGGTAACTGTGCGAGCCAAACTGAGCCCTGTGAATAGAGTCTGTGTTCTGGCCTGTTCATTTACATTGAATTTAATGCCTGTTTTTCTGACTAGGTTAGGCTCTGTGCTGTTTGAATTGTGGAGAGAAATACAGAGTTTCATCATAAAAAGCTACTATCCAGTTTCTCTGTTATGTTTATTATTTAAATACCCAAATAAAATGCAAAACATTGAACCATTTTAGGCTAGATCTTTCCAATCCACTTAACTCTACAGCAATTGACTGACATCAGCATTAAAGAGAAAACAGCCAGGTCTCACAGTCTCTTTTGCACCAGGAGAAGGCCTGTATAGATCTGGATGTCTTTACCTGTGTCCTCATCTAGATCCCCCTGTAGAGAGGAGTCTGTGTCCTCTGAGGAGCCCTGGCCCCTCCAGCTTATATTACCCATCCAAGAGTCCGCACAGCAACTGCTCCAGGAGTGTTGCTGATGGCTTAACGTTTTGTATACTGATGACTTGTCGATCAGGCGAGCATTTTCACAGCCGTCACTCAATGGCACACAGCTGAGAGTTAGTCACAAACTAAGTGGTCCGCATGATCATCCTGTCTTGAGTCAGCCACACTACGTAGCACTTCAGAGGAAAGTTCCACAAATAGCACGGAGGGAAGTTGAAAAGTGATGTACTTTTGCCAAACCGACTGTTTATTAAATAGTTCTTCTTGTAAATACAGCGAGAATTACATAATCCTGGACAGAACGTTTCAGTGAAGCCGTCTGAGCTGACATCAGTGGTCCTGGAGAAGGTCCAACCCACAGCTATCTGGAGTTGGGATGCACTGAACAGACAAGAGGAGGTGAGCAGGCCACCTGCAGGAATAAATTACCTGCTCTCTGGCATGTAGGCCAACACACAGCGGAGAGATCAGGGGAAGCATCATCTCATAAGATGAGCCCCTTTGAGAAAGAAGTCTCAAGAGCACGGATGAAGGTGGAGAATTCGTACTGAATTACACACGAGATCTCCGAGAACAATCTCAGCGGTCGTCTTGAGCTCTTTCGAAGATGCTGAAGATGGAACGGCCTTGATGATATTCATGTTACAAAAACCTTCACAGACCTTCCATCGCTCATTGACAGTCCGCTCCAGTCATTACCCAACATGTAATCCATCCATTTCTCTCCCTGATTCTCTCTCTGTGCAGGGACTCGATTCCCATCAATGTGCTACCTTTTTTCTCCGCCCTCTTTCTTTCTCTCCCTAAGCTCTGTTCCCTCCCTCTTTTTGCTTTCCCATACACACACACACACACACACACACACACACACACACAAAAAAAACCTAATTACAACACAGCTAAACCTATATGGGAACGGCAAGCCTCTCATTCTGTGGGAGAGGGAGGCTGAGATGCTTTCTGCCATCAAACCTCAAAATTGCAGCATGTCAAACCAAGACCCACAGCTTGCCCTGTGCAACACTTGGATCACTCATCGGCAATGTGCGTAAACCTAATCATCCAGGGAACCCTTTTGTAATCACGGCTACTTCGGCTCTTGCTCAGAGTTTTGGTGACTAAGGCATGCGGGGCTTGCTATTTCTGTACGCCAGACAAGAAGATATTTCAGTCTGAAGTGATGCAGTAACCACTTAGCAAACACAAAGCCATCAAAATGACTTACACTTCAGTGTTAACTCCAGGAATGCCTGAGAGTCGACTCTTTGCATTGCAGCTAAACCCTGTCGAAGGCAACAACACACAGATACACACTCACGCGCTATGCAGGGGGGTTGGGGGGGCAGCGAGCCTAAAATAAGGAACTGATGGATCAGTTCCGCTGAGGCTGGCCACTACCATTGACTGACCAGTGAGAGAAGAGTCTACAGGCTAATTATAAAACACTGCGCTACTCCCACAACTTTGTAAGCAACACTGTCATGCCAAAAATGTTGTGTCACAATCCCATTCTGTGTGTGGTAAATAAAGACACACGCATTTTGCAACTGCAAAAAAAAAAAGAGAGGTACCAATCAAGGCTTGTTTCTTACTTTAAGGTCAAATACAAAATCAACATCTGAGACAAGTTTCTTTGATAGAATAGTGGCAATTCAAACATCCCACCATACTAAGTGGCAAATGTGTGCACAAGATCCATGCATAAGCACTAACACATGGTTTTATAAATGTGCCATTACTCGGGTCACAGAGCGGTACTTTCTCAACACGGCATGGAAAAAGGCACCAGATATTTGAGCTGCAAAGCTTCGAGTTATCTTCAGACTTGAACTGATTTTATAGTCTGCACATATTCTGGCAACAAGCAGCGAGAATTATTAATTCTCAAAGTCCATTTAAACAAGTACAACACGGTACACAGAGTGTGAACGCACACACGTACACCCCCATACTTTCAGTCTCCACCTCCACCCTGTTCATTTTCTCTGACGCTGGCATCGCAGTGACTTTGCTGTCTGCTGCTTTTGGCTTTTGGGCAGCACCATCACAGACACTGAATCTGTTTATGGGCTGCCTGAGTGATGATGTCATGTGGGTGCGTATACAGAGACTGGGGTTCAGTGCTGAAACGGAATAAACCACCCACGTGATTTCTTCAGAGGTGATATCCTTACTCCACACAACTGGGTACAGAAGCAACTCTAAACAGGCAACATTTGTTCAATCTGACTGATTACAGATTTCAATGCAGATTTAAATGCACAAAAACATTTAATCAGAATATAACTTTTTTTTGACATAAGCAAGGCTGTGAAGCTGCTTATCTACCAGAAATATAGCAAAATAATATATTTTTTCCCCAAAAGATTTATTGAGAAGTGACATTGATTAAATAATTCATTCGTTAATGCCTGTTATTAAAATGTTCGAGGTGGACCCCTATTGTGTCCTGGGTACAAAATTTGCACTCTTGGTTTGGTGGAGCACGTCTCCGTTCGTCTTTTCAAACTTGCTTGAACACATCTTTGTTTTCGAGCCTTTCGACCACCAAGGCGCTCAATAATCTTTAAATATCTAAAGATCTCCAACAAAAAAACACCACAGACAGATGTTTTCTTATCTCCTGGAAGCGACGTCACCTAACAAGACCCCTCTTGATCTGACTGACAATTCATTCAAATCAGGTCGGCTCGGATCAGTCTCCTTTGAGTGAGGTGTTTACATTAGTCGTTTTTATCCTGATTGGGCTATTAGTCTGATTTTCAGTTGAATGTTTGGGTCCTTGTAGACACAGCTACTGTTAACCCGACAACCCCGAAGCAAGAGGACAAGTGACAGCAGGACAGAGTTTCTATGGTGATCAGAGAGCATGTTGATGCTGCTCCGGAAGAAATGCTGGCCATAAGTCTCCTGGTGTCCGTGCGTGCATTGATAGTCCCACTTGCTCTGTGTGCTATGGTAACCATTTGCATGTTACATCTTTGTAGCACTGCATCGTTCTTTATACCCTCACCCGAGACTCGATCTGTGTGCAGGAATCCCTACTTACAGGCGAGTACTTTATTTCTCCAAATCTTTTTCCCTTTTAATTTGCTCCTCGAGGCACCAGCGAATTAATCTCCTTCTGTCAAGGTCTAAAAACGGGTCCCCTTTCTGTGGAGTCTCCGCAGCCTTAGCCCACATAGACAACAGGCTCCTTTTTAACACCAGCTATTTCCTCAAATCCTACAACACATTCTCTCTCTCTCTGAGGAGAAGGCTTAAGAGGCTGACACCGAAGCTATGTCTCCGTGAATCCGCAAGCTTTTCGCTCCTTGTTTCCATTCCACTGGTGTCCGGCACAGTGTGTCCTCTAGGCACAGATATACGGGATCGATTGGGGTACATGTGGAAGGGAACAGGCCAACAAGTGACCCGGGTCCACACGAGACAATGGATGCAAGAGAGAAGTGATGGATTGGGCTTCACGGGGACTATTATCCCACATTCACTGGAGACTTTATTAGCTTTTAACTCATCACTGAACCACGTTAAAAGAAAAAAAGAAAAACACACTGCCTCTGACTTTTCATTTAGCTGTGACCATATGTAGTCATCTGTCTGCAAGACACGAAAGGAATCGGAAACTTTTACGCCTATGAAGATGACTGAGCTAGTGGTGGATGACACTCCCTCCCCGCCTGTTACTGGGATCTGACTGTGAGTGTGTGTTGGGGTGTGTGTGTGTGTGTGTGTGTCCATATACTGCAGGCATCACCGGACAGGACTGTATGTGGAGCGAAGCAGGGAGACAGCTGGTGGAGTGGGATGCAAGTGTAGCTGGCGGGTATAAAGTTTCCTTCCAAAGGCACAACCGAGAGACCACCCTGTTCCCCCCCACCTCCTCAAACTAGCTCTCACTGTGCTTTATTCCCCTTAAAAGCTGCAGACACAATAGCAGACTAAACAAATAGAGAAAAGGGGGATCAAAGCTGCAAAAAAATATGCCACGTGCACACCGCTCAAAAGCAACACAACACAAATACACACACCAGTCTTGGGCGTGAACGCATCACAACTCCAGTGTACTAGGCAACAACGCAGCTAGCGCTAGCTTGGGAAAAGCTAACCTTTAGCTGTCGCTAGCAACCGTTACAAACGTTAAATGTTAGCTAACGGCCAACTGTGAAGCAGAAAAATAATTCAAAACCCAGAATGCTTTTTTATAAACCGTAAAATGTTATTTTTATTTTTATTTTTAACTACGGTGAAAAAACCCGAGATTTGTTTTGAGTGTTTGCGATGCTCTCAAACAATCAAGAACCAGGGGTGTATTTACGAGAGCTGAGAGTGAATGGTGAAATGCCGGTGAAGTGCCGTGCGAGCGCCCGGGATGATAGCACATCCAGACGGTGTTGTGTCGGCTACAGCTAACCCCTCCACGTCCTATGTGGAGTAATAACAACGCCATTCATTTACAGCTCAGTTAGTTAACAAGCTATCCCTCAGAACACAAAAGCAGTTTTGCTCCAGAGACAGACATTAGCTAAATCCAGCTAGCCGATACGGTGTCGCCTTTATATTTAACTGGATAGCCGAGGAAAGAACAATCCATAAGGCCTAATTAAACCACCATTTACGCTGGATATACTCGTCCAGCGCTATCCGGAGCCCCCTTTAAACGTGTGTATCGCCCCACAGAGAACCATCCGTGTGCCCCGTGTTGTGGGATCCCGTTATACAGTGTCCCGAGGTGTGGAGCAGTGTGGCTCCAGTCTAGCCGGGCAGGACTTACCTTGCTTGCTCTCTATTTTTCCCGACATTTTCGTAGCCAGCAGCTGTGTGATCCCACTCGCAGTTCAACAAAACGTTAGCTACAGACGAGCCTCGGCCGTGTGTCTCCTCCGATTATTCCCTCATTTTCGATACGCTCGTGTGTCCGCGAGAGGATTCCGCCGGGGTTGGTATCATATATTTATAGGCTACACACATTGGTACGGTCAAAAACTGTCTCAGTCCGTCTCCGGGTAATTTTCACTGGATATACACACACACATTCACTCGTGTACACACTCTCACACACACACACCATACACACGTTAATGTGTTGAACCCAGACTCGGGCTCGAGACCTCGGCCGGTGTAACAGCGCCCCCCTGCGTCAGGAATTAGCCACGTCGATCTGTCAACAAGGGGATGGGCGTGTTTCAATCCCAACCCCAAAGAGTTGTGACAAACCCAGAGGCTGTCTGTTTCCACAGACAAGTCTGGTGGTGCATTAGAGAGATGGAGGGTGGAGGGGGCAGCATGCAAGATTTACACAGAGCTGTCAAGTGATGCACAAGGAGGCATGGATTAAATACTCCAGCATTTTCCCCGTGCACACAGTGGAGATTAAAATGTAGTAACCTAGTTTGTGCAGGATGTAGCTCCAGCAAGATATCAGATTTCTCACCACGGCAGCGATGTTATCGTGATGAGACATACTCGCATTTAACTTTATTATTTGTTGTTTTCTCTCTTTCTTTTTTTTGTGTGCAAATTAATTACACTCACAATACAAGAGACAAGGCAAGCCAATGTAGGGTTATTTATATAGCACCTTATTATAAACAGAGTCTAATTAAAGTGCTTTACAGGTAAAATAATAATACAAACAAATGTGATAAGAGTACAAGCAAATTTAGAGGTGCTGTTGGTAAGCAAAGTTATTTTTTTCGTCAGATGCTGATTGTCGGTCGGGCCGGCCGCCATCCCACAGCGTCAGTTTTTGACGAGTTGGGAATGCGACTCAAAAATCAACTTTTCTTACAAAAAGCACCTTTAAAATCGGTGTAATCAACTCCTGCACACATTTCACCTAACTTACAATCAAGAATTGATTTTAATAACAACCTTTCAGTACAAAGACCTTCATCAAGACAATCGAGGAGACCATCTTAAAATCGGTTGGTAGACCCAACATGGGGTCCCCGGGCCAATTTAAGATGGTCTCCTCTGTGAGGTGAGCAGTTTGTGGGAGATTTTGTCCTGATTTTGTCAGCCCTTTGTGTTCCCTACCCACCTGTCGATCAATAGGTGTGCATAATCTATCTACCTATCTATTAGGTTTACATATAATCTTTTTTCCCATTATTTATAGATTTTTTAAATCTATAAAATGCCAAATTATTGTGACAAATGCGTCACAGTCACAATTTCCCATTGTCCCAAATAATGTCTTCAAATCGCCTCTTTCCTTCAACCAAAAAACACAAATTCTTCATTTGATATTAAAGGAAAGCAGCAACAAAAACATTTTGACACTTTGTCTGAGACGTTTAATCGATTATCTTTTTTCATATTAAACATTTTAACATTAATGCAGTTGCACTAATATTACCGTGAGTATTTTGAGAGCGTACTGATGAATACATATATAGATGGAAAAAAAATCACTAATCTCAGCAGCAGGAGGATGATAATCAAATGACAAAAGCCAGTTCAGCGGTACACAAACAAAACTGTGGCATCCATCATGGACTAGAATATACAAGTGACCCTAAAACTACAGATTCAAAAGCTGCTCAACAACACTGGTATGTATATGTATCAACAATAAGCTCCACAGTGCCCTTAAAAGACGTCCTTTTACATGCCTCATTCAATATTAATGTAATGTTAATTAGGGTGCATTGGTTATGTTAATGCATCTCCGCTTCCCCATTTCCTCATGAAGCGAAGTACTGTATGTGTTTCTAATGGCCTCTACAGAAGAATTTGTCCCTCTCGTTCTATCAGCACACTGGTTTTCAAGCGCTTGTCTCTGAAATTGGCCCTAATTCACGAGTGTTGTCAGCGAAACATTTGTATGCATGTATTCTTTCTTTCTTGAAGAAACAGCTTCTGAATGAGGCTCCCAGAGTGAAT
>CAEMYA010000179.1:11693599-11705196 GCA_903131615.1 Diplodus sargus | reverse complement strand
CCCAAAGGTCATTTACACAATCTGACTTCAAAACATTTGCTTCACAAACCGCTCTGTCATTAAAGGCTCGTCGGCCTTTTATAAAAACGTGGGTGCGGAAAATAAACCCCAGAAATGATGTGAGGGTTTTTTTTTTTTTAGTCCAAGACTTCCACATCTCAGTCTGGCGGGTGATTGACATCCATCGTCTCTCTCATGTCTCCTGCACAGTTAGGTCTCTCGGGGTCACGCAGGTATCGCGATCGTGCCACGAAGCTCTGTGCTGCAAAACCAAACAGCTGCCATTGCACTTTGCGCCACAGAGTGGTGCTCACGAGCTGCACATCGCTCTCGTGTCCCTGCAGCTCAGCTTCACGCACCCTGCGGTGGTTTATTTGCAGCACTGTATGGGCAGGTGGAGGGGAGTGCTGATGAAATGTAATTTGAGAGGGATTAGCCTAATGTAACAGAGTCCGGCATCACGAGGATGATATTGCTGTTTTTTTTTTTTTTTTATCCTTGATGAGATTCAGTGGAAAAAAGTTGAGCCGGTATAGCAGGAATTTAGAGTAGCTTATGGCAAGATCTGCGGGGAAAGTCAATAGCAGAAAGCATTAATAAAATCCCTATATGATGAAGAAGTTGTCATGCACTTCATAACGTCTGTGTGAAAACTGTTCCAAACAGATTAGTGAAAAAAAAACAAAAACGCACCGATCAATCACCACGCTTCAAATATTCAGGATCGAATTGTCTTAATGAATGTGGGAAGGTTCATACTGGTTCACACTGGGAAGTTTCACGCTGGGCTTAGAGTCTGATCGGGTCTGCTGCGGCCTGGAGACGGTTCACTGCCGACAGGGTGAAGAAAAGGAGAAGCGAGACAGTTTTGTTCGCTGAGAGTTGTCAGTGGGAGCCGGGGAGAGGAGCGGCGTTTGATCTCGGCGGTGGTGGGCGTGTGATGCAGAGCTCAAACACAGTTTAAGGCTCTGTTAACCTTGGCCAGCGGTCAGGCCCCTCCGTCTGTCTCACATCTGAGAGTTGGGGAAAGAGGGAGGGGATCAGCGAGGCTTAAACGACTGAATACATTTAACTGAGAAGGAGGAGAAGAATACCTCCTCGGCAATCGGGGTCCTCCGTCGTTGGCCCCCCTTTGTTAGCGTACAATACAGCGATTTTTTCATGAGAGCTGTTCACGGTGGAATTAAGATGGACGGCTAGAGATATCAATAAGTGGGCTGGAGATTGGAGATGGAGAGGCGTCGGACGAAGAGGACGAGACGTCGAGGTCATAACCTGCTCAATACTGCATGAGAATAGAGCACTCTGTCACTGCCACAAACAAACGGAGACACATGTTGACAAGGTCAGGAGAATAACACGAAGGAGGGTCGTCGACAGCAGCGGTGGAAAAACAAGCACTTTCCGACACGCACATAAAATGAAAAAAAAAGTGCTTTTTAACACAACTCGTGAAAACACAAAAACCAAAAACAAGCTTCTCCCACAGTAAACTCAATGTAGGACAGGGTGCACACACACATACTGTATTTGCGGATGCATACACACTCTAACACGGAGGAATTATTTATGTGCTGAGACAGGCATTGTTGCGCTGCTCTTTGGAGCGCTACAGGGCGGCGGCCCTGGCTTTTGGAAAGCACAGCTGCTTGCCTTTCAAGAACGCTCCATCCTATCACCATGACAGTGAAGGTCTCACTCCCTAAACTTCCCCCCCCTTTCTCTCTATTTCAGTTTTGCTTTCTCCCTCCTCTTTATTTCTCATGGCGCTTTCAAACGGCAGGGTCGACCCGCCCTCGTGGCGGGACCCTCCACTCCACTGTGCCGGTCCTTCCAGCGCTCCCGATTGACATTTAACGCGGAGGCCGGGGCAGAGAGGGCCAAAGAGCATGAAATGAGACTGGCCGCGGGGGTGCACAGTGAGACTTGACCACTCCCTATCTCACACCTCCACCTCCATTAGCCGCCGGGGTCCCTGGGGTTTTCGTGGGCGCCCTCGGCCAGAGGGCTGAGCTCACAGCTCCTGGTGTAAAAGCACAAAGAGCGAGAGTGTATAGGCCAACCCTGTGATGCCGCGACACAGAGAACAATTACACTTCTTTAGATTATCGTCTTAGCAGTAGGTCTCTGCTTCCTTCTCCACCTTCTACTTTTAGCTTTGGAGGGCTAAATGTCAGCGTTCATCCATTGCTTTATTCTGCTCAGCAGGTCCGAGGCATTTAAAAGGGCCAGATTTAGGGGGATATATTGGCAGAAATGGAAAATAATCTCATTATTATGGTTTTCATTCGTATATAATCACCTGAAACTAAGAATCGTTGTGTGAACATTAACTTTGAATGAGCCTTTTATATCTACAGATGGAGCAGGGCCTTTCTCATGGAGTCCACCATGAACGGATAAACCAAACAGCGGATTTCCACAAAACTCGGATGGAAGATGGGTCTTGGCGGAGGTATGCGCTCTACAGAGTGCCGTTACTCTTATGTTTACCCTATTTTGGTACCTTTTGCTACGTCGTGCTTCAGATCTTGTGTTTAAGTGACATTTAAGTTCCACCACTCACCTTTTTCTGTGTGTTATAAATCCAAAACTGTAAAATCTGCCCTCTGGGCGACCGCCTCCTCACGCAACTCATAGCAACTACTTCAGTGTGCAATACTGGTCAGTGGTACTGGTAGGTGTTATCAGTGGATGTGGCAGTTGACCAGGATGCGTCACAGTCTATTCACACTAGTCCAGCCCAGTTCTGACAGGAGCAGGTTGTTATGAACTAGGTGCGGAGCGAGACAGTCTGGTCTGTGGGTGTCACACTTAAGTTCATGCCAGCTCCTGGGTGAGGGGGTTACTGTACTGCTGGCCTCGAAAAAAGTCCGGCAACATGGCTCGACCGCCTCGCTATCCAACTTACAATCCACACCGGGGCCATTTAACAGGATCAGTGATTAAGGCTGTGAGTAATTGAATTAGGATTGTGCGGCCCGAAGCTAAAGCTGCCTAGCAGATACTTGGATGGAATAAGATGAGGACGTTGGTGGGTAGAGTAGAAAAGGTGAGACGAGCCCACACATGATCTAACCCACAGCCACGACCCATGTTTACAGATTTGAGTCATTAATCAAAGTCACTCGCCATAAAGTGACAGAAACTTTTGAAACTGTCAAAAGTACATTTCACAGTTCTTTGGAGTATTACACACATTCTTTCTAATGGCCAGGTGGGAAAAATCCACTGGTTTCAAAAAGAAGTCTAATTGTATGTAAGCTTATGAGAAAATGACCCCCACTTCTCACTTGATGTATTACCTTGTGAGGTTATCGTCTCTATCTCCAGTTTCAAGGCTATTTCAATACAGCGTTGGTTTAGTAAACTATGGTCCCAGTTAGAGTAAAACAGATTAAAAAAAAAACATGGTATGCTTTAGGGTGGGACGACCTTATGATTGACAAGTCACCATGGCGTGTCCTTGGGTTCTCAGTCACATCCAATCCAAACCGTCTGGCTCCAAAAAAATCAAGATGGGTGACGTCACGGTGGGTTTCCACTTGATCCCATTTCTATATGATTGAGTTTGCAGTTTGCTCGAACTGGAAATGTGACAGAATTATACTCAAAGGTGGCCAGTTTGCATCCTAAAGTCATCTGCGCATTGAGTCTGCTGGTGATAGACGTGCTCACAGTTGTTATTCTACAAGGCGGTGAAAACAGAATTCAATGTTTGAACAAAAAAACAAAAAAAAAAACATTTTGCTTTCTCTTTGTTAACTTTCCAGAATTGAAATTGGTAGCAGCATTCCAAAAATCTGGGTCTGATGGATGTTTGCTGGCGCAGGGTTTGTACCATTGTTAGCGCAAAGCAGCAAAGTGCGCGCATGTCTTGAACATTTCCTGCCAAAACTTTCTCTGAGATTTAGTACATTTTGAAAATTGCATTAGCACATAGTGTGGAAATGGGACAGTTTAAGTCAGGTCTAATCGCTCGCGCTGCCTCGAAAAAATGTGTAGTGACAGGCCATTATTAATGTAGAACTGCCCTACTTACCTACACACACACATGCAAACACACAAAACCGCTCACTGGCAATGTTAACGTTTCACCAAATTACTTTGACACAAGTTTTGTTTCTCAGGACAAAAAAAAAACCAAAACAAAAAACAAACAAAACAGACTGCTGTCTTTTCTTCTTTCCTTCCAGGCTAATAATAAAGGGGAAGGAGCGGATCCTAAACCAGCACACTCTGCAGAAGGCAGGGAGAGCCCTGGACATGTTGCCAGTCTATCACAGAGCTAACACAGATTGACAGATAAACACACACGCGCTCCCATTTCGCTCCTGTGGGAAATTTAGAAGCTCTAAACCACCTGATTGTATGTCTGTGGGCTGTGGGAAGAAGTCCAGGCCTCTAGAAGAAACCCATATGTACAGATGGAGAATAAACAGAATGCACCAGTGGCTGCGGATCAAACACGGGACCTTGGAGCTGCGAGGTCAAAGTGTCATGCTCTCATTGACCCATTGTCATCGATTCCTGTGGGTTAAATCGCCTTTTCACTTGACCTTTTTTAACCTCGATCAGAGTTTTTAAAAAATATGATGTATACCCTAGGTCTACCCACCCAGTAAGGAAAGGATTTATGGCACGGAGTAGGGTGCAAGCCTACACTAAGGCCCGACACTTTCATTTTGTACTTACTCATAGATTCCAGCCACCTAAATATGGCAGATTTTTTTTTTTTCATCAAGATCCATGGATTATTCCCTGAGAAACAAGTGCAAAAAGGCTTATCTGGCAATGTTAAAAAAGAGAGAAAAAAGTTGGATCAGCACCAAAGGTTAATGGGGTCTATTCTGGGCCGAGACCCATCCTCCATCCAAGTTTCGTGGAAATCTGTTCAGTAGTTGTTGTTTGATGTTGCTGACAAACCAACAAAGTGATGGACATGGGTGGAAAGGGACCTTCTTCGAACCATTTTAGAGTCTTTCAACACATTTGTTTTGGTTTTCCAGCCTGCACCTTTATTATTTTGTCCACCCTCAGCACTTTCATCGTCTTTGTTTGCAGCAGCAACAGGCAGCTGTTTTCATCCTCTGACACTGAGCACCGGGCAGCAAAACAACAGACAGAAGTCAGCAGCAAACTAGTTCAGGAGCTAATTCTACTATTTCAACACTTTTCAACAGATCACTACAACATTTTTTTGATGATAGATAAGTTTCCTAACCTTAACCACATGATTTTTTTTGCCTAAACCTAACCTGACCATAAGCGCAGCGTTGTTCAAAGTTAATTGAAATAATAAAAGAAATGTCATCAGTGTCATTAGAAGCAAATAATAATCATAATACTGAAGTGCATCACAAGGCTCATGTGTAACGTACACACACACACAAACGTGCAGTGATCCTGTCAGGTTTTTATGTGTCACCGCAAAAGGAGGACATGGACGTGGGGACAAAAAGACAGAACGCCCAACTCATTATCTTTCTCCCCGTCAGTCAGCGAACGCTCAACACCCAAGCGAGAAGAAAAAAGGCGACTATAACAGACAAGAAGAAGAGAAGCGGCACTTCTGCCAGCGCTGTGTTGACAACTTTCCAGGAGCTGATTTAGCGAAGGAAGCTGCATCTGTTGAGCTCCAACGACAGCCATTGGGGCGTTTTGCGCTGCTTTAGCTCTGATGTGCTGCAATCAACTTTTTTTTTCTTTTTTTTTTATGTAGACGGAGTAACCTAGTTTGCTCTGCACACCGCGAGTGAGAGAGCAACCTGGAAGCCCGCAGCCCCTCAGCTCAGGCACTGTGACGGATATTAGCGCCTGTTTAATTGGCGAAAAACAAAAATCCTGCTCTCCTGCAGCAAAGCGGCTGAGTGTACTCAGGAAAACACACCGAATCAGATCGACACGTATACCTGCTCCTGTCTCCCGCTCCCACTCAGCCTCAGCCCCTCTGAAGTATAAATCAGTAGAGTGCTGCTTTTTTTTTATACGAAGCCAGGTACCACGCGAAGGCAGAAAACACAGACACGGGCCTTCAAAGGCAAGAAGTGTTTGGACAGCTTGTGAGAGCAAAAACGCTTGCTCCAGGGAACGGGTCACTGCACTGTTCTGGTACGTTTATGACACAAACGAGGAGACATGTATGAGCGGAGAGGCTGCCTGTGCATGCGGAGTGCAGGTGTGTCATGTATAATGTATACGTGCAGAGAGGTCACAGCGGTGTGACGCTGTCTGTCACACACCGTCCCTCATGGTTCATCCACCACCGGCTGGCTCCCCGCTCGGTGCATTTTCTCGCACTTCAGCTCTCGTCCCGCGTGATACAGACACTATAAGCTTAGAGAAATAGTAAAGGTTCGAAAGGCTGTAAATACTGTATGTCGCCGTCTTTCCCAGCCTGTGCACCGAGGGAGAACAGAGGTAATTCACGATCCACTGTATTGCTCGACTTGGATGCTCAGTGCCAGACACCTGCTCGTCACCTTCCTCTGTGCCTGTTTGAGTTCACTCACTCACTGATGTTGGTGAATGGACGCGTGTGTGTGTTTACGCCCCCGCGCGCTCGCAGGTTTGTTTGTCAGGGGAAAAAGGGGTTGAGGCAGGAAGTGTGTTGTCAGTCCCGCTCTCTTCAGCTGATCAAGTTCCCACTTGGCAGCGAGTCCGAGGCCGAGGGGAGCTGGCATCCACTGTGCAGGTGAAAAAAAAGCGGTCAGGAAACGCATCAAAAGGGAACTCCATCCATTTCAAACGTCAACTTGTGAAAAAAAAAGGTTGTGTAACGTCTTATGTGGCTTTGGAAGAGCTTTGTTTGGTCTCAGGAAATAACTCACATCATGTCATCAGGGTTACTTTATCTCATCTTGGAGAGACTGCAAATTTCTTTTTAAACACAAAAGCTGTGTTGCAAACTGTGTCATAAGCCAGCAATGTGAACCCAAATGCAGACAGAGAGACACGGGGGAACGATGCAGTTGGAATGTTTATTAGAATACCGGAGATGGAGGTGAAGAGGAGATGGTGGAGCGCTGCCGAGCTGGAGACGTGATGGCTGGGCAGGCGGGCAGATGAGGTGATCCTGAAGCACACGGGAAACACTTGTTTAACAAAAACAAAGCACAAGGAAGATCACTAAAAGTGTCGGCTTGGAGACAGAGAGGCAAGAGCTGACAGGATGCAGGTAGATGACGGGTTGATCGTAGGTTGGTAACTATGACTGGGAGCCAGTGAAGGGTGGGAAGTGGGAGTCACAGCAGAGATAGATAAGGGGAAAAGACATGAAAGCACACAGGAAGACGCTGGAGCACGACCATGACAGTGACAAACTGGGGATGTGGATTCAAACCCAAGACATGCAGGCGAGGAAGGTCTAATCAATAGATTATGCAGTTGGTAAGTAGGCCCATAGCGTGGACGAGAAGGCTAGAAAAGCCCAAAGTGCAGTCCATTTTCTGCTTTTTAATGGTTCATCAGACATCGGGACATTTTCCAGTCATGTTAGTGGCGATACAACTGCCATCGGGGGCTGCCGCTGCCATGAGGGGGCGTGTACTTGGTCCAAAATGGTGTTTGGATGGGTTGTGTGTCTTTCAAGCGGCATCCACATGAATGCCTGGACGCAAAATTTCCCAGCATGACACTGCATCGTAGCCAGGAGATCAACGTTATTCACATCAGCCGTCGCTCGTTTTAATGCTGTGGCTGATCGGTGTAAGCTCGGCTTTGTCGCAACATGATATTGAAAACTGAAAATAAATAAACATAATGTTGCAAGATAAGGAAACATCATTTTTCAACATATCCCGGGTTTGCAGAACGGTACTGTAGTAACTCATTTATATCAATAAAGGGCGGCGAAATAACAGAAACATCTCTCAACTTTAACTTTATTGTATTTATATCATGCCTTTCATGGAACATTGCAATACAAGGTGCTTAACAATACAATGATAGATACAAAATACAATCAAATTAAACAATACAAATAAAATACAGCTGAAATAAATGGTAAATATGAGTATATAAGTAATAGTATGGGAAACACGAGAGACCAGCTGAAGAAAGACACACGTCTTTCTGTTAAAGGTGTCCTCGGCTGCATCACATCAGTTGAATAAGCAGTTGAACCCACACTTCTGTAACTATCTCAACAAATACTGAACATTGCAATTGCTTTATTGTAGGAAGGTTGTGTTAGAGATGAATAAAATTGTATGCTATGTTATCTCATTCAAACACTCGTCCGTGGGACATTTGACGTTTCTCTGCTTTCTGTCTTTCTTCCATTGTTGCTCTTTTGATGTAAAAGACGTCACATAATGAAGCTTCACAACCGAGCTGGGACGTCGCTAACCGAACCAAACACAACCACTGACCTCGCAGAAAAGCCGGTATTCATGTAAATGTGCAATAATACATAAATGAAGAAATAACCCTCATGCAACATTTGACAATATATCACACAGAGCGCTTCATTGTCTTTTTACTTCATAATACTGTGCGAAATCAGCACAGCCTCCACATTTGTATCTAATGTGGACAAGGTTAAAGCTGCTCGTTTGCTCGAAACTTGTGAATGCGCTTTTTCATGTGCGGGCCAGCATTTGTTGGAAACAGGCATTCAGTTCAGAGAGCTCTTAGTGCACGGCCGCTGATGGATGTCACCAGAATGGCAGCGTTACAGAGGAAAGTTGTGGTGCGATCTGGATGCAGATCACCTCCAGTGAGAGCCAAAATAGCCGTATGAGTGATAAATAGATGGAAATAGCCCACAGTGTCCAGTTCACAGGCCGGCTGCCCCACTCTTTGATCTGCGGTCCTAATGAGCTTTCAGAACAGAGCCAGAGATGAGAAGACGGGCCTTTTCAAACGGACCCCTTGATTCTGGGGGAAACCTGGGGTAAGAAGTGCTATAAGCAGGCCTAAGATGTTGCCTCAACTAACATTAGTATTCCCTTAAGTATTCCTCGGCTGCATTAGTAAAACCTGCCCACCCAACTCTCCAGAGCAAGGTCACTTTCATCATTACAAGCTAAGTTATAGCCTACAGAGGGCTTACAGGGATTGGAACCATACATCTGTTTATGATACAAAATGCTTTTTTTTTTTTCTTCTTCTGTAAACACGAAGCTTAATAATGTCAATAATTCCCTTTGTAGAGATGGCAGCTTCCCGCCCACCCTTGGGTGAGTTGAGTAGTTGAATTTGTTGTGAAGGATTAAGTGCTAAACCACCGGTGGGCTGAGACATTGCCAGGGGAAAAATATTTGTTGAACTGCAAAGTGCTTGTGTACAGCACATTCGGTTAAAAGCAAAATCCCTGTGTGAGAATATGCAGCTGGATATGCAATCAAAAAGAATATTTAATGTCTTTTCCCCCCCTCTTGTTCAAATTCCGCATGCGGTGCACTCTGGAATGCTGGTGCTCTCCTCTTTGCCGGTGACAGGCATATATTAGCTCTCCACATATTAGCCTCGCATCACTCACATAGGGCGGATACCTGAGCGCCGCCGCAGGGCCGCGTGCCGGACGTCGCTGAAAGAAACAATGCTGAGAGACTCATCTGGCTAATCACAGGGCGGGTTATTTATGGACAAACACATGAAATTAGAGCCTGTGATTGAAGTTCCCGCTTGAAGGTGAGGCGGACTCCTTTTTTTTTTTCTACTGATGATGAAAAAAACGTTAGGTATCCAGTCATCTCTCCCCTACGTGGGACTCACTGGGAGTGCTTAATGATTCCCGAGCCCCTCTCAAAGGCTACAGAAGCGGCAGGACATCAAAGGGGCGGTTGACAGACAGACGGATTCTGGGTTGCATGTTAAAGTGAAATTCTCGCCAAAAAGCGAAAGTATATGAGTCGAACCTTCATGTAAAAGCATAATTGTGAGAATGTAAATTAGCTTGCCCAAAAACAAAACTACGGCAAACCTTAAAAGTGCCTCTTTCGTCGTAATTATGCTTTTACACGAAGGTTTGACTCATATACATTCACAAATAAAGCCTGGGTTGATTTTTGGCGAGAGCTTCACTTTAAGAGTCCGTTCCTCTTTTAAAATAAAAATAAAACTGAAACACGCACACAGATCACGCGGCCCCTCCTCGCAAAAAGAAAAAAAAAAGATCCCATCATCCTCCTCATCTCTCAGCGGAAAAATACTACATCCACCTGAAGACATACACGTTGCTACCTCCATCTTCAAGTCTTTTTTATTTCATTATTATTATTTTTTTTTTTTATCTCGTGCTCTTCAAACGGGCCCCGCGCAGGCATAGCCAGGCATGTTTTTGCATCATTAGAGCTGGTGGGTGTATTTGAAGACAGCCTAATGACAGCTCGGCTCTCCGGCTCAAACGAGAGCCATTGCTCATTTACCCGGATAGATACATAGATAGATGGGGGGGTCTGTAATGATGCAGCCTTATCAGACATGCCCCCAACACGAGCTAAATGACATGACATCAGACTCGCGCCATTTAGAGTACAGTCACGGATGCGGTATGTGACAACTGTTAGGCATGCTAATGTGTATTTTTCCGAACAGTAAATCAATTGGACATCGGCGTGTACATGCTGCCGTCTCGCAGGATGAATGGTCGGAACGATCAAGAGGAGCAGTGAAACAGAATGAGGAGCGTTTGTACGCCGTGATGTGATAAATTTACTGGCGTTATCGTGATTCACTATGGACGGCCATCGGAGATGCGCCGTTCCTCCCCGAGCTCGTGATTCTGGCACGGCGCTCCGCGATTCCGCCTTCCTCTCCATTTATCTCTCCCCAATCTGCCTCCCTGTCTGCCTCTGTTCTCCGTCCAAACTCCGATGCAGATCGTACACCAACGCATACTCAGGAACACGCTTACATGAGAGCTTCGATATGGACTCCTGCCAGGAATCAACACTTCTCTCTCCGGTCTTATCCACTTCTCGCTGCTTTAATGTATCTCTCCCCCCCCCCGGCCTTCAGGTCACATCCTATTTGCTCGGCCGGTCGAGGTGCCCACATAATGTGTTTCCTTGTTTGGAAGTAGACACCGCAGTGTCTGCGCTGACCCGGCCTGTTATAGAGTATTAACAACCGAAATGCAGTGGCCCTGTTTTCCTTTGGCTGGCTCCGGTTGAAATCACAACTTGTTGACACTTCATAAGGTCCCCCTAAACCCCTGCGTCTGCGGCAGCCCAGGGCGATACAGATTAGACCGTAATGTGGATTGATCCCTGCTCCCTCTCCCTCCCACCTCTCATCTTCACACACACCGGATGTGTGGGTGCGCGTATGTGTGCCGCGGAATTTGTGTACAATTTGTGAGCGGACCCCGGCTGCCCCCACATTCACCGAACACGCAGCCTGTTTTTTCCCCGCACACCCTCCCCAACCTTCTTTTTCAGTTTATCCCCCCCCCCCACCCACTTTTATTCTGGCTCTTTCTGTGAGATTAATTCCTCTCTCCCCATCTTTGGGCTGTCAGCTCGGGGTATGGAGTCATTTTTTAAAGGCCGCCTTTCCCGAGGACGGGAGACTGATTGAGTTGTGGCCTTTTTCTGAGTGGGTAAAGCACAGGATTAATGCGCAACTCCTGGAACGAACACATTGGGGGT
>CAEMYA010000179.1:11673953-11693570 GCA_903131615.1 Diplodus sargus | reverse complement strand
AGGTGAGAAAAAATGGGAGAGTTGAATAATGAAAGTTTATGAACAAGGGTATTATGTACTATATTATTAATTCTTCATGAAAGACACGCGTGAGCTGTTCATGCGACGACAAGCGCTTGAAAGGAGCTGTCTTGTTTTTGACGAGTAATGAAGGTGTTTAACAACCTTATTAGTGCTCAATAGAACAAAGCAAAGCCAAACCACTTACCTGCGTAAATGATCATTCTCTAAGCCCCTCCCCTGAAATGCAAGTGTCCAATCATAGCTTGGCAATTGTAACTATCAAGCTTTTGATTTCTCTACATGCTGAAATGATGTGGTGGGACTGTAGTAAGAAGATTAAGGAGCAGTTTATCTGCTGTAACATGAGCTGCATCATGGCTGACAGCTCCCTACAGCAGTTACGCAGGCCATGCAAAAACTCAATTAGTTTGTGGGTTTAAAGGTTATATAGAAAAAAAGAAAGTCCAGTTCAATTACAAGTAAGATGGAAGGATACGGTACAATCTACTGCTTTCACAGCTCTTTATTTGTGAAGCAGCCATCTTGGATTTTGAGGTTGGGATTGGTAAGCTGCGTCTGACTTTTGGGGGGCGCTCCTGTTGAAAGTGCCGACCTTGAACTCTGAACTTCAGGCTCCAAATGGAACGCACCCCAACTTATTCACCGGACGGATGTAACCATCGTAGCAGGCAACTACATAAACCAGTACCAGTTTCACCATGTACTTTGAAAGATGTCTCATCAAATAAAGCCCTTTCAATTCAAGGATAACATTAGCTTAAACAGTTAGCTACCTACAGCAAAAGAAAAGTCTTGCCAGGCAGAAATGAGAAAATCCTGCTTTGCCTGCCCATACGTTGAAATCAATGAGAGCTATTTTAAAAAGATTGGTGGTAAATCTGTCACCACCGGTATCATTTTAAATTTAAAAGTGCTGTGCCAGAACAGAGAGCTTGCCGGAAATAGTAAGAGTAACTAAGGTGGTTAACTATCGGCTGAATGTTCTTATATTAAGAATTTTGTACGACGGATCATCTGAAGCAACAATCTAGACTGACAGCTTGAAGCATTTTGCTGGATGGAAACTGTCTCCTAAACGGATCACTGCGAGACAAAACGTGAACACAAGCCTGTCGTGTTTGTTTTCTGTATTTCCAACGGCCAAACTCCGGCAAAAACACCCGTTTTGTTGTCTGCAACAGCGCTCCGTTCCCAGCAGACGTATTAGATCATGTCTTATATCTCCGGATTCAACAGTAACAACTAATGACGTCCCCATCTTTCACACCGCATATCATTAAATTATTTTTTTGCCAAGCAGCTGCTCATTCAGAAGCCCAACAACACGCCGGCTGCTCCACCGTCTGAGGGAAAGCGAATCTGCATTCACCGAGGGGTTTCTGAGAACCAATGTTCTCAACAAAGGGAGTGAATCAGAGGTTGGGCCTGCACTTTCTCATGAACTCCTCCCAACAGTCTCTCGCCGCTCCCTCGCCGCTCCCCTCCTCTTCTCTCCTTCCCGTGGCCACTCAGAGCTGAATAGCTGATTAAGCACACATTGATTAGTGCAGACTCATTAGCATCCTGTTTGCGTTGACCCCCCCATCCCAGCTCCAACATTTCCAAGCAGCACACACGCACATGCACACACACACACACACTCAGGCAAACACACAGACTCTGTGCCTCTTTCACTGAGCCTGGTTGCTGCTCTGACTCAAATGGATTAACAAGCACAATATTTCTGCCGGGGACAGGAAATCACTGAACACTTGTCAGGAAGCCTGCGATCGATGGAATTCACATCATTGACCCCCTCTCACCGCATGCGCCCCCTGACCCACCCCTGCCCCCCCCGTGTCCCCGACCTTTTCCACGCAACCCACAGACACTCCTTCACATCTCCTGATCCTCATCGCCCCATTTTATATTTGCATTTCTTCACATATCCAATCAGGCGGATGTCGAACTCCTGCATAACCTCCTCACTCACACAGAGACACACACACGCACGAACACCTGCCTGCACACATTCATTCACATACACACACACACACACACACACACACACACACACGCCAAAAAATGAGCTCATCTTCCTCTGAAGTTAAACTGCTCGCATGTATTTTTTTTCCCCTCAGTCTTCTCATCTTCTCATTTCCTGCAGAGTTTAAGGCGTCGCTGCCAGCTCATAGCTCGAGCACCATAGGGTGTCTCCAAGGTTAGCTTAATACATTACAAGAGAAGTAGAGCACCGAGCACTGAGGCTGTGTGCGTGTGTGTCTGTACTGTGTGTGTGTGTGTGTGTGTGTGTGATTATGCATCGGTTTGCATATTTTTTTTCTATTCACACAAAAATAAAATCTTAAAAAACTTGTTGGTGAAAGAGCGACTTATTCCCAAAGGCACGCACACTCAGTTCAGCGGATGATGTAAGATGAAAATATCTCCGCTGGAACAGAATCAATATATACCAAAATATGTGTGTTCGGGTAGCCGTCCAATTATGACACAGTTTTGTTGAAATAAAGAACAGAGAAAATAAACGTGTTGCTGATTTCTCCATCTGCCATCTGTTGCTGGAAGATTCACACAGAGCGCGAGCGAGAGAGGGAGGGCTGCTTTCGACTATTGAGCTCAATGCATTTTGCACCTGTTGTATTCGATTGTGCAAATCTCTACTGGATTCTGAATTGGCCCCATTTGATTTGGGTGTTTTTTTTTGTGTGTGGAATTTAGTACTTTACAAAAGACAGCCATGAATTACGAGCGAGCATGCCGGGAGTCCAGGAGCACTTTGCAGGAGAAGCGGAAGGTATAACACAGCAACAATAAAGCGACATGATTCCAGTGTTCCCGTTGTAAAAGGTGGCGCCTTTTTTTTTTCTTCCCCTTATCGGCTTAAGAGGCTGTGCTCTGTGCTGTGTGAGCTGTCGCCCCTTTCATGGAGGTTTCTTTTCTGGCTGCTGTGAGCTTTCTGGAGTGTGACAAATAACCCAGCAGGCCCGGAGCCCACAGCTCAGTAAGCATTCCAACAATGCCATATTACTGCATTAATATTTAAGGTCTAATGTTTCCCTAACTGGCGTTCAGACAGCTGGCTGAGAGCCTCGCTCTAAAAGCATGTCAAGCCCGGCGCTCGGTGGAATGTCATGTATGTCGTTGGTGTGTAAAAAATACAAGGAAAAAATTACTTCATTTTGTGGGGAGTATTTCCTTTGTAAATGCCATGATGAATGTGTGAAGCTAGTCAGAGATTGTTCTCACATACACAGACATGCATTGCATAATTCAGATTTTTTTTTTGGAGTAAATCAATTGTTTATGTCTAGTCGGGAACTTTCTAAAGACGACACACTTGAATCTTACTTCTATAAATGAAAAGTTAATTGTTGCTGTCTTGATGCGCTCAGCTCCTAATATTCTCATAACTGTAGCGCATGGAGACAAACATACATTTGCCATTCTGTCTGCCAATTGGTGTGGATTTAAAAGGTTATTATCGCAAAAGTAAAAGCAGGATGTCTATTAGATTGCTTGTCTATTTTCTGTTTGTGGTCTCAGTCAAGATGATTTCTTTAATGCATGATATCAAAGTAACCCAGGAAAACTGCTGCTGCAAAACTTAACCGTCTCGCTTTAAAGTCTCAGCTTTCTCTTGACCTAATGGAGAAAAGAGACATGGGAGGAGACAGGTGGAGTAGATCTCCACGTAATTACAGGTGGAAGAGCTGGCGATAGGTGGAGTTCATTGACTCCAAACTCTGATGGTGAAACGAGTCATTTCGCAGCGGTTGTGATGTTCAAAACCACAGTTTTCCAGCCACGTCGTTTCACAATGTAAGCTTGTTGGAAATGAGTGTTATTGGGCCAGTGTGCATCACCGTATTACACAGTTTGCCCACTGTGTCAAATTTCAGCCCAGTCGCCAGGATGTAATGTTAGCAGGAAACGTTTCTGCAAACCACGGATACGTCCAAGGTTGACATTTGTACCAAATGTGCCTTATTACGTCGCATTACGTGCTTATTAGCCACCTTCCACATCAGGAGGTGGAGAGGAGGGTGGTGGTGTTATTACAAGCTAACAAGGCTGCCAACTGCCGACCGTAGTTCAACACCACTGGATATTTTTAAGGACACCTGGGGACATTTCCTGAGCATTTATATTCTGACCAAAAGTGGCTATTTTTCAGGGCAAGTCGGACCATCTCCATTCATGATCGCAGCAACCAAAACAGGTATTTTAAGCCAAAACCATGATGTTCTCCTAACCCTAACCAGGTGTTTTTTCTGCGTAAATCTAACGAGATCATAAGTGTTTTAAGATTCAGTTTTAACTTATCTGTGGCTTTGCAGAAACATACTTAGCTAACATTTATTCTGCCGATTGGGCTGCGCTCTCGAATACAACACACCCACTTCGGTTCCTACTTTATGCGACTTTAGGAAAACCTGCTATTTATAGTTCCAGGTGAACCAACTTTTCAGGTTCAGAATCATTTCTGGTTAAAATGTTTTGAACAAGTTTACTATCAAGTGTGAATGAAACCAGTTCTATGCTGGTGAAAAAGGGGCATGAGGGTATTCGTTGAATCAGTAACAGTGCGACAACCTGTTGAGGGGATGTGTCCCTGCTGTCCACACAAGGTGGACAACAAACAAATGACTCACCACTTCACTACGACATCATTGAGCGTTTTCCACTCAGATAAAGATGTTTAAGGCATGCGATCACAAGCACTCCGGGGTGCAAAAACAGAGCAAAAAACATCTTGTACTCTGCCTCCATCTGACCTTGACTCACCAACAGCCCTCTGAATGTGACTCTAATGCCACCTTCCCAATCCTGTCATTATCGCCCTGAGTGCTACATGTGTGTTCACAGGTTTATTACCAGGCTGATTATGAAAACATTTATGATTTGCGAAAAAAAAAAGAGAAAAACTCTCCAGAGACATGTATCAGTCACAGAAACACATCATCCTCCGGCATACATTACAGACCTTATGGCAACATGTTTTTTTGCGCTGTTTACAACCTCGCCAGTTTTCTTTTTCCCCCCTTCAGCCTTCTGTCTCTCAGTCCGTGGATCTACCTGCGCTTATACCCTCCCCACAGGTGACAACGGAGCAATTACACACCTGGTGCCAAGATTAGTTCATAGCGGAGGTCGCGACCGTCAACAAGCATGTGTGGGAGTGGTCTAATGTTATGTAGGATTACAAAAACAGGCAGGCAGGAGAGCTTCGGAAAGAGAATGACACAAGGCAGGAGCGGAAGCTGGTGTGATCGAGTCGAACCTGGAGGCTAATTTTGTGAGATGGGGAGGAGGAGGAGGAATCTTGGGGGAAGAGCTGCTGGTGCACTGCAACTGAACCCGGAGCTGCAGATTCGCAGGGGGCAGTCTCTGACGTATGTGTGTGTATGCGAACCGCCCGTGTATATTTTTGTGCGCGCGCATGTGTGTACAGGAACGTTTGCCATAGCTGCGATGGAAGGAACAGATGGGCGGGGGAAGTGGACTCCTGTGCCTGAGGACTACTGTGGCGCTTAGGATCAGAGTGCCGCCTACGTTCCACCCTGGGCCCCAGTTACCCACTACAGCACATGGAGCCCGTCCAGCACCAGCCCATCATGGACCAGCCCCCCACGCCATCTGTCTCCTAGGACAGACAACCCCCCCCCTCCTTCCTCCTCCTTCTCAGCGCTGTGTCCTCGCCAGCCCCGCTCCTCCGCCACACCACCCCCATCCCGCAACCAAGAAAACAGGCCCGACAGCTACACGGGCGTTACGTGTTGCTTTTTGGATCTCTGGGAAGACAGAAGGAATTTGGAGAGATGACTCAGGGAGAGGAGACGGAGAGCCAAGCGCATTTAAAACCCATACATTAAGTAGACGGAGCGATGATTTATTTGTGACAAGCTCGCTCCTACACAAATCGCCTCGGATAATTTAGTCTTACAGCATCTTTGGAAGAGTTTGCAGGTGGCACGGGGGAGAGAAAAGACTGAATTTAAACAAGTTAACATAAGCTGTGTCCTTTCACTTTGCATGCCTAATAACCACAGGTTAAAGCTAAAATCCAATTACATAATCAGATTTTTTTTTTGTCCAGCACACCTCACCGTTGAGTTGCCTCTTGGTGTCACCTCGGTACCATCTGTTAATATGAAATGAACCTGATGAATTAATTCAGTGTCATGGGCGTAATTTGATACAAGCGAAAGCCAAATCGATGAATTTGCATCTAAACTTGGTATATGCGGTATATGCTCGCCACAAAATTACAGTAAGTAAAGTAGGAGAACGAGAATACGTTTTTTAAACAAGAAATAATAGTAGTCAAAAGACCAAGGCAGACAGAGAAAAATAGAAAAAAATGCACAACAACAGCTTTAATTTGCTTTGCTGTTATTAAACCTCATTTACATGTTAGTGGATTGTTTGTTTCATTGTTCTTGTTTGTGTCCTTTGAGTCTAAATGTGAATTTGCACACACTGGGACTGAATTTGTCTTGACATGACTTTGAGAATAGGGGACTCATGACCTCAGTACATCAAAAGTAACTACTAATATACTGTAAATCATCAGGTCACAAACAGGGTTTTCCAGGTACTTCATCCCCGGGTGGTGCTGTTGACAAGCAACATGGAAAGACTGTAAAGCAGCCTAGCTCGTATCATGTTAAAAAAGTAGAAATTATGATGGAATAAAATACATATTCATGTAGTCAACTATAACACCCAAACACTGTGAGCGTATCCTTTATAAACAAAATTAGCCAAGCTATAAGTAGGCCTGCTGGATAAATGGCTGAAATAGTTCGGTAAAAGTAGGCTAGCTATAGAAAAAACAAACAAACAAAAAAAACACTGAAGATAGTTAGCTAAAAGTAAAATGGATAAATAAATAGCTAAAAGTAAGTGGTGACATTCAAAAATGTTAGACAAAAGCTGGACAAATGGTTGAAACAGTCCGCTAAAGATGAGCAATAAATCGTTGCAGTAGTTAATCAATAGCAGGCTAATAGATGATTGTTTGAAATAGCTAGATAATGGATAACATTACACATTTTAAACTGAAAGTTTGGTAAACAGCTGACATCGTTAGCTAAAAGTAATTAATATGCTAAATGGTTGAACTGGTTCAGTACAGTTGAGATTGTTAGCTAAAATTACCGGATAAAGAATTAGCTACAATTACGGGATGAAATTTCAGATTTTTAGCTAAAACTTGGAGAAATGGTTGAAATATTTAGCTAACAGTACGAATAGCAATTCAGATACTTTAAGCTAAAAGTAATGTAGGCATATAAAGACATAGCTAAAGTAATGGGTAACATTTCAGATAAATCAAATTAACATCAAATCAAATGACCAAGCTAAAAGTAGGCTAAGTGATGAAGTGTTTGAAACAGCTAACTGAAAGTATGGATAACTTTTTCTATCATACGTTTTTTACATGCGCATATAATAAAACAAAAGTATGAAGCCCGGGAGGTGACATGGATGAGTATTTTTTTAGTCATTCATGTCACCTCACGCTTCATACGAAAGGGTAAGAAATGTTGAATAACACAAAGAAAATGCACATGTGGGATGAAAAAAACCCTCAGGGCTTGTAAAGGAGGCAGCAAAACAATGAAATTAAAGAAACCTGCACAAGCTTGCTACAAATTTACAAAGAGGATCTGAAATTTCAAACAAGAAATACTTGAAGTAAAAAGACCAAAGAAGACGAAGAAGAAGAAAAAAAGATAACAATAGCACTTTTCACACTCTCATTATACCTCATTTACATAATATTGGATCTCTTGTTTTATCGTCCTTGTTTGTGTCCTTTGTGTCTTTAGTTAAAAATTACTTTTGCACTGTGAGACCTTATTCATCTTGACTCAAGCAAACTCAGACCAAGAAAAGAACAGAAAAGGAAACAAATTTAGCCTCTTAAGTTTGTGGTTTTGTTTTTTTGTGGTTGGAAGTGTTGTTTCCTTTGTGCGTTAATTTTGACCGCTCGTGACAAAACCCGGCTATGAAAGCAAACATTTAGCGCCTGGTTCAGCCGCATTGATTCGGCCAGATGAAACCTTTGGCCTGTCTTAATCACCTGTCAGCTCTGCCAGTAGCCCCCCCGGCCCTCTAACCGAGGGGGAGTGTCTGATGTCTCCAAATGCCCTGCCTCTCTGGTGTCTGCGGAGATAATGAGACAATACTGTACTGGAAGCTACGACACCATGCTGGGTGGGAAGGTTGGTCGGGGTGCAATAAGGACCGATAATGAGGGACAAACTCTTGCAGGCATGGGGGTAGTGGCGGTGGGCGGATTGTGTTTGGAGGCAGCCGCAGCGGGAGGTTTTAACGCGAGCCGAGAGGGAGGCGGAGGAAGAGGGGAGACGGAGGGGAACAAAGACCGGCAACAAAATGCCGCGGACAAGTGAAAGAAAAAAAAACCCACACACACAGCCCACAATGGATTAATGAAGACACCGAACAGCTGGACATCTGGTACACTGTGTACATTACGTGTGTGTCAGTGTGTGTTTCTGTAGCAAATCTCAAAGTTGGCGAATACCAAAGGACTGACGGGGCGAGAAAGAAACTCGCTAACAACTCTGTGGTCCTTATCTGCTAATTCATTTGAAGGGAGTAAACCCAGCTCATTAAGAAGTAGGAAAAACAATTGACATAAACACTCTCACTCTCTTCGCCCTCCTCCTATAATGACATGACTATTATGATGGTAAGGGGGTGTTAATTTAGCCCAAGACAAACAAAGCTTTTCTAACTACCCCCTCTGTGTTATATTAATATAGCTGTGAACGCCCTCCCTCAGGAGTCACTGACTGAGCTCCCCCCCCACCTTCCCGCCTGTAGCGGATCTCCCACACACTGCCTTCATTTGTGCCTCTGTTACTTTCTCCACCAGTCTAATTTCTTGAACCTGCTTTCCTTTTATTTATTTTTTTACACCCGTCCTCATTTCCCATTCATCTTTTAATTTTTGCTGATTATCTTTTTTCCTCTCTGCTCATCTTTTCAGGCAACGAGAGATGATTTCATCTATCTCCGCCCCCCCGGATCCGACCTGGTTTCATCTAATCTGCGTGCAAATAAAACAAATCTACGAACCTGTAATGCGTGCAGTGAATATGCCAAAGCACAGTTTTGCTTAAAGGTCAGAGCAGATCCATATTCAGGTGTCCCTAATCGTCATCGTGACAGAATAAACTCTTAACGGTGTAGTTTGGTTGAGTTTAGGCAACAAAACAACAACAAGAAGTCGGGACATCTCGGGCTGTGTTTTTGACGATCAAAACAGGCATGCTAAGCCTACACATCATATTTTCTGAACCATAACCACGAGATTCTTGTGCCTGAATCTAACCAGATCACAACCACAGCAATGTTACAAATTAAATATAAAAATTGCCCCCTAATGAAAATGAAGAAAGGTAAGTTGCCCGACATTTATTTTATTGATTGGCTTGATTGAAAAAGACATATGCTCATTTTCAGATTCATAATTGTATTTTTTGGAAACTAGAAAAGGTTTAGATGCTTTAATACTATAAAATGTGTCTGTTTTCTTATACTGGCCATTTCAGCTGCACTTTGTCTGAGACGCTCTGTGTGACAAGGTGACCTAGTGATGCCAGGAAGTCACAGAATATAAGGCGGCACTTCATGAGTAATACTGTCTGTGGGAGACAGGAGCTCCTGTTGGCCTTTTCACTTCTGAGGCCTTTATACATGCACAAGAACCTACACAACACACTGAAGGAAAGGCAAAAAAAAAAGGTCTCCTTTAAAACAAGCTAACATTGACTTTTGGTTTCACACAGGGCATGAACACTGGTCTCCTGTGTGAAAGTGAACCACAACCTCCATCCTATTTGGACTCTCTTGCTCTTTGTATTGCATCACCTGAAATGTGTTACGAGTGCTACTTAGACACATCTGTTTTCCAAAGAATTTAATGGGGTTGACTGGTGTATTACCAGCACGGACCATTGGACTTTGGCTTATGCACTGTTGAAGTTTAAAAATCTAGATTTGTTTCACTTGTAGGCAGATTGTAGCGACAGGGCTGCTAATTACATACAGATCAACCAGATTTGTACTTTTATAAAATGTTGTCAGTTTCAAACGGTTTGGTTGGAGCTGTATGTGTGCCGCAATAAACACACACACGGGGCCTGCGGGGCAGCAGAGTTACATTAATTCCTCGGCCCTCGGGAGAGCAGCGTATTGATTGGACCTCGGTGTGGTTTGTCACAGGTGATCACGGTGATTGGGACACTGCTCAAGCGTGTTATCAGGCTCTGTCCTGGAGGAGAGCACTTAAACAGCGCAAACTGACTGGCACTAATGGAGAGCACCACTCTTATTATATGACTCACTTGTGTGCACTGTCAAGTAGAGCGAGAAAATGACTGACACATAGACAGACAGCATAACCAACTGAATGGATTTGGGCTTGTAGACAGTGAGTAGCTGTGTCAGTTGGGGACAGACAACATGTGAAATCAGTGCCTCCCGGCACACGACCTTGGCCGAAGTGAAAGTCTGTGCTCCTCCGCACACTAGTGGGACGGCTCTCTCTCTCCCTCAACGCTCACCTACATCCTTGGACCCTGACCTTGCCTTCCTGACATTCTTACCCTTCTACTCCCCAGACCTTCACGTGTGAATCCTGCTGGGCTAACACCCACGACACTCCTTGTTTCCTATCCCATGTCCATTCTCGCCTCTCTCAGCCCATGTCCTTGTTCGCATGTCACCCCTCGAGACACCTGTTTCTCTCCCGACAGGACCGCGCAGCACTGCTCGCTCTGAATGTTTCCACTCGTGTATTTTAAATCCTTTACACTCTCTCTTTAACTTCAGAGCATTGTACATTTTGCATGGATTCTCATTAGCCTGTAAAATTCAAGCGAGGACTGAAAACGCATCGTGTTGGTGTGTTTAAAGGTCCCGTACACAACCTTGAATACAACACCTCTCTGTGTGTTATCGTTATTATCATCATCCAGCTGTGTTAAGCTGATGTTTTTAGTTTTTACAGCTGTAGGGTTTTGTGTGCTGTAAAACCACAGACTTCTGCAGGAAAACTGTGGACTAGCTCCAGTATTCTCATACAAATGCAGTCTTGCCTCTGGTGTTGTCCCCAAAAGTGGCTCAAATCAGAACACACACATACACACACGCACACACACGCACACACACACGCGCACACACACACACACACACACACACACACACACTATAAGTGCCTTTACTCTCCTCCTGCCGGCGCCCGCCTATCATTCCCAACTCTGCTAGTTACTGAAGCAAATAATAGCCAATATGCACATTCCCTTGATTGTCTGATGTACTTACATCCTCACTTGACATGGTCCACAAAAGGGTCACTTTATTCCTTCCTCTGTGCTGCTGAGTATGGCAGAGGTGGAGAAAGAGTGGCGGGTGGGTGAGACACTGAGGTCACGTCTTCTACATCTCTCTTAGAAAAAATGTTCAGCATCCTAAGGGAAGTTACATGTGATAGTTTTGCAATATCCCATGGTGGGCGTTTAACTGCCTGACGCCAGTATCATTAGACACAGGTTAAATGTGAGATTGGGGTGGCTTGGACTCACAACCTCATTACATCTTAAGTCTTTGTTATGGCCCTGTACTTAATATATCTTCAGGTTGCTCTTCAAAACTACATATAAACAGTGATGTCCAGCCAGACGTACTTTTACCTGAGGGAGTGCCTTTGTGGTTGCCAGGGGCTCCTTTTGAAAAGGTTGTAGAGCTGGCAAGCTTGCATAATTACTATATATATATATGTGTGTGTGTGTGTGTGTGTGTGTGTGTGTGTGTGAGTGTGTGTGTGTGTATATGAGATGGTAGCCTATTTCAGCCTAAACTTGGCCTCAAAGATAAATGGGGTCAATAGATGTAGAAATAGATTAATCTGATGAAAAACTGTTCACTAAGTCAGATAAAATTAGCCTAATGGATAAACCGTTTGAATAATTAGCTAAGAGTACTGGAAATTCTGTAGCCAACTGTTGGATAAATGGTGGAAATAACTGTAGAAAGATAAACAATGCATCACTGAAGTAGTTAACTAGCTAAAGATAGGCTAATTGATACATGTTTAAATAGCTAGCATAAAGTAGGCTTAAGAATAGCAGATACTATTAGTTAACTAAAACTAGGCTACTGTATGAAGGCATAGCTAAAAGGCTCTGATAATATGTCAAATGTTTTGCTAAAAGTTCGGTAAACTGTTGATATAGTTATTTAGTTAGCTAAAGATAAACTATTATGCCTAAATGTAATAACTATGTACAAGTAGGCTAATTGATACATGGTTTAAATGGCTAGCTAACAATAATGAATAGCATTTCATACTGTTAGCTAAACACTGATAGCTCATTTGTATGAAAATATTATTGTAATAATTGTGATAGTGTTTAGCAACATCCTATTAAAGTCATATTCAAACGAACACATTTTGAAACACGACAGGTGTGTAAATGTCTTGAAAGAGTGTTAGGCTAGGTAGAGACAAAAGCAAACACATCCTCATGTTTGCAGATTGTCCAAACGTCACCTCTGAAACGTGATGAGAGCAAGAAGAATGCAAGAGGGGTTAAATATATTCACATGCATCACTTTTGAAGACAACCCCTCCTCTGGATTAACACCTAAAAATAACTCAAGATGCTCATCAGATGCTAGAAATAGGATGAGACTGCAGATTCTTTGCCCAGTGGTCACAATTAACGCTGAACCCTCAATATCGCCATGCGTCCTCTAGAGATCTATTAGAATTACCATGAGCAAATTGGTCAACAACTAGACATATCCAACATCAGGGGGGGGTTAGCGGAGTATGACCCTGCAGTCTCCCTGCTGACTGACACATTCCCTCTCAACCTTTGGCACAGTCAGCTGATCGAACTCACCACCTCAAAGCCGGAGTAAGCATTGTATAGGAACGGAGAGAGGGGGGAAAAAACGCTGTGTGCATTCCATCAAACATTCATAACCTGACCTGGCACAAGAGCGGAAACTCTTAAAAACCCTTGAAACTGTACTAGAGGGTGCGCATTAACGTACGGGGGGGGGGTGGAAAAGCGTAACAGCTTTAAAATATTAACCTCTTTATAACAGTTTGATGGCTTAATCGCCAATCAATACCATTGTGCAGCGGCAGTGGCTGGTTGGGAACAGGATGGTGGTGATGAAAAATGCATGAGGCTGGGAGCTGAGGCGGGGGGCCAGAAAATTAAACCCTGCCCGCCACATTTGCTGAGTTGCAGCGGTGGTGGGAGCTGGGATAAGTTTGAGTGGGGAGGTTTGTGTGTGTGTGTTGGTGTGTACGTGCATGCAGGGGAGCGGTTTCCCTGCGGTGCGTTTTGTGCCCGAGTGAAACAAATAAAAAAAAAAAAAATCACTCCAGCTTCGGACGACGTGAAAAACAAACCACACGGACGCCATCCCCGCAAAGTTTAAAGAGAAGCCTTTTTTCGACTTAACTCCCGTTTCGTTTCACTCATCCCATCCCACAAAAACATAAAATACTCCACAGGATAAAAAAAAATAAATAAATAAAAATACTCAGCTGTCACTGGGGGAAAGAGCGCAGGGATGATCAAACCGGGAGGGGACACGATGTGACTCCTCTGCTCCGTCGATGAGCCGAAACTTGGTCACTGCACTGTAGGGCTCCTGCTGGCAAACAAATGTTAGCTTTGACCCTAAAAAATCCGGTCTATTTTTAGCAGTACCCTTAATTCCTATCTTGTTAGCACCAGAAGGCCTCCGCTT
Organism: Diplodus sargus; assembly: GCA_903131615.1. NCBI lineage: Eukaryota > Metazoa > Chordata > Actinopteri > Spariformes > Sparidae > Diplodus > Diplodus sargus. The sequence goes on along the minus strand of CAEMYA010000179.1, from coordinate 11,679,737 downwards.
CCCTTGGGTGATGAAAGATTAAAGACCCCTTCTGTACAAATTAAACCAACAAAATCATATTTACACTCAAAAACAGCTTGTACCTCATGTGTGGTGTCTTGTTTTTTTTTTATTTACGTCAGTTAAAAACGGGCTGTGTCTATAGAACGAGTTCGCTTCAAACTCATCAAATTGCTCCCATCTCTTTTATGGTATTGTTCATGGATACACATTTAATGAAAGCCATTAAAGGTTATCAAAGCTAAATGAACTCCTTTTTTAAAAAAAAAGAGACTCCAGTGACCCATCTCTTGACCTTCATCATTTCTATCTAACAGAAAGACAACAGCCTGGTAACCCATGAGATGTTCCACCCTTAACCATCTTGTTTCGGGCGAAGACGTCGATCCGACAAATGCTGAGCCGCTACACCCACACGCTTCTCGCCTCTCCGCTGGGCGCCGCGCCCCGCCACGAGGCTGTGATCTCACCTGTCAGAGTGAATTTAGCGGCAGGTGAGCTCAGCCGGTGGCTACCTGCGGACTACAGCCTGGTTTTCACGCTCCAGTTGGCCGTCTCCTGCTGAACATGACGCCGGAGAAAGATGGACAACGACCCCCCTCCTTTCCAGTGCCGAGTCAATGCGGGAGAAAGCCGCCGCTGGAAGGGGAAGGCGAGAGGTTGGAGAAAGGAAAGAGAAAAAGAGTATGTAACACTTCAGCTTGGCTTCCTGGGAGTGTTTTTATAAACTGGCAGAACAGCAGGTGGCCCGTTGTAATCTGACAGCGATGCAATTGTCCCTGCTGGTAATGTGTGTGACACGGAGCATGCGAGATCTCTCAAAATGAATTCACTATCAACACTTTGAGAATAAGAGACTAGTCGGGGAGGTGAGAGAGGAGGAGCTGCAGCTTTCTGTGGCCTTGAACGCTCCGTCAGCCGAGCTTTTTTTATTCCCCCCCTCCTCAGTCTCATTCTGCCTGAAGTAAACTGGGCCCGGCCCTCGACACAAAAAATAGCTTTGCCATTGATCAGAATGCATCCTGGCAAACAGGCATAACCAAAATAGCGTCGCCATTGATCTCGAACGGAAGACTAATCGATCTTTATTAGCTGTGAGCAAAGGGGGGGCAGAAACACAGCGAGGCTTCCAGAAAGTCTCCGCTCCCTGACGATCACATTTGCGTCGTGCGCACTCACAGCTCAGACGCCGGGCCTGAGTAACCTCTTCACACTCAGTCAGACAAGCAGACAGAAGCACGCGGGGAAGTGTTTCTAGTCAGCAGGAACCGGCTGTGTTGAACAGCGGCACCTGGCTTAAAGGATAACACTTCCCCTGATCCCTCGTATCTACAGGGCCAGGCCAGCTGAATACACCATCCCATAACCACAGAGAGGGGTTACCTACGGCAACAACAGCCCCGGCATCATTTCTCTGAGAATGGATGGCAACAACAACAACAAAAAAAATACATCAATACTTTCCATGATATAAGCTGCCCTCTCCGAGGGACTGGGGACCCATCTGCATCTGATTACGAGCTGTAAATCCGGCTGAACCTTTTTTTACCGTCTGCACATATAGCTCAGCATGTTTATCGATCTTACTGGACACTGTGATACCTCGCACAAACACCCATAAAAAAAAAAGACTAGCACTTCTTTTAGCTGCTCAAGTTTCTATGAGCACTCACAGGAACTTATTTTTTTTGCACCTAAAACCCAAGGCTATAGCAAAGGAAGAGAATTATTGAAAAAAAAAACAAGAGATATATTTGTCAAGTGTGACTGCCGAGATGCAAAGTCACGGAGGAATTTGCCTAAAGAAATCATGTCTCCCTCATTATACATACAGGGAAACAATTATCTTAAAAAAACAGCTGAAAAACAGAAAACAAAGCAGTCTGGGAGAAGGCATGGCACCCCGAGGGCGAGGAGAAGAGCTGGGAAGTGACAAAGAGGCGGAGAGAGACATGAAGGGGGAGGAGGGTGCCGCATTTAGCCGGGTTCCTAGCTAATGTATGGGAAGTTTCGGTGGCAGTAAATAAGAGTGCGAGGAAGAGGAGGAGGGATGGAGGGAGGGAGGGAAGGAGAGAAAGTGAGGGTGGGGGGGGGAGTTTAAGGGCGTAAACAGAGATGTCTTTGATGGTGGCAGACAGATGTTGAAGAGAAGCTGTCTTTGCTGTGTAAAGACACCACCTGAGCTGGCAGGTAGCCGTGCCCAGATGGCTCTTTGTTCCAAACCCAGTGCTAATGAGCAGATAGAGAGAGATGGAAAAGGAGGGGTGGGACTCTGGCAGGGGCGTCGAGGAGGTGTGAGAGATTTTTTTGGTGGGGGGAGCTGGCATGATGGGGGTGTTTTTCAGCTGGCACGGATACAGGAGTGTTAGTACTGATGTACTGATTACATCTCATTTACAAGCCTCCAGTGTCCTGACTGGACAGCAGGGAGCTAACACCTGTGACTCGGCGATGATCTCATCGATATAGCCAATCGCCCGGATGTGCAGCAGTGCGCTGCAGTTTTGCATATTCATCGCTACACGATCCCATGCATCAATAGATCAATGGGGATGCATGCTTCCATATGCATAGAAACCATGCGGATGTGTCATACATCAGTCACCCTGCAGAATAATCAAACAGCATAATCGTCCCCTGGGTCAGTGAAAACTGTAGATGGGGGGCAAGACGATGACACCGCAGGTATTATCTGCTTACATCCACTTTGATGTGCAGCTGTGTGTGTGTGTGTGTGTGTGTCTGGGGGGTATGAATGTGTGTGCTACAACCAAAAATATGAATTCACATTCACAGAGTTGATTTATTGAAGATGTTTGAGCCAGCGGATCAAAATAATGGCATGAATTCATTTAATAGATTCTTCAACGACCAAGCTATGCTACTGTATATAGTTACATCACTGATTTACATTCAGAGGGAAAAAACAGGATATCAGACAGTTTGGAAAGAGACACTGAAGTTGATGGTCACTGACATCCAGCCAGCACCGGCATATCCCTCTTTTTCTTTTGAAGGCTACGTTATTTAAAGGTGTTATTGATGCATTCATGTCACAACACCGCTGTTGTTTGATTCATCTTCCCCCTCATGTGCTTACCAGCTCTTTGAATGTCGCTAACACTAACTAACTGTAACGCCACGAGCGAACCTAAACGTGGCTAGCACAGTATGCTGGGCACATCCTGCAGATATCAGCCATTATTACATTTTACATGTTACCCCTATAAACTGGCAACTACTAAGACTCTAAATGTCGATGAAACACGGATACCTCGTAATGCCAACGCGATTGTACCATTGACTGACAAGTTGGACCCAACCATCAGAATTCTTACCCAACAAACATTGTAAAATCATAATAATGTCTTTAAAAGTCAGGTTGTCATTTGTACGATACATGGATGTTTCTTTCAAACAAATGATTAATTCATTTATTTCAAATTACATGAGTTTCTTGACTTACTGTCCACCTACCTCCTGCCCACAGAGGAAGTACAGAATTAGCCGCAGACAAAGACAAAATCAATAACTCAATTTAAATGACAAGCAAAGCCTTTTCTGTTTTTATATTTCAGATTTTATTTGACATGCAGCAAAAGCGTGATAGTGCGCCAAGATCAAAATGTCTTTCTAATGAAGGATCTGGACAAAAACTGTAGTAGAATGAAGTCATACAAACCAACACAGAAGCAACATTTACAGTAGGAACAGGACGCGGAAAAGAGGAGAAAAACATATACTATTACAGACTTTCTTCATTTAAATTGCCAGTGACTTTTAGTTTAAAATAATTCGTATGAAGTTCAGCCCAAGCAGATGGAGCTGCCCACATAAAAGTCCTCTCACCGAGCTCTATATGTACCCTCGCTAAATACACGAGCAGGCAGCCCTGAGAGCACAGGCTGCAGTTTGACATTGGTGGTGTTAGTATGAGGACGGATGTAACAGAAGCTGTGAGGTGGTGGCCTTTAAATAGATTAAGGAGTGTCCACAGATTGATGTACTGTAAATAGGAATATAATGCAATCAGCCAAACATGTCAAATTTCAGCGTAAACTGAACGAATGTTCAAGAAATCACTTTGTTTCTCTTGTGTTTTATGTGTGCAATCATTTAAGAAGATGTGGATCATGAAGCCTTGGTGTGGTGTAAGTCTACATCTGTTTGTGTCTCTGAGTTCTGACTTTCTTAGGGAGAGACGAGAGTTAAAGCAAAGTACCCACTATCCAGTAAAACCAAGTCCAGACAAGCTCCTCTCACTGGATCACAATTCACATGTCGGCACCCTGCTGTGAAAAGGTCCTGCTGCAGTCTGAAGAACCTCCTATGTGAGTTGTGTGGTGTGCAATTGTTTGAACAATATGTGAAAGTAGGTCTTCTAACATACGTTAGGTGTAAGTGATGAATTTTAAAGACGGGGCCTCATAATCTCTGAAGACAAACATGCCAGAAATGACAAAATGTGTCTGTTTGGTTAGCTTTAGGAAACGCTTACGGTTCGGGTTAAGAATAAAATCCCTGTGAATTTGTGGTCATAGTTAAAAGAAAAAGTTGGATGCTGGTTGGAAACAAGCAATCTATTGTATCCCCAGGACTGTGGACCTATTAATCCACCCCAAATCTCCAAGTTTAACGGGGCCATATTTCCATGTTGATGGAGGTAGCAAAGAACGTGAAGAGGAAGAGCACCGAGGTAAAACAAGAGTGAATGGGCAGGTAGTTAGTCGATGGAGAGCGCTCCGGTGTTGTGTTAAAGTCCCCCGTAAGATCAGATTCTTTCTTCCTGATCAGTAAGAAATGAATCCTGCCTACTTAAAACTACAACCAAGGGCATAACTCTGCCGCTACCGAGTGGTGAGATCAGGGTTTATAGGTAGATCACTAGCCAGGCTGTTAGCAGTAGCCATGTTGCTCATGCTGGCACCAACAGTAGTGCCAGAGGGAAATGCTAACAGGGAGGCAAGGTGAAAAGTTGTCTATTTCTGCTTTAAAGAATCTGAATGCTTTTATTACTACTAGTCTTTTCTCCTGAATACAGTCTCCTATTTACTTGTTTTCAGACCAGTGAGGACTCACATTGTGTCAAACGTCTAAACCAACAGATTTGACATCCTCTGTGTACTCTACTATGTTTTAGAGGATGGACAGTGAGTTTGCATTGCACCAAAGATTGCACCAAAGTTTCCAGAAAACTTCCTGAAAGTGTGCCAGTATGCAAAACAGCAGCTGTGAAGTATCCGAATAGATAGCCTGAAAAACCCAGAGGGTTAACTCTTCCCCCTCTTCACCTGCGTGTGGTAGGTTTCAAAAAATTCCCTCCCCTGCTGCTCGCTAACAGCTCTGCACGGTCAGAAAAAACCTCCCGAGACCTGAATATTTCAGATTCTAAAGTAGATTTTATGGCCCCCCAAAACCTGGCAGCGTGTAATACGTGGAGATCATTCACTCTTTAAAGTTTTACCTTAAATATAAGCTCACTGATCACACGATGACGCGGGTGAATCAGAAGTGTTGAGTCATGTTGTATCGAGCCGCGCTGCTTCGACGCAGATTAGGCTCCAATCAAACTGACTTACCGGCTGCTTGAAATGTTTTTTAAGGTGCATCGAGTTGTTGACAGAGGAGCAAAGGTGCGTGCAGGATGGCTCTGGACGGAGAGACAGAAAGAGTCAGACGGAGAGACTCCTAATCGATAAGCTCCTTAATGGTCATCTTTTACGGCCGGACGGTCGCCCCTACCGACGCCGGCGCTCTCCTCCCTTGCACTCGCGGGGGGGCGGG
>CAEMYA010000179.1:11653841-11663971 GCA_903131615.1 Diplodus sargus | reverse complement strand
AAGAGACGGTATCAAGCCCGCTGAAGAAGATGCAGAAACAGTCATTCATATTTCATAAGCAGAGCCCTATGCACACCCCACTCCTCCCCCCTCCCTCCCTCCCTCCCTACCTTTAACGTTTGCTTATTAAATCCGCAGCTGTCAAAGCGTACCTCAAAGACTAAGCACATGCACGCAAGCATGCACACAAACACATGCAATTATTCTCCCAAAAAAAAAAACCTGGGTGTGGGGTAACACGCTAGCATGGGGTGCAAGAGTCCCACACACACACACACACACACACACACACACACACACACACACACACACACACAGCCTCTCTGTTTCTATTCCCTCCCTGAGACAGGTACCTTGACTTTAAACTCATTACTTCGGACAAGGTTTTTAATGGAGGCTCGAGCCAGGCGCGCAAAGGTACAGAAATGAATGAGATGGGGACACGGAGAGAGAGAAGGAGAGAGGGAGAGAGGGAGGGAGGAGAGGTGAGAGTAAACTTTTTTCCTAATTCACACACACACACACACACACACCCTCACTTCACTTGACCAGAGACCTGATTCTTGTAAGGAAGTGAGGGGAACCTTTTAACCGCGACAGGCCGGCCTGAGGAGAGCCCGCGGGCCGCAGACGAAAAAACACGTAGCCCGGCTCAGAAACATCCTCTCTCCAGGTTTTATTCGACATGTAAATCAAACTTTGGCGGACCGGCCGGTGCTTCTGTAACGCAGCAGACATTCGCCACCGGGGAGTCATTGACAACACTGACGCCTGGGGTGTAATAACGACAATATTGCACCAGCGAAGTGCTAAATGACAGTGAGCTCACAGACACAGTGGTACAAGTGGCGGAGAGGCGCTGATCAATGAGCGGTCGATGCGACCCTGCCAGGTAATCACAAACCGCGGTGATTAACAGCGTCCGATCGAACGCCATTAACCCCTTGCGTGTACCAGTTAAGCAGACAATCATCGTCGATGTGCGCGATAAACGGCGGAAATTATTGGAAGCTCTTTGGCATCCTTCTGTCTCTGTGAGTGTCACCAGGCAGAAAGCGTATATCTGTGATTCACTGCGGTTAACCCTGCCGCCACGTCTGGCCTGACTAATAGCACGTAACGGCTGTCAACACAACGCTGCGCTAAAGGGGAACTTCACCCCTCGCAGTAAAACTCTCTCAAGTATAAAGAAGGCTGACATGTTTCTGTCCGTCCGGATGAAAACAGACGACTGAACAGAGTTCCGCAGATTGACAAGTATAAAGAAAGTAGCCGGTTTGGAATGTTTGTCGAGATGCCGTTTCTCCCTTCACACCCTCACACTCCCGTACAGCCATGCGAGCACACACCCACACACGGACACGCGCAGCCGCTCGATCCTTCTCACACTCGTGGGTGTGACACAGCCACATGCGACACGCGAAGGCCGTGTTCCTCTAATGTAATCCAGCAGATTAACCGAGTGAGATATGAAATATTGAGAAACCCTCCTGCACATTACGAGACATTTAAGGAACCTCGTAACCCCTCTAGTGCAGCCCGAGCCGTCGGCAGCTTTCGTCCGTTTCGGTGTCCGAGGAACCGAAATTCCCTCCGACAGCTGTTGTTAACGGGCAAAGTGATGGATGAGAGTGTTCAGACGCGAGCAATTTGTAAAAATCTGACTTTCATTGCAGTTGATGAGGGATGAGAACACTCTACAGAGCTGGTGTTTCTGGGTGCATTACATGTTCTGCACCAGAAGAGGGAGCTGCCAGTGGGGGAAGCCGGGTGTAGCAGCATCCAAACTCTTTAAAATAGGTCAGAGAAGTCTTTCTCCGGCTCACACCTGGCTGTTCTCGCTCCCTCCACACTCCTTTAAAATCCGGTAACACAATAACGCCCTTTGCTTTCCCTGCTCCCTCTTTTATCCACTTTAGCCCTCACCCCGACCTACAGCACTTTGGACGAGCCCCCTCCTCCTCCTCCTCCTCCCTCCTCTCACTCACACTCCATTTCCCCCCTTCCTCCGCCCTCCTCTTCCTCCCCTTGTCTCCTCTCCCGTCTTTATTGCACGGCTCAGCACAACTCCCAAACTTCAGCCATCACAGAACTCTGACAAATATTCCACACCACGAAGCACTCTGACTCGCTGCTTACTTTGCTGCTACGCTAACCTTGAGCTTGTGAAGGATGCATAAGGCAGGATGGATGCGTGAGTGTGTGTGTGTGTCTCTCTCTCTCTCTCTCTCTCTCTCTCTCTCTCTGTGTGCGAGTGTGTCCGTGTGTTTCATCAAATGAAGATCAATATCACCGCAAGGTCACTTTAAAATTCAATTAATAAGAAAGTGAACATCCCACGGGCCGTCGCCACCCCTGGGGGGCAAAACCCAACAGGGCGCAATCCCGGGGGCACACAAGTGGAGGAACAGCGGAGGGGAGATATGGATAAATTCATATCTGTATTATTAAGCACAAAGCCTTGTTTGGAGATGGGTTTGTCTGGAAATGAATGTCTCACCAACTCAATGTTTTATTAACGGTCGCGGAGCAAGCCAGCAAAAGCATATTGTGTCTTGCGCCACCATCTGTGTGTATTTTCCTTTGCCTGTGTTTGTGTGCAACCGAATGTGTGTGTGTCTGTGTGCGCGTGCACGCCTATTCCTGTCACGCACGGCGCGTCTGGCTCATTAAGGTCAGGTACAGTAGGTGACGCGCGATTGTACCGGTTCAGATCGTGAGAATTGAGTTTTTCCGCTCTTGCCGAGTGACCAGCGAATGTGCCGCTTCTTTGCATCCACACAAGGGGGGGGTGCATTGAAATATGCATGTTGAGCCACCGCTCAGTCTTAATATTTTAAACCAGCCTGGAGGTGAGGCCCGCTCTAACACAGCCTGACAGACCGTGTGTACAAAACACTGGCTGCGTCCCACATAAACTCGCTCACCGCACACACACACACACACACACACGTGCGGCAGAAGCAGCCACAAACAGACAAACAGGAGAAAAAACAAACACAAGCTGGTTTTTAGGCAGAGCCATAGATGAATCTATAAAATGTCTGTCCCATCTGGAGGGAGCGCTTTTACCAGGCGAGCCCGAGCCGCAGGGGCTGCCGGGAAGTCCGCGGGGCCGGACCGCCGGGATGTGACTGGCGCTCGTTTGTAGCGAAGGCGTGGATGTGGAGTGGCGGAGGGAGGGAATGTGACCCGCAGAGACCCAGGTGATCCGAGCGTTAATTACCGTCTGCTAATTACGAGAGAGACGCATCATTAAGCAGAGTGAGCCACCCGAGGGCTGGAGGACTCCCTGTCTCTCCTGTACTCCTCTTCTCCTTCTTTCTTCCTGACCCCGATCTTCTGTCCCAATTAGCACTGGCCTGCCTGCCCCCCCGCCTTCCTCCCAACCACCCACCCACCGACCCAACCACACACGCACACACACACACACACACAGACACACACACCCTCCTCTCCTCCTTCCCATCAACACTGCTGCAGCCTCTGTCTAAACACGGGCAGCCTTGGCGGGACGTACCACACCTCCTCAAACACACACACACACACACACACGGCCATTAAAGGAGACAGCACTAAAGAGGCCGCGTAGACACCTCTGTCTTCTCGCACAATGACTAATGTGGCGTCACAAGCTGTCATCCATGGCTCGCTGAGTCTTCCTCTCCATTCTCCCTCCCTCATTGTCTTGAAATCTCTCTCCCATTTCTGTCTGTAATATGATATGTCTGTTTTTTTNNNCCCCCCCCCCCCGACTCCCTCCCTCTACTACTCAAGTCAGTTTTTCTTTTTTCTTTTATTGTTACACATCGCTTGAGTGATAGCGAAGTGTGTGTGCTCGCGCTTCAAACAACTCTGGAGTGCGAGCACTTGGAAAGAAGCAGCCCCTCAGACTGTTTGAGGATGAGATGCAGTAAATGACAGGTTCGGCTGTTACGCAATTCTCCTCCCAGCCCCTCCGGTCCCTCTCCTGTCCTCTCGTCTTGCGTGAGATACGTGTTCCCTTCCCCGGACCCCCCCCTGGGGGGGTTTGAGGTAGGACAGGATCAGCTGCCGAGGGGTCAGCTCTGAACCTTTCAGCCAGCCAGACCATCTGGAACCCCGCGACCACTAGGTCTGGGTCCGCGGCTCCACCACCGGGAAGCCAATGAGGAAGAGAAGTAAGGTAGAGAGGAAGGGATGCAGATGAGTGAAAGAGGGAAGCAGCGGGGAGGGAGAGGGGTAATGAAGATGAGGCAAAGAGGAAAGTGAGAGAGAAAGACGGTAATAAATGAGAAATGACGGAGATGAGGCAAACAAGGGAGGAGCGACTTTTAACGAGGCAGAGAGCATGCTTCGTTGTGACACGGGGATGGTTTTTGACTAAGCACCGAACAACCGGCTCCACCGCAAATTATTTAGCGTGGATGTTTGCGAGCGTAATTCTGTGTAGATCACAAATTAAGGCCTCCATTATTTAGCGCTAATCCTCGCGTCTCCAAGAACAAACGCGAGGAGCAGCCATATAGAATACAACCTGGGGGCGTCGGGAGTGTACGTATGAAACATTCAACAACAACCTCAATATCGCTCAACACAGGAACATGGAAGTCTCCTGGATAATTCAGCAATATGGAAAATCTTCTTTTAAGCCAGTCAGTTAATTTTTTTTCCTTTTTTTTTTTTCCTCCTCGCAAAGATTATTTTTCACTCTGTTTCAGATGTGGAAGGAGCCGCCATCAGTCGGTGCACTGGGGCCACTTTAAAAATCCCCTTATTTTTTTTTAATTGTCAAATTTTTTAAAATACATAAAACAATGAAAAATAAAAACATAAAAAACAAAATTACTTCAACACGCAATGCAATTGGTAATGACATGTTTCTCTGGGGTGAAGTTGCTGCTTTTTCCTATAGTTTTCTATAGTCAAGAGCAAAACACCCAAAAAACGCCCCTACATGCACTGACTGAAGGCAGAGTGCGAGAGGAAAACTTGCTGATTCATTTTTGTATCGCTCTTTGTGGATTTGTAGTCGACCTGTCTCTAACGGTTGTAACATGTCTTATCCCATCCGCCTCCCGAGGGTATGTTTCACTGTTTCATGTCATTCAGTTCAGTTTTACTAGTGTTTTTTTGACTGTTGACTTTGTTTTCCTGTGTTTTTTGAACTAATTCTTCCTCCCTGTCGGATTTGTTTCCCTGTTTTTGGACTGTTTTCCGGGCTTTGCCTCTCGCCTGCCTCACAGTCCTGTAGGGCTTTGCTACCTTTTTGTGTTAATAGAATCGCTGACCTGCACTCGCTCTGCTCCCTGTGTTCCCTAAAAATCATATGACTTCCAGTACTTGTTCCAAAGTTTGTGTGCGTGTGTGTGCTGTTCTGTTTGCTGGTTGGTTTGGTGTGTAGGTTTCCTGTTTTCCTGTTTTTTTTTTTAGTTCTGGGAAGTTCTGTCAACTCCATGCAGTATCTGTGTGTGTGTGCTTATTAAGTATTATGTTATCAGTATTTCTCAATCCCTGTGTATCTCAGACTCCAGAACAGAATAACACATTCATATTTAAAATGTCAATACCGGCCACTTAGGCAGGCCAGATTTCTCATAGTGTCCGCACTAGGGGCCTTTTCTTTCAGTTGCTCGGTTAAAGCCAGTAGGCGAATTGTAAATTTTTTATGGTGGGGATGCCCGCCAGCCCCACTGGAGAAGAAAATTTGAGATCCAAGAAAAAGACTGATGGACAAAAAGCGAAGTTCAGAGAAAGAAAAGTTTAAACTCAAACATGTCTGGTTAAGGAACATTTCCACAAGCATAGGTCCAGAACTCTTTCAGTGCCATGTAAAACGTGTTTTCTGTACCCTCAGTTCAGATCTGAGCGGGTATGTTTGCTCAAAACATGCTCTGTTCAGTCTGGTGGTGGCGCTTCACATTGCCACTTTTAATAAGCTCCACAGTCTCAGATATGAGGGGGATGGTGTGGTTTTGATCTGCCTGTGGGAAGATGAAAATGTACGAGTCCCTTCTTGATTAAAAGCTCTGTTGTTGGTGTCTATTTTCTCTCACTATCTCATCATGTTAGCTGACTCTCGTCTCCGTCTGGGCCGATAGTGCTGTAAAGGCTGGAACAATGGTGATGGTCTGCCTGCTGGTGTACATTTTTATATATATATATATATAACGCTTACTGTACATCACTGAGTAAAGGAGTTGCTCTTATTGACTGTCACCCGATTTTGCGGTTACCTTCAGCTCTATGAAGCATTTTAGCATCTTTCAGCTTATTGTTTTGTTTTGGTGGCTCAACACTTTGCTGTTTGTGGTTACCCTCGCCACTCTCGTTAGAACCATAACCCTTTAAATGTACAGATCACAACAAAGTGGAGCATTTAGCAGCTGAAGAAAAACAAACATTTCCATCAGGAGTTGGTGGAGACCAAAAACAGAGCTAAAAGGAGAGCGAATATCGGACTTAAAGTCACATGTGGCCAGAAACAAGACTCAGAATAATGCTGCTCTATGTCTCCTGGACGTGCAAACAAGCAAATGTTTGCTATCAAGCTAGCCATACCAGCTTCATAACATAATAACATGTCTATGTTGAGTTTCAGCTCGTTTCCACTGACGGCAAGTGACAAAAAGTTGAACTTCTTTGCGTTGGAAGCCGGTCGTCAGTTTAAGTTACAGACTCCATTTTGAAACTAACATTAGTCACTGTTGCTCTCTGTTAGCGGAGCATTGAGACGAGACACTAGGGAACGAGCATCAAGTCACATCCTTTGGACTGTCGGGGAAAATCTTACTTGTGTCCTTCAAGAAGAAATCCACAGCATTCAACTACTTAAACAATTCCACAGGCTTGTGTATAGGCAACTGAGAGAGACGGAGAAGGTCTCAATATTCACATCACGTTACAATCCGCTCACATATGGCCAATAAAAAACTGATTAATACATGTAAATTGCTTCAAATTGTTACATGAGGCCTCTTTAAGTTAAATGATTTAGATCAATCGAGCAGAGTTTGGTCCCGGCAATTTGACTCGCAGTTTGTCGGCTGCACCGTACGTCTCCTAAGACGTAAACATCCACAGGCACAAAGAGGGGATCGTATAATTAGTGTATATCATGAAATGTTATGATCCTAACAACCCACCGAGGTGCAGGCTCCCTTGCGCAGGTGAATACACGTCATGTTCACTCTGGCGAGACATGAAAATTATTCGTCTGGGACCGACGTGTCCGCTCTCCCCGCCAAGCAGACGCACATCTTCGTTATGGGAACTTAATCTAAACTTAATACTATCTGCAGTGCCACACATTCAAAACAGCTCCCATTAGCCGAACTCTAATTTAATAAAACATTACTCATCCATTTTTTAATACAATAGATCTGACAGGCTGTTATTTATCTGCTCTCAGTTAAGTCTTTCTGTTTTCCTTCTGTATCATGAAAAAAATATCCGCATGAAAATTGAGAAGCTTCCCTGAGAGGCACTTTGTGTGTGTGAAAGCTGCCAGAAATATGATGAACACACTGATCAACGCTATGAAATGCTTCGACGTCTCCACGACTGTTACAAAAAACATTCCCGCAAAAATATACGGTGCAAAATGAATCGTCAAGGAATTAGTCAGAAACGTGTGGAGTCCATTCGACACATGGAGGGGAGAGAGACAAAGTGGGCAAAGAGCAGAGACAGAAATAGAGGTGACCGGTGTCCCTATCACAGCTGTGACATCTGTCTCGAGACGAGCCAGGGATCTGCTGACTGTCTCCACACAAACACTCATCGATAACGAACCTGTTAAGAGTTGTGAGAGGCTGAAATCGTACGATAAAGCCCTTTATTCTGATGCATTATGAAACACTCATTTCTAAATCTAGTGATGTTTTCCTGTCTATTTTTTCCCCCTTTTCTCAACACGCAAATTTATAAAAAGAGATCTCTAGTGTGGATGACGGCAAAAAAACTCAGTTTTTATCTTTTATCAATATTCTGTTTGCTGACTGTAGAGGATTGAAACAACTTAATTTTGCTCCTTTTTTCTCTCTCTCTGTTGTTCGGAGATGGATGAAGAGCTTTAGGGCGGCAAACTGAAACCTAATGTATTTACTTGGAACCTGCATTCTCGGGTTAGGCAGCTTAGGGTGGATGATTTTGTTTCACACGCAGTTTAGAGACATCTCATCATCAACAGCCGAATAAGAAACCTTAAACTCCATGCGCATAGAGACGAAAACAAAAAAAGCGACCCAAACGCAAGACACACAGGAGTCGGAAGGTGAAAGGATAAAACGCTTTAATGAGCTGATGTCCAGAAAAACGGCAGGCAACAAAAAATGAGCAACAAAACGGCAGGCAAAGGAAAAATACACGAGTAATATAAGCGAGTAAAACAAAAACTGAGGATAAACCAGGAGCACAGAAGATACAAGAAGACCCGGGATCAGTCACAGCACGAAACCAGAACACTGTGAACGGAGGCGAGCAGGAAAAAGGAGAAAACAGACAAAAAAGAGGTGGAGAGTTAAACGAGCCACATCAGGACAAGCTGAAGCTTATAAAAACAGGAAACCAATAAACCAAAAAACCTAAACCATGACACATAAACTGCTCCTAAACATTTAAATGTTGCAGTGAAAGGTTCTCACAGTGAGGTGGATTTCATGAATCCCTGACGGACAGACATTTATTTTATTGCTTTGTGTGGATGAGGCCAAACTTTCAGTGACGGGTGACTTTCAGAGGACAGAGACTCTGAGTTGTTTGTCTACCGGAGAGCGAGCGGAGGGACCGGAGCGAGCAGCCGCCCTGTTTGCCTCGCACCACCCATATTTCTGTCTTTAAACGCATTAGCATCATATTAGAATTCCATTTGCGGAACATTTCAACATCTCTGTTTTAAGTCGCGAGCGGGCTGATGCAGATTCACCCCGCGCAGAAATCAATCCCTCTCAAGATGTATGGGACTGTGTCGACAGATGCTATGCTAATGCTTGTTCTGTAAATCGCATGCTGGTGCATAAATTAGACCCACGGCTTCATGTTGATCGGGCAGAATCTGGGCTGCGCTGGGAGCGAGGCGAAGGAGCCGGGCTTGTTCCTACTGCAGAGGCAGTACAGGTCAGTCAAGGATGGCTCGATAGAAGGCTTAATATTGCAACAGAGAACATGAATAAAACAAACCTGATACCGACAGTACCACTCCCTCCATCCATTACTTACAACAGCAGGATATCAGAGTGGTCTTCGGGCCCCGGGAAACCAGACACCCTCACAGTTAAAGCACTCATTAGTCCCTGGAAGTTAGGATGCACGTCGTGTAAACACAGTGACTTAAACGGAGCTGTCAATCAGTGGCAGTCCTTGACCCTGGTTGGCTGATGAGGGCTCTCTAGAGGCCGGGCTACCATAGCTGTCCCGGGCCCGGGTCTGGACAGTTGGCTGTCAGAGTTGCGCTCATCAACAATGCAGCACCATTACAACCCGAGAACAGCTGGAACATCAGGAGGATGACATTGACAGATTAATGTGCGGAGGAGTGCATTCATAAGTAGCCGCAATTACATCCAGACTGACTGTCAAAATAGTCAAAAGAGAATCAGAAGAGAGACGAGGAGGCTTAAGTTCCTGCAAAAAAAAAAAAAAAAAGCTTGATCGGTTATCATATACTCTGTCTGTGCGTGGGCAGACGGGTGGGAGCGCACACGCACAGGCCCGATGATATTTAAATGTTGACAGCATGCCGAGCACTGGTGTCCTCCGTCACTCTGTCTCCATTTCATCTCACTCCTCCAAACACATTGCATGAGATCAACGCGCATCAAGCCTCCTCGCGCTAAATGACACAACTGTGCACCGGCAGTATAATTTGTCTGCTTCTTGGGAAAAAAAAAAAATCGCTCTAATTCGTGTAATTACAGTGTTCATAAGAAGCCTGTAATCATATTCGAGCGAGATGTAAAAAGAAGTGGCTAAATAATGGCTGCGTAATTGAAACTGTTACATGTGAATCGGGACTAAAATCCACTTACGAGAATTCTATTATTAAACCATTATGTCACAGCTGATCCTCTCACCTGACTCGCCTCCTTTCAATATGCAACTCCCCTTGTCACGGACGTCCTTGTTGGTATGTGTGTGTATGTGTGTGTGTG
>CAEMYA010000179.1:11592449-11603284 GCA_903131615.1 Diplodus sargus | reverse complement strand
GCAATATAACATAGGAACTTCTATAAGTGGAGGAAGAAATAAAGCAGAGGGAGAGAGAGGGCGAGGAAATATTTTTTGAGTGGGACAGAAATGGTCATAAAAGCGAGGGATGAGGGAAGGAAAGGGATTTTTTGGCGCTTTATTTCTATGTCAATGCACAGCAGCAGCTCGCTATGTCCTGTAAGCTACCAGCGATCAGTGAAATAACTCACTTCTAAACCGACGTTTGTGCAGGATCATTTTTCAGGAGGTCGTTTTTTTTTTGTTTTGTTTCTTTAAGCTGCAGTTTCACATCAGCCTCGGAAGCAAAAAAAACCAACTTTTGCACTGGAGGAGTTATTAATGAGAATCGCATTGTTATCCCGCAAGAGAAAACAAAGAAGTCAGTCGTACGCAGGGGCATCATGGCGGCTGTTGTTGTGGCGACAGGATCCCAGCGAGGATAATTGCTGGAGGGGCTTAGCAGTGCGGGCCACCTGCCGCAGCAGTTGGCCGGGATCTAGTGTGTGAGCCTGTGTGCATGTCTGTGAGAGAGTGTGTTTTGCGGGTGTTTTTGGTGTGTGTGTGTGTGTGTGTATCCTGGCAGAGATATATACTGGGCCAGGGCAGCGTAGTGGCAGGAGGCCGAGTGGGATAAGGAGGACAGGGCACACAAAGGGCTTAAACATAACCTTGTGCGTAAGTGTCTCGCGGGGGATAAAAATCTTCCATAGTATATTACTGTACATATCACCTCTGCTGTAGCTAATCCTAATGGGCTTGGAGAGGACGGAGCAGACTGATGAACGGCGGCGTGCAGCTTTCTGACCCGACACTCCAACAAGACGTAAAAAATACTGTATTGATCCTCGCTTCTTGTCTAGTTTAGCAGATTCACCTTCCCACAAACGCACTTCAGGAGCGAACCTCTCCAGAGCTGTGTGTGTGTGTGTGTTGTATCTGGGACAGTGTGACAGTGAGATCATTTTCAATAGGATTTGTAGGTTGAGGGTCATCTCCAGAACAACAGCCTACTAATCCGGTCCCGTGTGTGTGAACGTGTGTCTGGGCTAAGGTCACGGGACGCACTAATGGAGGGATACAGAAGCAGCAGGGACACTGTCGCTGGAAGAAGCCACTTCAGTACAGATCCTACTTCAAAATATGTGTTTACATTCTGTTATCGTTTAAAGTCCCCTTCCGGTCAGAAATGAGCGTTCCTACAGTTGAGTGTATGACATAAGTGCTGAAATTTAAGACAAGAGGACTGTTTTCACATGCAATGCTAAAGCAAATCTTCTCTGTGCTCACTGAAAATCTGATCTCAAGAGACACCGCTGATAGTTTGAAAGCCGATCATGGTCCAATATTCAGCGCAACACAAGTGTGGTGTGCAAACTTTAAGCCTCCAGTGAACACACGCTGAGTATGGACTCTACAGTGAAGATGGAGACATCTTGTGTCCAGCAGTTAAACTTGTATATTCATATTAGTATTAATGAGAGGGAATATATGAAGTTTTTTATTTTTGGCAGAAGAGCGCTGGCTTGGGAGCGCTGGGTAGAGGCTCTTGTGTGGTTGGAGGGCAAAAACAGCTGTACTTTGGTTTTGACTGACATTAGCTGATGCAGTGCTAACAGAAGGCTGACCACACGGCTAACAACAGGCCTACATTCAGTGTCCAGACGAGCTGCTCCAACAGATCGACTTTTATCCGTCACTGATATGATAGTTTCTGTCAGATTTAACTCATGATTGACAGACACAGCCAGAAGAAGCTTCTCCTCCATTTTCTTGGTTGTGAGGGTGACGGGTAACATGGCCCGCCAAATGTTATATGTGATTGATAGCTGGAAAAAGAACAACTGTGCTGGTGCAAAAACCATGTCAGACACACATGAGAGAATTGCTATAAGCCTTAACACATGTGTTTAAGGGAATATTGGACTGTGCTACGGTTATGTTTCTGTCTGTGCTTTAAAGTGTTAGAGTACAGTTTTATTGTTGTAGTTCAGGATAGATGATAATACATGACCTAAAAAAAGGTTTGAACGACGTGGGGCTTATAAGACCCAGAGAAGTCAGCGAAGGTTTGGATTGACACGAGTTGCTTATGGTGTGCTGAGATGATAGATCGCCTGCTGTGACACTGTAATTAATATTTAAATAAACCCCAGCTCAAGTCTAATCAGACTTCAGCAGATGACGTGTAACTCCGCTTAACTTAAATGCATTTTCAAAAGGTGTTCTGTGGTCAACTTGGAATATTTTCTTCTCTTGTTTCTGGTTTACTTTATGCAAGGATTGTGTACTGATAATGCAGGAAAGTCATCATGTTGTATGAAAAATGGGCAGGATTAGATCATTTCGTTCCTCCTACTCCTGTTTGAATATGTGGTGATATGATTGAAACAAAGAAGCCATTTGAAAAATGTACGTAAATTCTTGCTCTCCTGGGGTCCATATTGAATGCAAGTGACGGTTGCTATGTTGAAAGTATGTTTCCTTGACAACAGCGACTTTGGCTCTGCTGTTAGGACTGTGCTGTTGCAGTCCGTCGTCGCAAGCAAATTCTGCACTCAGTGGTTTGAAGAAATGGATTTCAGTGGATGTAGTTTTTTGATAGGGCTGCAGAATGTATCGCTTCAGCATCGACGTGCAATAACAAGAAAGGCAAATTAAGTCAGCACTCAAATTCAAGATGTGTTTTTTTCTTTTTTAATAATAACATCGTTGCTACTCATTCGTCTCGCTGCCAAACGCTGGTTGTAACCGTGGTGGCTTTATGACTCTATTGAGATATTTAAGTTAGGTGGTAAAAAAATCCTGTATTTTTTTCATATTGCAAAATAATCACAGAAAACTAAAATATAGTAATGAATATGCCGAGCCCTAGTTTCTGAACTTTTCACAATGCATTTATCCTGTTAGCACCGGAATAATATCCAAGTACGAGGTTGAAGGCAACAATGCAGGTACAGCACTGTGACTGTTTGCTACGACTAGGTAATTTACTGAAAATCTCTTTACTGTGAGGTCACCGGCATTGAACACATGTGACTGGCAAAGATCAATTGTGAGTACAAGACTTGTGAATTTAACTCAGCGGAACGCGGGTCAAAATAAGTGCAGACCCTGCAGACTAAGAGGCAGAGGAACTTGAAACGTGGTGAAATTGGCCTGTAATTGGCCTCTACTGTAAACAGTAGCTTTCCACTTAAAAGAGCCGCTGACTTTCCCTGTTACCCCCTTCATCTAATTCTCATTACCTTTTCCGTTTGCAGTTGTTTATAGGCATTGTAGATTATCATCCTAAGTGTGTTTGCGCTGACAGTGATCTCTATCTGAGTCAGTGCGAGGGAGATAATTGGGTTATCAGATAGAGAACAGTGCTACCATGCTACTGTTCCAGTGAGGAGAGAGAGAGAGAAGAGATGGATAGATAATCAGCAGTTTTTTTTTTTTTCTTTGGTACACATATCCTGTAGTCTCACTGCTGCGTCTTCACATGCACTACGATCCTGTATCTCCTGTGCCGTGCAGCTTCCCTCAGCACCGGCTCAGCGTTTGCTTATGTTTGGAGTTTTCCCACTCTGCGTTGTCACCATAAATCAGATGATTTATAATCTCAGCCTCGCAGGATTGTAACTTTTTGCTTTTGTTATTAGACCACTGGAGTGGATTTGACTGACTGCTCACTTTCCCCCCGGTACAGTCCAATGACTCTACTCAAAAGGCAGAACTGTCGGCAGATGCTGCTTCTTGGCACTAGATGTGAAAAAAAAGTCTGAAAAGAAGCGGTGACACACGATCTTTGCCTGCACAGCGCGTCAATATTATGCAGTATTGCTTTCACGTTGGAGCTTGCATCATAAAGGAGAAACTGCTGATACTTCACCCCGAAAATCTTTCGAGTATTGAACAATCAGCTTTTGTACGGGCTTGAAATGTGGCGGCAGAGAGTTCGGTCAGCTCGTGTTCATGTCAGGACTCCAATGGAAGAAGTACTGTAACGTCCATAGAATCTACTAAATCCACTTCTCCGCTTCCCATCTGTCTGCTCAGTGTGTAACAAACACAAAATATGGCTAAATACGTAACTAGCATTTGTGCGTTGGTTTGCCTGTGTGAGAGCCTCCTGCTGACTACAGCTGCCATTTTTCTCTCAAGGATGAAGCTACAAACTATTTACAACCACCTTAAAAGTCTACGTGGGTTGACTGTTTGACACTTGAAAGACAGCTTTTGAGGACTATCACTTTCAAGTCAACATGAAATCTGTGTGAGCTTTAAGTATGATGTGACCTTCCATGTTTTTGTTGTAACTTTAGCATCTCAATCATTCAGTAGCTATAATTTGATAATGGGTGAAAAGGCAGTGATTGTTACAAGTGCATTTTATGCATCGCTCCAATCACAGTAAGCATGAATCAGTATCAAACATTTAATTCAAAGATGTCTCCTTTTAAAAAATGTCCTTAAGTCTGTTTGATATGGTTTATCATCATGGAAAAAGCACATTAATGAAAACTATTAACATCAAGTATATTTATCAGACTGCTACATGTGTTGGATTAATATGTAGGGATTGGCCACCTGTCAAATTTGTACTCCTATAGGGGGCAGCATATCACCGTTATCTGCTCCTAACTGTTGCTGCCATTAGCTAGTTAGCTCAGTTAGCCATGCAGCTAGCAGTCCAGGGTGGAAGCCTAAAGCATTAGGCGATTATAGGTATTGTTTACACCAGAACAGGAGCCAGGTGGAGGTCTTTAAGGTCCAGAACAGGTGGGGAGCCACTAAGGAGAGGTGCCAGAAGTCAAAACTGATGTCCCTTCACATTCTGTCGATCAAATTCTAGTTTTTGAATGTTCGAAACTAAAATTCTTACAGTAAAAATGGCATCACAAACTTTTACAATCTTTTGGTGCTCTAATTAAAAAAGCACACAGATTGGGAGTCGCATTAAAACAACCAACAATGGAACCAAACATGGTCAGTCACAGTGGACAGTACATTAACTGAAGCAATATGTGAAATCCAAAAAGGGGTAGTCTGATATATACTGATATATATTGTTTGTTTTGACTTCATGTATGTCAGTCACAATTAAAAAAATGTCCATCATGTTCTATTACACAGGTTCTATGTAAAGTTTTATGTATAATACTTGAACACTTGCTTAAATGTCATTTATGCAGACAAGTTATTTAATTTACTCACATCGACTCAACATGAGAGGTAGACTTGAATACATTAAGTCAACGTTTTAGGGAAATTGTGTTTTGAAGTGTTGACTAGTTAAGATGGTATTCCGATTTCTTTCCCACTCCCAATTTGTTTCCATTTTAGCCAGTTTCCCGCTGTTTAATCATGAATTCCTATTTATATTATCAGATGATTACTAGCATATATGATTACGAGCATATATGAATGATTTATTACAAATAAAACAAACTTTAATTGAAATTTACATAGATATTGATAGAGTGAATTGTAAGAGGCAGCTGTAAGGTCTTCAATTGGCTGCTTCTGTTCTGAGCATACTTCACAGCTGTCATGTGAGTCACATGGTCACATGAGAGCTGCACTTTAAGATTTAATACTCCTCTCCGCTCTAAGTACGAGTGAGTCGCTGTCGAAAGAAAGAATTGTGTCGTTTTATTCGCTGTCAGCCGAGAACCTTTCTACTCCAGAACCGACTATAAAGTAAAACAGGATGTGTTTTATGTAGAAAACACTTAACAAAGTTTTTTGTTTTTTTTTAAAGAGAAGTTGAAGCTGGTATGTAAACAAGTTAGTGTTCTTCATTTCTTTGTCACGTGCGGGTCAAATGTTTCAGTGCCTCGCTCAGCTAAATATTTGATGTCACTAGGGCTTAGATACGAGTCTTTACTTCACCTACTTTTCCTCAAACTACTTTTTGTCATTTCCTCTTTGTCATATATTATTCAAATTTCTAAAAAGATATTCCAAAAATAATCACTGGAGTCAATCTGCTTTTTTTTTGCTGTCATTATTGTTGTCAACATGATTTCCACTACCTCACCAAACAACAATTCCAGATGCTCATCTTTGGTCGCTGCTTTCTTAAACACTACAATTAGAATTAGTAATAACACTGAGAGCGGAAAATAATAAAAGGAACAAAACAAAGATGAAACAGGAGTGGAGGAAGAGGAGGAAGAGGAGGTGGAGGTGGGAGAAAAAAAGAAGGATATTTTAAGACATGCTCTGCACTCCATCAAGAGCTTGTTAAGCCGAATGCAGTAAAATTCAGAGAGACTATTGGATTCCCATTAAATAAAAGAAAGATAACATCGCCCATAAAATGTAATTACTACAAGTTGAGAAAACAGGTCAGGAGGTCGGACACAGAGTCGACTGGAAACGTCACAGGCATCGGCAGATTATTTGAAATCAAAATAAATAAAAAGATAAATAAAATCATCCGTGAATACATGAAGATGATTTTTCAAGTAATCCAACACATGTGTAGAGTAAGCTTTAATGAAACAAGCCAGCAGCTGTGTGAGATTAATATTCGGTCAAATAATACAAAACATGACCCTTTGATACGACGACTGAGATATCGTGGAAAATAATAACCAGTCTAATTATTACATCCTGGGGGCACGCGGAGCCTTTTGAATGTGATACAATCTAAACAGCGTTGCAGCTGCATTTTGCAAATTAAGCACCATGAGAGATGACTGTGAGGATCTCTGGGATTTCTCTGTGCAAATATTTAACTTCTGTGGAGATGTGGATGTCAGACAACTGGCTTACAACAGTAAGCTGCGTCAATTTTATTGAAATGTCTGCAAATGTCTCAATGTGACGAGCCAGCGAGCGAGGAATCAGGGATTCAGGGGACCGCAAATCTTAGAAAGTTATTTGAAGTTTGGTGGAAGGGGCTGAGAAAACTCCGGATGTAGGTCACGGGAGGTACGGGACCTGACATTTTTTTCTGGAACGTGGAGACGCAGCAATATTGAATGAAAAAATAATGAATTTGCCTTGTTAGTAGAAAAGGACGACGAGCCGCCTGAAATCTCCAAACACGGATTGAAAGACCTTCTCTTAGTGCAGGTATAAAAGGCGCCCCGTGCTCCTCTGTGAGCGTGTGAATAATCCCGTTGACTTCTGAGTTGTTCTGTAGAGGGGCAGCGGCTTGCGAGTCTTGGCATCAGTAGAAGAGGAGGATCAATTCTCTGGAGTTAAAAGTGCAGCGGCACTCTGCTGTCTATGCAAAGACAGTGATGATGCACAATCCTCTTGACCTTCACACTTCCTGTTGTGTTGTTTGGCAAGTTAACTTTTAAGCTCTCTGTCCCTCTTGGCGAGGAGTTGAAGGCTCTCCTTTTTTTAGATACACACCACCATGTGTTTGTGGAGAGTCACAGGCGCAATATAAAACAAAAACGACTGATATCAGAAACACATAAAAGGCTACTTCCATACTTTACCTGCCTGGAAGGGGACAGGAAGGAAACATTTTAATTCCTACGCTCTGAATGCTGTTTAGAAACCTTGACTGAGAAACTGAGAGCTGAAAGAATAGTTTGCAGGGTATTTTGTTGTCTCATTAATTGAAATGTTATAGCTGGAATTACAGTCTGTTAGTAACTGGAATTGCACATGGACATGAAGGCCATGGACCACAGGGACCCAAAAGGCCCCCATGTTTATTGTGTGGGAACAGCTTTGCAGTCAATTGATTAATTGTAATTACATTTTTTAAGGTGGCTCCAGCACTTGTAACCAATCCTGTTGTGTCAAAATGTGTCCTTAAAACCTTTACTACATCGGTTTATGTGATATATATGTAGTCAGTACCCAGAAGTCGTACAAATCGTAAAAGAGTAAGTTTCAGAGCACCGGATGTTAACTGTACTTAAGTGGCAATAAATGTAGTTGGTACCAAATGCAAGTAAAAGTGAATTATGCATGTATTTACATGTACATACTATGGGTTAAAAGATTGACAGATCTGATCAGTCAGAATCAGAATCAGTATTCCTTTATTGTCACACAAATGGGGAAATTTGATTGCCACAGCAGCCAAAGGACAGTAGTATTTTATTTTATTTTTCTAACAGAAAATGTTATAAATATGCACTAAGTTACATCCCATGACCGTGTATAATATTGAGTTCACTAAAATTACCATCAAGGTCGGGAGCGTTACTCTGCAAATGTATTCCGATGCAATTCCTGAATTATTCAGGAATTTATTTTCAAATTATAACCCTGTTAGTAATCCCATTTTTTACTGATTGTATCTGTAATCTAATTACATCTTTTATTTTCTGTAACTTTAATGGAATAACTGTTCTGTGAAGGATATAATAAAACTGTGCAGTCGTCTTTGTGGTCTGTACCTGATGAGCCCTTAAACGCAACAGGACACATACACAAAGAGGCCCTGCGGCCCCTCTATGTCGTCACCTGTTTTTATCTAAAGGTCACCATCATTAGATTTGATCCTCACACCCTGACTGATGTGTTGCTGCTCTGTCTTCATCTCTCTTCTAGGAGAACCCATACCTGTGCAGTGATGAGTGTGATGCCTCGAACCCAGACTTGGCCCACCCTCCTCAGCTGATGCAGGACCGTGAGCGTAATGGCCTAATCACCTACTGGCAGACGGTGACATGGAGACGCCACCCAGAGCCCCTGCTGGCCAACATCTCCATGGCCTGGAACAAGAGTCTGGAGCTCACAGACGACATCCAGATCACCTTCGAGTACGGCCGTCCCACCATCATGGTAATGGATAAGTCCATGGACCACGGACGCTCCTGGCAACCCTACCAGTTCTACGCCGACGACTGCATGGACGCCTTCAACATGCAACCCAAACGCGTGCGCGACCTTTCTCCCGCCAACATCACACGGGTCATCTGCACCGAGCAGTACTCGCGCTGGGTCGGCTCCAAGAACGACAAGAACGTGAAGTTCGAGGTGCGGGCGCGCTTTGCTGTGTTTGCAGGACCACGGCTACAGAACATGGACAGCCTGTACACTCGCATGGAAAGTATGAAGGGACTGAGGGACTTCTTCACCTTCACCAACCTTAGGTTGAGGCTTCTCAGGCCCGCCCTCGGAGGCACCTACGTCCAGAGAGACAACCTGCTCAAGTACTTCTATGCCATCTCAAACATTGAAGTACCCGCAAGGTGAGGGTCAAGGTTACATTTTTGAGGGATGCACCTGTCACACATGTTCGCCTAGTTTTAACGTCAAAGTGAATTCATTCGTTTCCACATCAAATCATTTACAAAATAAGGAAATGGGCGCTGTTTTATTCAGTTAAATGATAATTATGTGGTGTGAAAATCGCGCCGCATTCTTGCAAATCCCACATTTTCCCTAAAGGCCCATTTACAATGTTTGAGTTTGGTCTGTCGAGACGAAAGCTGACAATCATGAGGAGAAAAAACGTGGTAAAATCTTTGTCGAGTGGTCCTGAGTCCCTCTATGAGACAACAGAGTCTACCAACAGGAGATTTAGAGTTTCTCATAATGTCAATGCTGCTGTGACCCACGTCGACCCACCAACTAATCAGAATACACATGAAATAATGCACCAGTACACCAGCTGACGAGGCATTTTGTAAGTGCCCTTTTTGAATAATGTCCTGGCAAAAAACACCAACAGCCAAAACAGAAGTTTGTGGGACTCTGGCAAAAGGACAAAACATTGCGGAGGAAGCTTGTTGACTGATAGAAGATGCAAGCTGATGACGGGCCTCTGCTCTTTGTACTTACGTCTGTTTACATGGCAGCATCACGATTCAAATTGATATCATACAGTCTTACCAGTGGCATCAATTTGTGTTGAAAAGTGGTGGTGAAGAGGTGAAAAAATTTAATTAGGGGATCACACAAGGTCAGAGTAGATGATTACCGAAGAAATAAAAGGCATGATGAACTACCAAAATGTTTTAAATCTCATTGTTAGTTAACATTTCTGGGCATAAGCTATTTGTTTTAGCACACTTTGACTAATAATACCTCATAAAATGATGTCCGCAGCGTCCCCAGTGTAAATGACACCCATGAATCTTACACAAATTTTAACCAGACAAGTCTCACACAGTATGACATGCAGTAGACCTGTAAAACAGGAACCTTAAAACCAATGGGTGTCTTTTTATGAAGTGGGTTAACACTTTAGTCATCTCCCCTAAAATAAAGTCTATTTATACTCATGCTCACAGATAAATTGTATTTATACATGTATTATCACCACAATATTGAATGTTAGATCTCATAATTCATCGTCCCCTTTTCTAAAGTATATATGAAGTAAGTAAGTATACATGATATAACCGTAGTTAACACAAGACAAAATACAGTTTTACGCTTTTAATCATAAAGCAACCTGCATATTGTTAAATGTCTCTTCTCAAATATACAGTAAAACCACCTGGTGATGAACATGCCCCAGGTCTGGCATTCAAGCACACACACACACAGTCACAGTCACACAGTCACACACACAGTCATACACACACACACACAGTCACACTCGGATTTGAGGGCGTTTCAGAACGACCCTATCTCTCTTAACATGAATCCTGGCCTGCCTGTCACCGGCGCGAGAGGACAATGATTAATGACAGAAACACGCGGCCTCGGTGGTCTAACGTAAACCGCCATCCACATTCTGCCGGGGGAGCCGGGAACCCTTACATGGCAACTTTGTGACAGTGAAGGATGCTCGGGCCGTCACGCGCCTGCTTAGCATCAACAAGCCATCTCTCCTACCTCTCAGAATTATCATTCCAATCAATACGGCAGGCTGACATTTGAATGGTATTTAACATCCTCGTTGGGACGGTGTGCAG
>CAEMYA010000179.1:11567043-11592431 GCA_903131615.1 Diplodus sargus | reverse complement strand
GGGGGGGGGGGGGGGGGGTTGGAGGCGTGAATTTGTGAGTCTGTGTGTGTGTGTGTGAGAAAGGGGTGGAGGGTGAGATGGGGAAAGTGAAAATGAGACTGTTTGAGAGAGGGGCGTTGGCCCTTTGTGGGCGTTTTATGTGTTTGTGTGCGTGTGGTGTTGAGGTATGGGGGGGTGTTTGATGAAGTCCTGAGTGAATGCTGACACAGCACACACATGCACGCACAAACTCACACACACACACACACGCACACACACGTGCATACACACACACACACACACACACAGCCCTTTGGCACTGTGGAAAGGGCCTGCAGGTATTGATCACAGCCACTTTTCAGGCTCAGCACAGAATCAGACAGCGAGGGAGGGATCAGCCCAATACCCCTGAGGTGCTACAGTCCATCTCCATGCCAGAACCATCCAACACAACCAACAAATTTAATAATCAGCCATCCCTGCTTTGAAATATTTGTGCTTATGTCTTTATTTAGTAGTCTACAAGTGCACCACATCTAAGAATTTACCATCCGTCTCGAATTCCCTGCTGTGCCACTTTGCTTGCAACAACCCCCACGCTGTAAGCTCTCAAACACTTCTCTTCATATTTATATTTCCTGAACGCTTTCTTGATTTCTCCCCTCATCCCACAGAGCAGGGCTGGTGGCTGGTGACAGCTGGCGATAGTGTCAGTATGCGCTGGATCTGGTAACAAGAGGACCCAAATTTAGCCTCGTGGAGATGACTGAGGCCAGTCCGTCTTCCGCCCCGGCCACCCACACCTCCCGTAACATAATCACTAATCAATAAGTTATTCTGGGCAGCCAGCAGGAGTATTAGGTGATAGTGGTGGGGGGTCTTCAACAGTACAGTACAATCAGGAGTGTCTGATGCTTACGGCTGGGAAATTGATTTTGGGCAGCGAGACGATTAGTCAATGTTCCCTGGACAAAAGGCTAAGCTATTTCATCTCATCTCATCTGGCCTTAGTAACATATTGGGATTTCCAATGCTTAAAATTTGAATAATGAATATTCCACTCCGCTGGTGCTCCGGCGGGGACGGCGCACTGAAATGGGTTTTATATGATCAAGACCGAGTGCCAGTGTACCGCAGGTCGCCACCGTAATGAGATATGCTGGTGTTATCGATGGAGAGAGGGTTGTAGTCACTTCCTGGCCGTATTGTATGTCCCCCTGGCCTCTAGCTGTGGCCCTCTGGCTGAACCCAGTTAAAAGTAATTATTATTAGTTAACTGTTCTTAATGATCTGAGTTGAGCCTGGACAGAGACAGCAAAACAAGCCCTTTTTCCTGTCGACCAGTGTAGGATGTTCCCTCTATGGGACGTGTCTCTTTAATCTGACGCTGCACTGTCAGAGTGACTGGTCGGCCTCTAAAGAGCTTGCGCAGGTATGCGGGAAGCCAGGTACTCAGGGCTGAATAGTGCTGCTTTATCAATAAATACGTAACCCGAGAGGCCATTAAGTGCCAACGCAGGGAAGCTAGGCTTGATGGCAGGGAGGCTGTAAATTTAGATTTGTGGACACCGTGAAAAACACTCAGCAAACTGGATCTTGAGCAAGTTGTGAGAGGGCGTCCAGGGTGGAGGGCAGCCGGAGGTGGAGGAAGGATTTTGAAGTGGGCAAAGAGGGGAGGAGGTCAAGTAGAGGGAGAGGAGGCAAAGTCAAATTGGATGGAGTTGTTAGAATATTATTATATGAATCAGCATCGTCTCACTTTGTGTTGCAAAGTTCTCCCAAGGTTAACTGTAATGAGCTACAGCACTGACTACGATATAAACTCTAAGCCAAGGTGTTTTGGGTTTCGAAAGCCTCGGGCTTTATGCTCATTTTACAGGCTACACTCAACCCTCAGATGTGGCCATTTCCATATCACTGACTGGGCCATGTGAAAGCCATCCCAAAGCATCAAAGATAGAGTAGCAAAGCCTCAACTCTATCATCATTTACATCAGTGAAATCATATTCACCGGGAAGCTTTACTCAGAAGCGGAGCTCTCAAATTCCCTCCTCATTCATTGGACCTCCGTCTCTCCATCCCTGCTCCCTCTGTCCCATCTGTCAGCCGCCCTGCTGGCCTGCAGTGTAGTGTGGGCTACAGCGGGCTGCGGCCAGCCTGTAGTCTGCTTTATGGATTAGACGTGGGGTCATGGATTGGGCCTTTTTAATGAAATAAGCAGCAGGTCGTAAGTTGGGTCTTTATAATGGAATAAAGGAAAGGCTGTAAGCTCAGGAAGAGCCAACTAAGTGGATTAGGGCCAAGACGGAAAGGAGGAGACGGAGCAGGATGAGGAGGAAGACGATGTCTGCATCGTTTTTCTCTCCTAGCTGGTAATCGCAGCAGCATCAGGCCTTCTGCTTCCCGACCTCTCAATTTGATTTGATTGGCTGATGGGGGGAAGAATGACATTTAAGAGAAGCCAAGTATGCAGTCTTAGTGCCTCTTAGTCCCTTATGTCAGTCAGCTGAGAAGGTGAAGAGAAAAGTTCAGCACATGTACATCACAGATCATTTTCCCGCCGTGTTAACCGTGACAATACGGTAATAGCACCTGAAACAAGATTCACATTTTGAGTATGATTATATATAAATTATATGATATATAGATTGTGCACACAGAATATTTATTGTGTTAAATCTTATCAAAATGTATGAAATCGAAAATGTAAAAAGTGTTTTTTTCAGACAATCATTACCTTTTAAATATAAACCTGAGCATTGATTTATTTATTTTTTAAGTCATTTATTCCTTATAGGCCTCCGCAGGCTATTGAGTACAAGGTGAGGAAAGAATTGTTTTCCAGCCAAAATAGAATTTAAAAGACTAGACTATAAAGGGGCCGGATTCATTTCTGGACAAACTAGAGGGATTATATTGGATGACAGTGGCACTATTTGGCTTTTCCTGTTTATATTTTTTTTTAGGAATGATGAACCAATGTAATTTATATCATGTACACTCTCTACTGTAAATAACATGACTACAAGTGTACAGCCATGTTAGTATGGGCTGTATAATGTCTGACAGTGTTTCCCACACATAGACAATTCTTGGGTGGGCCATCCAGGTATATTAACAGTATAACAGTCGTCCATGTATACTAGTATAACTAGTATAACTAGTATACTAGAACGACGCTATCTGCAAATGGTTTGCGAGTGAAAAATCTGTACCGCCCCCCCCCGGGGTCTCAGGGTGGAGAAATCCGAAAACGCAGCCCTCGCGTTTTCATGTGGACGGCGAATCTGCATGCTTTACAAACGACGACGTCATCGCCCCACCCCTCGACCTCTAGCCTCCGACCTCTGAACCCCGCGACGTCTCATAAAAACAACAACAATGGCGGACAACTGCTTGTGTTCGTGTTTCTTGCAACTTACTCGCCTTGAATTTGAGTGTGTCGCAGCAGCAGTTCGGCCTCATCAAGGGTCCGCACAAACGATTCTTGTTTCCTTGCACTAGCAATTTCGTCTTCTTCTTGTCGTGTTCGGTTTCTCCTCTACTGTCTGTTTGTATACAGAAAAAGCGAAAGCTTTCTGCTCATGCTCCGTCGCTTCTTCTCCGTTTTTGGTGAATGTCAAGTGCCACCTACGGGCTGGAATATGAACTACAGCGTTTCCGGTCGTTTTCAGTGGATCCGTCTGGACGAAAATATTCTTGAAACGATGCCAAGGAAGACGGAGAAAAAAAAAGACTGTTTTCACCCGTCTTGACGGCCCCTTAGTTAAATGCAGCAGCAAGTTGACGTTTAGAAAACTATGAATTGTAAAAATTGACTTAAATTAAAAAAAAGAAGTCGCCTACCCTCAAATTAGTTATTAACTATTAAATTTGAGTTGGCTGATCTAAAAAGCTTTCACAACTTCAAAGTATGAATCTACTCTGTCATTTCGAGGTAATCTGTGTGTTGATTTTTAAAGTAACGTCCCATTTTACAGCTTAGATATTTGGTCTTAAACTACACGTCAAATTTTGACCTGGTGATGGTGCTTGAAGAACGGAAACTGATCCTGAAAGGAAAATGAATGTCTAGATCAAACTGAAAGACAAACCATCCAAAAACACATATTTTACACAAAAACATCACAAATGTCAACCTCATGGTGACGCTAGAGATAAAAATCAAGTGACCACCATTCGAATTTCATTATCTGGGAAGCGTCAATGTCTGTAATATTTCACTTAAGACTGACATTTCCACCCCTACAGCTGCTAGCTTAGCAATAAACACCCAATGCGACACAATGTGGTTCTCTAACCCCTGATAACATCTGATAGGCCCGGTCTCGTCTGAAGGCTCCAATGTCGTTCCAACAGCTAATTATTTTCCAGTAGTGAAAATTAGTTAAGCGCCGACCTGCCAGAAAAAACAAGCCATGCGAATGCTAATGATATTCAGAGTGTTTTTACATGGTCATGTTGTTTCATGCCTTGCTTGACTCATTTATCCGTTGTGTGTCTGTGTTCCTCTCAGAGCCATCCCAGCCCCCCTGCTGGCACCGCTAATGTGCTGAGAGGTTTTAAGCTCTCCGTCTCCTCACAGACTGGAACAGACTGGCACAGAAAACTTTACTGGTGTCTATGAACATGTCTCAGAAAACAGAGAAAGGACAGCCAAAGCACTTTTAAAGGCTTCTTTCATCTTGCTGCCGGTGTTCTTGTTTCTCTGTTTGTGGTAATATCGCGACAGTAAAATGTCCTTTCTGGTTCTCCGACACATGGCAATATTTCTGCTTCACAACTGTAGTTATGAATACAGTATCTGGATTATGACATCTGATCTAATCTCAGGGCCTTTGCATTTACACCTGAATTTATAAAACTTTTTTTTATTTTTCACCCCAATTCTGCCGGCCGGCTTTGTGATCAGGTCTCAATATGCAAATGACTTTAGGCGGAGCTTGACAAACACGGTGCATCTCAGGTCAAGGCAGGGAAAGCCGTGTTCATTTTTAAATCCCTTTTAGTGAAGGAAGACCTGCTAGCTATGGCTGCTATTTGCAGCCCTTCCTCGTCTTACTTTTACCCTCGCAGGAAGAGATGAGTTCAGTGAGGCTTCAACTTGCTGGGGAGAGTTTTTCTGTCGAGTCATGTGGTCGTGCATTTTTGGTCGTGCGCTCGGGCCACAAATCCAAACTTATCATAAGGTTTGATCTTTTTTCTTTAAATTGCTCGTGTGCTTTGTGGCTTTTAGCTGCACTGACTCTAAAAATAATAACTGCTTTTGAGAATATGATTACAAGGTAATTTCTAGATGACAAGATGACAATTTTTAATTTCATCTCCCGCATGTTACAAAGGCTGATTGTCAGCCAGTCATGGTGGATGATGACATCGTCTTTTGTATGTAAATGTTCTGAAAGGTAGCTTCTTCAGGACCGGGTTTATTATGATTAACTCATACTTAAACCTGACTTAAATAAACTGAATGTAAAGCAAAACACATTGTTTACATCGAAAACGTAATTGAATCAAGAAAAACCTCCTGTTGACCCAACATGACCTGATCATCTGGTGGTCTTAAGATAAGTCTGAGGGGTTTACAGGATAATTAAAGGGGAAGTGATTTCAACGCACGATCATGACAACTTCTCAGACTTGTAATAAATCCTGCGTGAGTACTAAACACCATTCAGTGCATTGTTTTGGCGTCTGATAAGCCCTTAAACGCATTACTCTGTTACTCCAGCTGGACTTCCTGGATCTTATTTCATTGTCTCATTTGTGCCCTAAACAACACGCAGTCAGGCGGGTTTCAGTCTGAATGACCAATTACAATTGGATTATGGGTAATGTAGTTGCAAGGTTTTGAAGAAGGCAGGCGGGTACAGATTAAGTCTGACAATGAAATGAGTGCAGGATTCAATCTGTGGAGAGTTTTTTTTTTTTACAGAATAGGGGAAAAGTGTTTTAAACCAGGCTTGATGAAATATAAAGCTAAACACTCGCCTCATCACTTATGCAAAACTTCAACTGCATCGTCCTTATTTACACTTCACAAACCTTCGGTAACCCTGATCTGTGCTTTTGCAGTCACACTGCCTCTTCAGGGATGGACTAATTAGACTCAATCTGACTGAAGGTTTATTGTTGCACTGGAAGCCTGAATGAGGATGACAGGGCAGAGATGGAGGGATCTCTCTCTGGCCTCCGGGCTTGTCCATATTCTCCAACAAGGAGGAACAGATTCTCCCCCTCCGCTCCCCTTTTGCAGCCCTCCGGTCTTTTTTTTTGTGTCTTTTATTATCCACGTTCGGGTGACTTTGACGTCACGGACTGTCACCACTGTTGCTGAATTACACCAAAGTTTTTCTTTTCGCGTCCTTTGCGTGAGTGAAGGTGAGAGGATGGGAGGTATAAGCCTGGATCACGGGGAGAGGGAGAGAAAGAAAAGAGTGAGGCAGATGATGGATTAACTCCTAGTTTCATGGGACTAGCTGGGGTGTGTGATTTTGTGATGAATGATGTGAGGTGCGATGCTCTGTAAATATTATTCTGTGGTTCACACGGCCGCCACAAAGCGGAGAAACATAGTCTCCGCCGCGTATTCTGCGCATTTTTCCCCCCCGAAAATCTATTCCGTTTCATGAGAGAACCGCTTTGCACTTTCGCTCATGAATGAAATATACGATCCATGTTTGATGTGTGAAGAGGAGAAAATAGGAGCGTTGGCTCGTGTGTTCCCCGCCGAAGACCCTCCGATGCGTGGATCCTCCTACCCATGCTCAGACTCCTCCCCCTCCGAGCTATCTCCCTCCGAGGCAGCCGAGGCTCGGAAACAGATCACTTTTTAAATCATTCATGAGCACTCCCCGGAAAAGAAAGGCATGCAGAAAGCTGAGGGACCGCAATGAGGAATGTGTCATTGTTCTCCTCATATGCGATGATTTATGACACAATGGTTGTAACTGATTTGATAATCACAGTTTATTTCCCCTCAGAAGGGAAGAAAGTTAAAGTCAGCAATTTCGCCTGTTTTCCTTTCATTCCCCGTCTTTTGTTTCACAGACAAACGTCTCTTTTTTTTTCATCTCCTCCCTCTACGATAGATTTTTCTTTTTCTTCTCCCACCTTTCCACCCCTCCCTCTTACTCATCCCATAAATATCCTTTTAAATTCACAAATACAATAAAGAATTCTCCCCACCAGCGCCTCGCCCTGTGCCTTACCCAGCATCTGGTGAGAGGGGAATCTCTTGATACCGCAGCGTGCTTTAAAGCTGAAAAGCATGCTGGGAATTGTAAGTGAGAGAACATGAGGTAGAGGGAGGGTGTCCTTGGAAAGATGGTTTGTTCTCAGTCAGTCACATTAATTAGCATAGCATTATTACAGGCATGGCGTGTTTAAAGAAAAAAGCACACCGGCGTCTTCACCGAGGGACCGCTGCTTTCATTACCAGCATGTCGACGGGTACAGTTAAGCAGCACGCCGATTAGAGTCGGAACGTGAGAGAGAGAAAATACAGTCTGTTAATGAGGAACGCACCAGCTCACACTGTGATCAGTCCGTTTTTTGATGGCAGGGACCTTCATTACTACTTTCAGTCCAGCTGAACAGGGTGGCGGGTGATGTGATGGTGATCACCGCTTGGTTCGGTAAGACTTTCAGAATCTTGAGAACGAGTGAGGAACAAAAGCAGGCAGCGCTAATTGACAGATACCTTACAAGCAGAGGAAACTCTCAAAGAGGTTGAATAGTTTTGTTGCTAGTGACTGGAAGAAAGACGGCAATATTCTGTTGTGCTGTGATTCACCTTCACTCAAGGTCCAATAAGATGCTTGTTCAAGAGCGTTTGATCTTTTCAGAAGTTCGGGTTGAACTGCAGTTGTTTTTTTAAACCTTCTTCTGAACGCTGTCTTGAAAGTTGAGCTCCGTCTGCTGATGGAGACTCTTTGGTGCGGTGGTCGAAAGCTCTGTATCAAGTGAGTAAGTGGACACTAGGGTCCAACATGTTTTCACCCGTGTCCGTTTATAGGTTGGTTGGTTTGTCAGCAGGATTGCACAGAAATGACACAACAGGAAACGGAGAATAGACCACTCTAACTTTGGGTGCAGATCTGGATAAAAGCACTTTCAATAACGTTTTTGAACCTTTTTTGTACACTTCTTATGGAATAATTCATGGATCTTGATGAAACAGCTTCAGCGTATGTACATGACTGCTGTCTATGAGTGAGTACAATTTGATGCAGATCCCAGATCTGGTGAGCTTAAATTATGGTTAAGCAGTCAGGTAGTAATTTTAGAGGGATTCAGGACTATCGCATTTGATGTTGGATTAGGATCAAATTAACTGTTTTCAAGGTCAAACTCAACCTGTGATAATAAACCGGGGATGAAGCCCATTTTTATTGGGTTTATTTGAGCAGATTGTAACATGACATGAAAATTAATGTACAAGCCTGCAGACCATTTGTTTAAGTTATTATGCTTATAATGCTGCTGGACTGCGGATTTCTTTGTGAAGGACTCAGATCAGATTTTACGCCAAAGTCCAGAGGATGTGACTTTATGCATGTTCTCGAGCGCCTCGTCTCCACTTCGCTAACAGAGAGCAAAGGCAGCTGAAGTTGTCTTAGAGATGGAGCCGCTAACATGAAACTAACGACCCGCGTCGAACACAACACAGAAGTTCCACAGAGCCTCTTTAAACCGATTTAAACTTTCCACAACAGAATGCATTTGGCAGGAAACTGCATTGTGATTAATTAGGAGCTGAATTAATTCCTGTTTTAATAATCAGTAATTTTTTTGGTAAAAAATGTTTGATGCTAGACATTCAACATTCTCTTGTTCAGTTCTGCCACTTGTCAAGATTCGCCACCTTTGTCTTACGTGAAGTAAACTGGATCTCTTAATGATTAACTTAAAGGCATCGTGTTTGGCTATAGAATATTTCGATGACATTTTCAAGTGTTCCAAACATCATTCATGCATCAAAGAAATAATTGCCAGTTTCATTAATAATGACACCTATCAGCTACAGCTATAGTTTGATTTCATGTATCTCTATTTATCAGTCGTGGTTATGTCACCAAAGCTCCCCAAACTTGAAACCTGGTACAAAGCTGCACATCGTTTTCTCATCATCCTCATCAATGGTACAAGAGAGTGCAGCGTGATTGATCAGTGGCCACGGCTGTATTTCTGTAGGTCCTACTTTTAGCCCCTAAATGGAAAACATTTGAAGACTTGTGCTTCATTTGCGAACAACGTGCAGGGTTCTCAATAAATATCAAGTTCAGTAACTACAGTTTCATAATAAAGCTGCAACCAGAGGTCATTTCATTAGTTGCAAAATAGTGCTGGGCCTCAGCTACAGAACAGCATCATCAGATATGAATCTTTCTCCAGAAGCAATTAATTTATAAAGAGATTATTAAGCAGAAATATCATAATTACTGAATAAATTCGGAGCGCTGATCAACTATGTCCTCTGTATTTTTATTTTTTTGCTTTTTTCACAAAGACCCCCAAGTTTTAGTCCTTGTACTAATTGTCTTGCTAACTGCACTGTTGTGTTTTGAAGCTCTCCTTCCCTCCGTACCCCCTTCTCCTTTCTCTGTTCCTCTCTCCTCACCTCGTCTCCTCGGGCATCTCTCTTTCTCTCTATGACTAATGATGTTCTTTCTGTCTGAAGGTTTTAGCGGGATAATTATATTAACCCCTGTCCTCTGGCTGATCCCAGCTCAGCTTCTCTTCCCCAGGCATCCTCCCCTCCACAGTCTCACCGGAATTAAACACTAATACACACATGGCTGTACAGGAGCGGTTGTATGTTTGTTTTCTACGTCTGCACGAGTGTGTACGTTTCTGTGAGTTTTCGGAGACTTTCTGCTAATTAGTTTATTATTTAAACGGGGGGGAAGAGCAGTTAAGAAAATCTGGGAAAGTTGGTTAATTTAGGGTGCACAAAAAATTAGGTGCGAAGGTGAGGAAGGGCGGAGGCCCGTAGGTGCTGGTTTGCAAATGCGCGGCGATTTATAATAACATGCGACCGCAAATAAGAGGTTCAAGAGTTCGTTCGGCGGGCGAACTGTCACAGGGAGAATGGTACTCTGTTCTCCAAAGTTTTTTCATTCTGATGTGCACACACAGAGAGATCCAACAAAGATCCACAACACCCCTGGGGGTCTGAAGACTCTGTGGGGGACTGCACAACAGGAAGAACCTCCCACCAAACCCCCATGTCGTCCCAGAGTTTCTGTCTCCTCATCACTTTTTCATTCCTCTCATCGCCTCCCGACTCCCTTTACTTCTCCTTCCCCGTTTCATATCTTAAATAAGAGGAGGATGTATAATAACGTCCTGCCCTCCAACTCACGCCCAATTTCCTCTCTCCCCAGGTGTTACTCTTCGCTGGTAGTGTTCATTAAAACACGTTCAGCAGCAGTAAGGACTCTGCAGGGAGATTACACTCTAATATCCAACACAGTTAAACAGTGATCTCAGGACGATCAGGGCTGTAGATGGAGCGAGGGCCGGACTCTCTTTCAGTGGAGGGAGCCTCAAGACGCAGTGACAGGGCTTGCGTCAGTAAAGAAGCGTGTCAGCCTATTCTGCAACATTCATGCTGCATCACGCTGCATGAATATTACAATGCTGGCGTGCGGAGTCTTAAATTACCACCCGCCAAGTGCCAAATGCCAGTAAAATATGTCTTGTGTGGATGAATTAATAAGGGTCACGCATCACAGTGGTCAGTGACTTTCCAGATTGCATCTATTGTTAGGTGGTAACATTCAGCATATGTTATTTATAGGGCGATAAACGTCATTTGTATTTTGTAGAGCCAAGCAGAGAAAATTAGGTAAAACTGCTGATTTTGCTGTTGCTATGCATACATTCTGATTTTGCACAAGAAAGAATGAAATCATTTTTTCGGTGATTTGTTTGACACAGATCCAAACAGAAAAAAGAAATAAAATACACAAAATCAGGTCATGTTTTCCATGCAAATACAATGCATAATGTAATATACTACAGAAAGTTACTCACAGGCCAAAAACAAAGCAAAGTCGTGCATTGTCCGTGCATGCCCAGATACTGTGTGCTCCAAGTGTCTTTAGCCACATTTCTGTAATGTCCTAACAGGTTAGAATCACCTTACTTACATGATGTGTGCAAAAAGCCACTTTCAAGACATGAATCAACACACACCACTTCCTCACAGCTCATACAATTAATAAAAGGACTCCAGATCTTTAAAGAGGTAGAGTAGGACTCAGATATGCAGCACCTTAATCTCAGGAAACCCTATCACTGAGCCATTTCTTTAAACAGGGGGTGAAGCCCAGTGCTTAAATGAGCAAGGAAGTTATTTACAAACTGTGTCTTATCCTTATAAACAAAGTATCACTGGAAACAGCCAGGGTGACAAAATCCTTTGAAAGCTGCACATTAATTACCCCTGCAGTTTGAAAAGCCAGCAAAAACAGTACACTGTTACACAGCTGGCGTGTAACCCACACCTGAACTGTTCTAATATAGCTCTCTCTTTCTCTCTCTCTCTCTCTCTCACAAACACACACACACGCACACGCGCACACACACACACACACACACACACACACACACACACACACACACACACACACACACAGTCTCTGCTGTGCTCCTGAGACCGGTCCTCTGAGGTCTGGACTGGAGAACAGGATGTGCCCAGGCTCCATTATTTAGTTATTTGGTCCTGTGCATATAGCGCATACTTCACGGAGCAGGTAGCTCAAAGTGGGCCTGACTCTGCCGGCTGCTTTTTTACACGACTAGAACCGACCAATCAGAGAGAGGCTCTCAGGTCTGGAGCGCCGGCCGGGCATGCACGCAATAGCCATTTACTGTATCCTGTGTAAATAATTTACTCATACGCTTTAGTCACACACAATCTCTCTCTCTCGCTCTCTCTCGTCCATCCGTCTAACCCGTGCAAAAATCCCAAACTAAAAAAGAAACACTGTCAAACTCATACAGAGCAAACTGTGCTAATATAATGAATCATCCCACATACACACCGGGGAGGTCACACATCCACTTACACTGCATCGTACACACCCCCCCACACACACACACACACACAGAGTACAGACACACACAGGGTGTGGATTTCAAAGACAATCAAGGTCATTCTAGCGCTGTGAATAATTTAAGATGTCTGTTTGTTGGACTTTTCACTCATCTTTTTTTACGCCACAATGCACACTGTGACCTCTCAACACCGAACGTCTGACGAGCGCATGTACAGTACAGTATATTTGGAAGTGTGTTTATCAAATGGTTGACACTCAACCCCTGGTTTCTTCAGATGCTCCTGAAGAAATAGTTGACACGGGGTGACTAATTTCACTAACTTTTAAATGAAAGTTAAACGCTTAGATTAGTTGACCAGTCTCAAGTAAGAAGACACCCAGAAAACAGTCAAAATTGAGCATAATTCAATCTATGAGGTTGACCTTGAGAAAAATGTGGCAAACGTGTCATTTTAGACCGTAAATGACATTTTTGGCAAACAAATTGTATTTTCATAGCGTTGAGTACTGCACATTATCTAACAAAACAAGACATCCACTCACAAAAAAACAAATAACATTGATTGTTAAATCGGCTAGTCAACTAATCGCTAGTGTATGTAGAAAGAGATGGAGGAGGAGGAGGGAAAGACAGGATGAGAGGACAGAGACAGGAAATGTCTCCAAAACCTTTGTGGTCTCTGCCGTCAA
This sequence comes from Diplodus sargus, assembly GCA_903131615.1. Lineage (NCBI taxonomy): Eukaryota > Metazoa > Chordata > Actinopteri > Spariformes > Sparidae > Diplodus > Diplodus sargus. Next base: position 11,579,693 of record CAEMYA010000179.1, on the reverse strand, counting down.
CAGCTGCCATTAGAAAATGACATGTAATGAGCTCGGGTGGAATGATTTGTTTAAAAAGTGTCACCAGTCGTGTTATTAACGACTGGTGACAGAGAAGGGTTGATGGAAACGTGTGGAGGAACGGTTATGGTTATGGAAAGAGGCACGGTGTGATTCGTGCTCAGCACATCATCGCAGGGGGAGGTCAGTTATAGATTACCTGTTTAGTCTGGGGGGGAGAGAGCACACACATGAGAGGAAGGATGGATGGTGGAGAGCAGAGAGAACGTTTGAAGAGACTCCCCTGCTACGGGAGGCTGCACTCGAGGAAAATCGATCCCCTCCCTTCAGAGAAAGAAATTTATGAAGCTGGAACATAAACGCAGTCATGTCCAATTAGCTGCTCGGAATTTACGAGGCGAGGCAGGGGGAGGAAGTGGGAGGGGACGAAGTGATAAAGACTTCAGAAGAAGCCAATAAGGCGTGCCGCTGATCAATGATCCCGGCTTCATGCTACTCCCACTCCTCGCACGGTCGCCGGCCGCTTCGCTTGGGATACGCTGCGTTGGAGGGCTCGTCCTCTCTGCAGGCTGTCCTCCACAAATCAGGCTTCAATTTATGGACACACTTAAATATGACCTCAACACATAAAAAACACTCACTTTCACTCATATTTCATATCTTATATGGTTAATCCACTAAAGGCCCAATTGCCTGGATAAAATTACATCTACTCCATGTCCCCGTCTCTGAAAAATCCAGAATCTATGAATGTGCAAAAACGAAAAATATGACAAATCTCTCGCTTCACTGATAAGTCAACTCGGAGCACTGAAGGTTTCAAGGTTCCACACTACACTGCTGCAAGTTGCACAACGGATCACGATTGGCTTTCAAACTAGCTGTCCAATCCATTGAAGTCAAGTCAGAAAGTTGAAGGTTCCAGACTCACAGTCCAAATACATCCGAGTGCATCTGCTTGAGAAAACACTGATGCCCGCAGCAGCTGATTTAACAGATTCAGACACACTTAAAAAGAGTCGAGTGGCGTAGGCTAATATCACATATTCTCAAACCATGAATGTCTAATAGATGTGGAAATGGCGTAGCTGCTCTGTCTTGCTTCCAATTTTGCCCGGTGGCCACCTGTGGTGCTGCAGCCAAAAGTTCCCCAGCGACCTACAAACTGTTGACAGGACAGTAAAACTGCAGGCAAGGTCAATTATCACTCTCTCTACCAGGAATTTGAATTTGCGCTGAGAAAAACAATTTAAAAATCACAACTTACAGTCAATGTGTGAGTGAGACTCCTGGGCGGGGCTGGCAGAAACTCCTGTGAGCAATTTCAGCCGGCTGCATAACCAGGAATAAACCCAGAAGCGCAAGAACTTTTTTGGCGAGCAATTCTCATCGAACTGAACAAACAACATCTCTGCGTTCACTGTGTAGTTCCATTTAAAATGGATGTCGCAATCTCTTCTATCAAGCCAACTCGCTGTTGGAAAGAAGAGAGTGGGAAAGTGCAGCTGGAACTGATGTATCAAAAATTCCGCATCGATATGATTGTTTTGACAGCACTAGTGGAAGCAAACTCTAGATGGACCTTGTCCAAGTTTCCAACTCAGATTTCCCATTTGATTGGACATCGATTGCACTTTTCCATGTTGGACATCTTAACAGGAAAAGCTGCAAAAGCACAGGTGTGACCAATAATGGCTGCATCCCATTTAGGTGAGCTAGTTCCAGAGCTCTGGTGCTGAGCATGCTCACTTGCTGAATTGGCTTACTGGGACACTTTGTTGTTAACCTTATTGGTCACACCTGCGCCTTTCCTGCTTTGACCAGTCAACACTTCTGCCTTGAAAAGGGTTTATTGCGGCATGAGGTGAGCACTGAGAAGGTCACGAAAAAGAAAAACACATTTTTGAGCAGAGCGGGACTTTAATCCTTGGGACTGAGAATGAACTTGAAGAAGAAAAGTGTCCACCACAGTGTGCAACCTCAAAACTTTTTTTTATTATGCACTTTACAAAGGTGCTGCTAATGTATTTTTATTGCGTTATAGTGTAATTTCCTGTCCATTTCCCTGCTGTTTTATTCATCCCCCTGTGCGTGGACCTCCATGTCATCAATCAGCCCTGGTTTGGGTGTTAAAGTCTTCCTCTCTCTGACAAAAGCACTGACACTCATTGCCCATTAGTCTCCCAGTCCACTATTACTACAGCAGGTTGTGTAGCCCGCTGTGTGTTTTGTGGTATCAGGGGAGGAAGTTGCAGCGAGTAGCGAGCGGGCCTTCTCAGTGACGGCTGATCGAACGCAGAGCGGAGGAGGAGGGAGATCTCCTGCTGGGTCAGAGCTGCATCAATGCGGTCTGTCATCACAGGTTAGAGCACGTCAGTGCGGACCCTCCCCTCAGCTCCTCCTCCCGAGTCTCGGCACTGTAGTCGGGAGAGGCAGGCGGACTGTCAGGGCTTTGACACAACTGCCCTACTCCCTGCTGTACTGACTGCTCAGCCCACCCGCATCGTCCCGACCCCCCCTGTTTTCCCCCTCCACCCACTCCTCTCAAACACATGTCCACAACCCAATTTACCCAACGCACTCCTCAGTGAGCACTGGTGCAACGGGCAGTAGCAAAGGAGCTAAAAAGGGGTAAGGCCGCGTGGACAGACAAAGGGGTGAAGAAACACAGAACGAGATGAAGGATAAAATGGGGGATCAGAGAGGAAGAGCGAGAAGGAAAAGACTGGAGGTCTGGAACGGTTACAGTGGGTTGAATCCGGGAGCAAAAAGTTAAAAATACAGTGGGAGGAGAGAGCAAAACAGAGAATAAAAGAGAGGCAGTGATAGCTGTGTCCCCGGAGAGGAATAGAGGACTAGGCGTCGACTACAGTAAAGAGACAGATAAAGCCCCATTAACTGCTGCTTCCAGCTGCTTTCTCAGGCTCCGCCACCGCATGACTCCCCCTTGATGTTTGTTTATCTTTCTTATTATTTATTCCCCTAATTGCCGCGTCTCTGCTGTCTAAAACAGGCAGCCCTCGTATCATTAAACACACAGAGTCGACGTGACTTCACAGAGACGGACGGGCGAGGAGGCTGGACAGAGAAACACACAGACACAGTGAGGCTGGCAGTGACGCCATCGATCAGATAAATACCACATGCATACAGATGTGGAGATAATAAATCTTACCTCCGCCGCAAAGTTAAATTTCTGGTCTCCCCGCCTCAATAAAAAAAAATGATGACAATAATGACGTGTTGATCAGGAACGATTTATCAACAAATAATGGATGCACATACTCAAAGCGATACGGTAGAAATAATCTTGATAATGTCTGGACTTTATGCTGCTCAAGGCAACCTTGAACCAACATCTGGATCCTGTATCAGACAGTATAAACGTTCTGGCACAAAAAGGCATGATCTGATTTCACAGTGCTGGTGTTTTTCATGGAAATAAGTAACAAATGAGGCCCCAGGGCATCACTGGAACTGCCAAATAATGTTTTTGAAACAAAAAAATATGCACATGGGAGAAGTTATCATTTCAATCACGAGGTTAACGTTGCGAAAGGCTCGGTTTTCTTCGACGTGTCAAAATTCTGTCCAACAAGACATAAACAACAAATTATACTGTTCGTCCATTCCCTCGAGAGGGATACGTGTTTTCTGATCTGACACCACTGTCGGCAGGATAACATTGGCATTTTTACATTTTTTGGGGGATGAAGGTTTAGGCACAAAAACAACTGGGGTAGTGTTGGGAAAAGATCTTAGTTTGGGTAAAATAACTGCAGTCATGTACTTTTAAAAAAAAAAATGCCTGTCTAGAAACAAGAACAGTGTTTTGTTGACACCACCTATCCAACTCCAAACTCCTCCCTCTGTGTATAGTAACTTCACCAGACTTCTTGCTTTGCTCCCAAAGGACGTTGGTCGGAACTCCTATGGCTCCTGGGCGGCTTTCGTCGCCTGAATGTAAACATTTGCTGGAACAACGGATGCTCTCGTTTTTCTTTGGAAGACAGTCTCCAACAGACTGATAAACAGAAGTATCGACCCATAATTACACCAGCTAATTAAAACACCACCTTGCGTGTGTGGTTTCTAATGCAGACTGGAATACATTTGAATCACTTATTTCCTTCTGTTCCTCGACTCTCCTTTCTCGTCCCGGCTTCCTCTTGCCCTTGTTTGTCTTTTCCTCCGCTCACCTACTCTCATTTCGCCACTCCACTTTCTCTCTCTCTCTCTCCAAGTAAATAGACAGGGTTGTGATGGATCCAGCTGTCCCGTCTTAACTTCCTTCAGCTCGGAGCAGCTACTCCCACTTTGATGACTTTGCAGTGAAGGCAGACATCTTGCACATTAACATATGATTGTGCCCCATGTATTATTTGTGTGTGGAGGGACCAAAGAAAGGGATCGAGAGAATTCCCAGTGCAAGCTGTCATCCGAAAGAGCGATAGCTAAAGGGACACGGCACTCGAGAAGTCGGAGTGTCACATCATTCGTGCGGAAGGAGTGCAAGGCTGGGAGTACTCTGGGTCTGTGCTGTGTGGCAGAAGTCGGAAAAGCAGGTCAAGGGGATGGAGGTCTTTAAAGTTTCAACCGGCAAGACTTACAAGAATTACATTTACATTATCAAAGGGTTTAGTTAATATTAAGGAGCCAGTGATATTTCATCAATGGATCATGACGCTCATCTACTCATTCTGGCTTTAATCTCGGGGTGTGTCAACTGTCCAGATAATTGACCAGAGGGAGGCCATTTCCTCCCGCACGCTGAGCCATTAGGCCAGCGAGACACAAACCTGCCGTCGAAAATCACTCTGTTCCTCGGTATTGATTTTTAAACTACAACTTTTTAGATCCTGCACTCAGCGGCGCTTCCACTTTTTTTTTATTTATTTTTTTTAAGATGGGACAGATGAGATTTATCACCAAAGATGCGGGAGATGAGAAGCAGTGATACGTTCGGCGCTGTCAGTCACTCAACGCAGGCATTAGTCACCGTGCCTCAGCTTCTCTGATCTGTTGTCTGTCATCGCCGCTCTCAGACAAATGCATCACGATCACACGGAGAGGCGGAACCACGCGCACACACACACCTGTCTCCGTTTCACGCGCGCTCACTCTCTCTCTATTTCCTCCATGAAAAAGAGATGTTCAATTTCCCTCCCCGCTAAGTGGACAGCTCGCGTCCTTCAGAAAGCATGCAGGATACAAGGCCTTGTCGGAGGATGGATTCTTGCTGGCACGTCCTGTCAGCTCGTCCAGGTGATCAGAGAGAAACGTGGGTAATTTATAGGACTGAAAAGCAACAATGTGATATGAGACACAGCTCAACATGATCGAGTGTCTTTTTTCCTGTGAAGCTTCCCGCATGCTTTTAAAATTTCAGTCATCGTTATTCTGGGTGTAAAGTAATGTGGAGCTACGGTTGGGGTTGAAAGGGTCGACAGCTTAAACCGGAAAAAAAAAATAACAAACACAACAAAACTGATGAGAAAGTGCAGATTAGTGTGAGGAAGGAAGATTGAAGTAGTCATCTTGCCAGAATACAGGGGCCATTCTTTGAATATTTGATGCATACGGATAGCTGTTCACTCCAGTGGAACAAACTGGATTGGAGTCCAGTCGCTCATCTGGAAAAGGCTGTAATTTGAAGTCGTCGCTGCGGAGTGTCCTTAAGATCCTCATTTCCTTCCCAGCAGAACTTCAACCTCTGGATTAGCCCACCTGGGCCCTGCCCTCTGCTGAGGTCGAATGCGTATGCACACAAACGTCTATGCAGCTTTCAGACACACATACACACGCACACACACGCACACACATACACGCATACTCAGACACTTGAATTTCACAGGCAATAATTGTAAACAACAATATGCTTGGAAATGGAGGAGCATTCAATTTTTTGGAGAGTGTAATCATTTTTTTCCCCTTGTTTACGTCCTGCTGCTCTCTTTTCTATTCTTCAGGATTATTTAGAAATGCCATTTATCTTCTGATAGTGCCCAATGAAAGATGTCAGAGCTCAAGGTGACATCTTCAGATTTCTTGTTTTTACTGACCAACAGTCCAAATCCGAAAAGATATTCAGCACACCATCATGTGTGATGGAGGAAAAGCAAAGAGTCTTCACACTGGAGAAGCTGGATCTTGTGAATTTTTGGTGGTTCGTGTTTGAAAATCAAAATAGCTGCCAATTAATCATCTGTTAAAGATAAAAAATGTTTCCACACTGAAGTGTATATTATCAGAAATGTTTCTTGTATTGTTCAAACCCAGAGATATAAGAACTCATTTAAAGTAAAATGTAATATGCTTGGTCAGGAAGAAAGTCAGGAAACGTGACTAAAGGTAACATGAATAAACATCGGTCACATCAGGAAGCTTTTTCATCGGCCATAGCGGTTCTTTAACCATGAAGAAAACTCCCATGATCCCACACAATGGTAGAAAATACACTTACTTGACTACTTGATGAATCCATTAATAGTTTCAGCAGTCAATGTTTAACATTTTGTGAAAATAGTTTGATTCATTTTGAGCACTTCACTCAGTCGTGGTGTAGGTTGTAAATTAAATGAGATCAGAATCAGATGGATTGGCAACTGTACAAACGGCACTAGCAAACATCAAAATAGAAATGGGGGCTGTAGCTTTGCCAGGGATTTATGAGAGAGGACTGAAATGGAGACCAAATAAAATTCACTCAACATAGTAAACCTGACAAACTGTGATAATTTTCTTTATATGAATGTCAACTCAGCTCATTGATCTTGAGCGCATCGCATACATATTTGTAGGTGTGTTTTAACTTTTTATCTCTGCTCTCTACATACACCAAACATACAGTGTAAATGAGCACATACACCCATACACATATGATTTATTTTCTCTCTCTCTGTGTGTGTGTCAGGTATACAGTGTAATTTACAGAATCTGCTCAGTAAAGAACAAATCACGTTCTTTGTAAGACTTTAATACTGCCGTCTTAATCTTGTTTCATCTTGTTTAACATTCATTATTTTGACGCAATTCACCTCCAAGAGACAGTTCGTGTTCTGTCTCTGCATCAGACGCTAAAGGTCGTCAGCACTTGCGCTCTTCTGTTTTCCTTCCATGGTGTGACGCTCGAGTAATATCTAGCGTTACTAACACAGCAATTACAACTGGAGTGAGATTGTGACTTTCATTTGTCATCTCATCTCACCTCTGCTATCTGTTTTTTTTTCTCCTTTTGTTTAAGGTGTAAGTGTAACCTCCATGCCTCCCAGTGCCTGCTGCAGGACGGGAACCTCCAGTGCCAGTGTGAACACAACACGACGGGCCAGGACTGCCAGCGCTGCAGGAAGGGCTTCAAAGCCAAGTCCTGGAAGGCTGGTTCCTACCTGCCAACGCCCAATGGAACCCCCAACACCTGTACGTGCCCACAACATGTTTATCTGTTCCTGTTGTGTTGATCTTACTCATCAATCTGCAACACAGTTAGACACAATGCTACTGACTCCTTTCATATGCCTGAGCTATCGATGTCTGTCAGCTTGCTTTACTGTATCACGCGTGGGTACTGGATTATTAATTAATCAAGTTAAAATTGCAAAAGGAGATGTGTCCCAGGAGAGGCCTCAGTGTCTTGACACTGCTGCAGATTCAGGATGATTCATTCTGCATTGAAAAGGAGAGTTCCTCATCTGCTTTTCTTTCCAAGATTTAGATGAGGAGGCAGATATCACTCTCACGTTTGTACAGGAGATAAGAAGCTAATGCAAGTAGCCACTTAGCTTAGCTTAATGCAAAGAAACTACTAACCCCACACACAATGTGTCTCAATCTTGAAATATCTGGCTGTTAAGCTGCTAAACTCTCCACTATGTTCAGTCTCCAACCAGCAGGTAGTCTACGGCAGGTTTATCAGAGCTTTTTCACCGCAATGAGTCAATGAGGGCGGTGGAAATAGAAACCAAAACAGCAAAGTGTCCAGCCTGTAAAATCAAAACACTGAGCTGATGCTTTTAATATTACATGTTAAAATCCATTGTTAGTCAGGGCAACTACGATTATATTCACTATTGATACATCCGCCAGAGAAAAACAGTAAATCTTTACATATAGAAGCTAGAAACAGAAAAACAACTGATACATTAAATTTAATATCAAAATAGTTGGCATTTAATTTTTTTGACCAACATATTAATTATTTGACTAACTGTTTTAGTTCTGTTGTCACCTTAACTTAAAGAGTATTGAATAGTGCAGCTTGAAGATAATTAATTGAGTAAGTTCAATGGTGGCTTCAGTAAGCTGACACAGGTGTCTTTGCCCAGCGTCTTTTACATTCCCTTAGTGCCCTATTAGCTGCTAGCGTCCAGTGGCCTGTTAGCTAATGTCTGCAAGCTAGAGAGAAGGTGATCAATCATTACATTATATTCTTTCTTTTAAAAATAATTTGTATGTTTGGGCAATAACACTGCAACATTTCTAGGTTGTTCACCATACACTATACACAATACACAATACATGTTACTGCAAACGCTTTATACACTATTTATTAAGCAATTGTTTATTTATTGCTGGACCCGAGTGAATATCCGCTGAATATCCAACATAAAACTAACTTCACCACAGTCCGTTGACCTGCCACCTCTCGCATACACTGGTTTCGTCATTACAGAAAGCTACTGTGATTGGTGCGTTGCAGCCAGAAGTAGGTTGTGACAGTAACCTGTGACCTTTGCACGCACACTGTGCGTCGAAATCATTTTCCCGGTTCACACATACATTTTTTTAGGGGCAAATGCGAATGAAATGCTCGCACTGTAGAGCCCTGCTATGGATATTTTTGATGGGGCTCTGTGTAATGTGTGTGTACTACTGGAAGGCTTTCATTATTTTATGTTAGCAGACTCTATTTCTAAACTAACCTTAGCAACGTTAGCTTGCTGAGACATGGCAAATGAGAACATGCTTTAAGTCACATCCTTTGGACAGCTGCGTAAAAATCTGACCCGAGTCCTTCACAAAGAAATCCACAAACGAGAGAGAGAGATGGGGAAGTTCTAATTTTTTGCTTCACATTACGATCTGCTTACATACAGCCACTAAAATAGTGAATAAAATATGCAAACTTGTACGAATTGTTACCTAGAGAACCCCTCTTTAAAATTACAATCTCGTATCTTTCTTGATGAAAGTTTTCTCTTCAGTCTGTGGGTCTTGACAGAAAAGCAGAATCAAGGGAAGCAACTTGAAAAGAAAGGAGGAGTGCTGCCGAGTTCTCTGAGTTGTCGTCACCTCAGTGCAGAGAGCAGATCAGAGCCGTGTGACAACGTGGGAGTGTGCGTGGGGGGAAATCCTCTTGGAGAATGCAGCCAGCTACAGTAGCTAGCTATGATAAAATAATAATCTAGGGCAGCCCCTCCCCGGTTCTCTCCTTTCAAACCAACACACTCACTGCACAGCCGGAGAGGGACTCACACACACACACACACACACACACACACACACACACACACACACACACACACACACACACACACACACACACACACACTCACTCACACACACCTGTACCTGCACACACACATTGCAGAGAATGGCTCTATTTTTTTTTTTATCATGTCGTTGTTTCCAGCCCACTTCTAATGGTACTGACACACACCTTCAGAGCACATTACCACTCTTTCAAGCTCCTGAATCCCATTAGTGGAATTTAAAAATTAAAATGTTTGCAACTTGCTCAGTTGAAATGCTACACACAAAATGGCTCACGAAACAGTTTGGTCTCTACAGATTGCATTATGCATGCCGGGCTCGGCTAACTATAAATACAATCCGGGAAAAATGTGCAAGAAAAGCAAAAAGTTTCAATTCAAGCGTAGGAAAGTGGTAGCGCTCCTTTAAAACATACATATATGATGAGGACCTCCGAAAGTGAGGGTTCGGCGGAGGAGTAACAGGTTAAATTAGGCGGCCCCATCCCAGTAATTACTCCAGGACTTTGAGCGGTGGTCTACAACAAGCACTTATTTAGCAGAGTCGCTCTTAAGTTCTCTCCGCCACCTGAGTCTGATGAACGAGGCAGAGTCAAGTCTTTAGGCAAATTGACTGCATAAATAAACAAGTTCTCATCTCCTCTTTCCTCTTCTTATTCTCTTTCAGGTACAATTGCTGGTTCACCCTCCGGTTCTAGTAAGTAATAATGCAAAGCCAAGCATGACTATTCCACTCTCTCTTCCTGTGCCGTCCCTTTTTGTTGCATTGTTTGGGTGGAGATTTAAGTTTCAACCCCATACCGTCTCTTTCTGTATGTCTCCTAAACTCTCTCCCCCTCTCCTGTGATGTTCAGCTGGCTCTCCAGTCAGTCGTTTCTCTTTTCCTGCATCTCCTCTCTCGGTGCGGCAGCCTGGGCCCTGTGTGCTTCATTATTAATAGGCCGCTCTGTCGCCATGTCCTTTCATCACAGCACATCACACTAACCTGCACAGGAGGAATTCTTCCACAGCTCTGCTTTTTCTTATTTAGACTAAAGACAGTGCTGTTGATGGATTGAAGAGGAAAAAAGAGGAGGGATGAGCGAGGGCTGGGCGAGGATGGGTGGTGGATGGAGCACAAACGGAGAGCTTAAAGAGAGAGGGAGAGATGGAAAAAGGGAGGAATGGGTAGAAGGATGTTGGCATATGTTAGTGTGTTGTAATGCAGTGTGATTCTGGGTGAGGAGCTCGGGGAGGCAGGAATAAAAGGGAATTTGATTAGGGATTCTCTCTGTGGAGAGGCTCTCAGCCTCCGAGCTGTTAGACAGAAACGATCGGCAAAGTGGCAACATCAACCCTGACAGCACTGGGCTTTTCTCCACATGGCCGGACAGTAAAAGGCTGATGCATGGATAGACTGAGCAATTGGACTGCACTGCAGAAGTCTGCTTTTTTTTAAGAGTCTCCTCTCACAATTACATACAATTGTTTGGTTATGTGGAAAAAATAATGATTATATGGTTTAGCAAAGAAAGGAATGGTGCCTGCTAATGGGCTGATAATGAGTTCGCTGGTTCGGTCTCAAGTGCCCACAGATTTTTAATTTAAGTATCTCACCTGTGTTGCTGAATAGCTACAACGTCAGCTTCATCTGTGACTCCCGAAGCTGAGGAGGACACAGGGGGTGAAGCTCAAGTTGAAGCTGAAGGTGAACCACAGGGTGAGCCCGAAGGTGTGGGTGGACCCGAGGGTGCCTCAACCATCTCTAAAGCCAAGACGGTCCCAGCTGTTTCCCATGAGTCGCACTTTGGAGCCACTGAGGAAGGTGTGGAAAAGTAGATTAGCCGTAGAGACTGAGTAGATTTAACACAGAATTATCTTTAGATCTTTCTACTCAACTCCACTACATTCATCTGACAGCTGCGGTTACTCTGTAGGTAAATATTTTACATACTGCAAACACTGCAGATATATCCATCTTTTTATTAAGACAAGCAAAAAATGTCTTCCACTGCAGTGGCATAATAACGATAGAAGTCAACTGATACCATGAATTTTACAAATGATTTTGTCATTCTGTCAAGATTCTCACGTTTATTTCCAGAAAATGTCTTAAACTCCCCTGCTAGCAGCTCATAAGTTCATCAATCAGCACCATATAGCTCATTTGTTTAATCTGTGAAAAAAAATTGAAGTAAAAAATATTACAATTTGCTGCAAATTCCCAAAGCCAAGACATAGAACAGAACAGATGCCCCTGCAGGATAGCAAATTGATGGTTTTATACTCAGTGAGCTTTAGAGGTGCTACTAGGGAGAGTTTCTGTGTTTTTCCCAGTTAACGGAGCCAGTTTCCAGTTTCTGTAGTCAGTAAAGCCAACAAACTGTGTCTCTAGCTTATATTTAACAGATAGAACTGAACTGTTGAACTTTTCAGTAGAACCCGACAGATATATCGTTCTTTTCATATATGTCGTCCTGCACTTTTAACAGAACTAGAAGTGCAGATACTAATGCTTGGGTAAATTTCTAGTTATTAAACTCTGAGTTAAACTTTTTTAGTGCAATGATGTCATTTCAGACAATAAAGTGTATTGTTAAACTGTAAAAAATAGTGTCTGTCAATCAAGATATAAATATTGCCGTAGAGGCGGTCTTCCCTCACTGGCCACAGCTGATCAGATGATACAGTAGTAGACCGGAGACTAGTGACAAAGTAAATGTGTGTCTGTGGATGTGCTCATAGACGCTGACGAGCCGTGTGTTTGTGTTTGTGTTTGTGTGTATATATCATACATAATTCATCCAGCGACTTACTGGAGGTCTTCAGATGTACATTTGCTGTTTCCCCCGCCCTGCGTGAATCTCTGACGTTAATGTCAGACGTGGGCTGTCCCGTCTTGAGTGAGAGCATGTCAAACCATAAGGACATTCAGACTTTATTTGTTCTGACTGACTGGCTTTAAACAGCCCGGGATGGATGTGAACAGATTCTGTCAGACGCCTCGATGTACAGTAAAGTGGACTTCAAACCCTGACGCGCCCGCATGCTAAATTTAAACCTGCCGTCTTGGTAGCGGCAGCGGACCTCTCATGTTCCACCAGAAAAGCACTTAGGACGAGGGAGGAGCTGGGATTTCGGAACGGCTGTGATGTCGTCAGACTTTTTTTTTTTTTTTTTTTT
>CAEMYA010000179.1:11538773-11567035 GCA_903131615.1 Diplodus sargus | reverse complement strand
TTTTTCTTTTTGTCTGAAGGAAATCCATTAAGAGCGGTCGTTGAACAGCGCAGCACTTTTGTTGTTTGGCTTACAGCAGTAGGGAACTCAAAGAATTCACTGATTAGTTTTGATTTAGAAGGGGCTGACAGAAGCTTTAACGTTGTATAAGCAGAGTAACAGTCCTGTGTACGCTGTATTTTAAAGCCCGCTGCAAAGGACAAAAACGTTACAGAGCATCACATTGTTACATAATGGGATCATTTTAATTCGATTTTACATCATAACAGGGCTGCACTAATGACTACTGTCATAAATTCATCTTCAGATACATTTTTCAGTTAACTGCTTGATGTATAAAATTGGTGATTAGGATTTTTCTCACGTCTGTCAGTAGAGTGCATACCTCCGCCAAGGCCCAGCAGTCCCCTTAAATTCAATCCAGCCAAATCCAATATCAAATCTAGTAGCCCTCAGTCACACATTTGTAGACTGCTCAACCATAGTTTTAGCTCACCAGATATAGAATCAGCATCAAATTGGAGTCACTCATTTATACCAGACACCTGAATTTTTTTTCATCAAGATCCATCCATCTCTGAGAAGTTGGCGAAAACGTTGAAAAACACCCTCTCTCGCAACGTTCAAGAGAGGTAGTGTCCCTTTCTCCTTGATCCACACCAAAAGTTAATGGGGTCTAATTCTGGTCCGAGACCCATCCTTCATTCAACTTTTGCGGAAATCTGTTCAGTAAATTTTTGTGTAATCTGGCAGACAAACCAACCAACAAACGAAACCTAGTTTTGACGGCATTAATAAAGAAAAAAAGAAGAAAAATCTGCTTTAATAGGCTGAAAGAAGCAAATCTTTGCCATTTATTCATAAAGGATGAGGTACTTAATGATTAAAATTGTTGCTAATCAATTTCAATACACTGATGGATTAATCAAACATTCATTGCAGCTTTAATCCATACTGTCAGTTCAAAGTGTTCTTCAGATAGAAGCTGTGTCTCATTAGGTCAAACCAAGAACCTGATATTGGCCTATCAAATATATATTGGCCTCAGCGTATACAATGTCTGATTTACTTTTCTTTTCTAAAATTACAATGCAGAGAACGCTGCATATGCTTGGGGGTAATTTATGATAATTAAATCATCAGTGAATTTATTATTTAGATGATTAAGTTTATAGGTAAACTAAAATATCATTCCTCTGTTACATATCTTTGCTACAAGTAAAAATAAATAAAAGCAATTTGAGGGATGTTTGTAAATAGGCAGACATATCAATGTTGGAATGTTTTTGTCCTTAATATCGGTATCAGCCACTAAAAATTGAGTAACTAACCCCTCTGATTGTGAATGCATAAATACATTTATAGTATGTATATTTATAGTTCAGGCATAACTACACACAGCTGCACTTTCTGGGACAGCAGTAAGAAAGATCCTGCCATTGTAGAGCTGTCTGTCTTTTTTTATCTCAGGTTTTAAGAAGTGTATTTGGCTTGAACCTGACCCTGATGCGAGCAAACCCTTGTTATCTGCGTGCGTGTGTGTGTTTCCGTGTGTGTGTGTGTGTGTGTGTGTGTGTGTGTGTGTGTGTGTGGGTGTGTGTGTGTCTGGGGTGGTTGTGTGTGCACGTGTGTATGCGTAGATTTATGGCGGGCATATGGTGCAGTTCAGTGAAACCCATAAATCATCTTCATCCCCTCCTTTTCCTCCCGGGGATCTGAGGTCTTAGGTTCCATACTCACAGAGCGGCCGCCACTACTGTTTGTATGAGCACACAGAGATACATATACACGCACACACGCACGCACGCATAGGTTTTATCGTATCGTGTGGCTGAAGGTCCTGTGACATTAATAACTGGATCACATTGCAAGTTATTATCTGGAATAACATAATCTGTAATCTCAATTATCTTGGACGCACCCTGCTTTCAAAGACGCATTCAAAGCCTTTGTGTTATTTTAAGATATTAGTAACAGCAATATGTGTACAAAAAATGTTTCATCCACACACAAATTGGTTATATAATCGTATTATGATTATTATTGCCTTTTCTATGATTTTGTAAAATGCAAATCCCGTTTTAGGTATGTTTTGTCGGATTTTTACATTAAGATCAAGGATAAGTTTTTGACTGCTGAAGCGAACGTGTCCTTCATAAACATCACAGCAGACTTACAGGTTGTACAGCATGTCATAGTGGTTGTACCCTTCGCCGTGTCCCTGCCCCAGTTAAGTCACTGAGCATGCTCAGATGAGGATTAGCGATCTATTGGCAAGAGACTCTGATCCACAGAGCCTGCATCCCATTGGTCAGCTGGACAGATGGGCGTTTGCCGAAGGGGGGAGGGGAGGTCAGGGGAAAACCAAATCCTAAAACCTTGTCGCCGTGACCTCAGGTGACCCTACTCCATCTTTTCATTCAACATCAGATCCCAGCAGGGCTTTAGAAGTGCTCCCGAGTACAGACGGTCTGCGCAGACACATGCAGGCACAGACTCACACATGCGGGCAGACAGACGCAGCTTGTTGCTGGTGATGTATTACACTACATCGTCTTATTCGTGCACCATCCTTGCATTTTTTCTAAAGACTGAACTTGGCCTTGGACTGAGAGAAATTGGATCATGTCTGGAAAATCATGTGACATATTAATAACACCCAATGCTGTCACTTGCTGCATCGCCATTAGGTGTTCTGGCAAAACTGGTTAACTAGCCCTGAATCACAATGTCTTCATTAGTGTGGAGCTAAATCAATGTCTAGCACTCTGGTAATAGCTGATGAGGATGCTGAGACTGACAGGTGGCATTAGGCATTATTGTTATCATTTCTCAGGCTACATTAATACTCTGTGACAAATGATCTCATTAAATGCAAATGCATTTGTACGGAAGAGACCTGGAAAATGTTTCGGAGCGGGGGCCGCACATGAACCGACACTGTGCGCTCACTCAAGTGTTTAAGCGTGTGTGTGTGCCAGAGAGTGTGTCATGGGACAGTTAGTGAGTCCGTCTGTACAGATAGGCACATGTCACAGGATTACGTAATGAATCAGATTAGATGCACTGCATGAGAGAGTGATGGCGCTGTTGCATGGATGAAAATGACACTAAGACCTTTCCCTTGTTTTGTTTTTCTTTTGCATCATTAACTTTTACATGCAGAGTCCAAAGTTTCTGAGGCAGGAAACTCACATTCCAGCTCTCTAAACCCTCATCATTTTCATCTAAGAGAAGGTAGGCACTTGCAAACTAGGTAGAATGAGACTTTTGGCGCATAAAACGATTTAGTCATGATTGCGGTGTGATTATACTAGGATAGATGAGTCGGATGGTTAAAAGTTATGTAAACTCCTGCTTTTATTGATGATGTAGAGCTTTACAAAAAACCCTGAACCCAAAATCCCCTTCCAGCCTGAGATTAACGCCCGTCAGATCCCGCCTCTGTGTGCCTTTTTCACTTTCTCCAGCTCTGCTTCCCAACTGTCCAGTTAAAATACATACACAGTTATGCCGATGCGGAGTTGCAATGACATGAGACTTTCATGGTAACCATCTCAGAAAATATTGCAGTTTCACTTATTATAGACATTCAGTATATCGGCACACTGTAATATATTTATCAGTTACAATGAACCTGAGAGGCTTGAAAATATCTAAGTTTTTTCACTGCACAAATGCTTCCACATAGTTTCACTAAATACTATGTGTGTACATGGCATGAAAATCCTCAGTTTTCATACCACGTCATACCTTTATAGCTGTACACTGCTGCAGCAGTATTTGAATGTAGAATGACAATGAAAATTAGTTTTAGAACAAAAACACAAAATCAGAAAAAGATAATTCCGCCGGCGTTTTACAGAGACGCTTTGATGATTTTGTTCTCATTACATGTTTTATATGGCAAATTGTGGATCAGTGGCCAAAATAAATCAAATAGATCGATAGTTAACTGTCGTGACTGACTGCAAATCTTTATTATCAATTACCATCTGACGGGCAAATGGAGTTATTCTAGAAAACGGTGCATGGTGTGTTAAAAATCTTGCGAAAGATCAGCGCTGCAGCCACAAGGCTGAATGTCCCGCATGACAATTATGTTATTTTCTCTCATTAACGAACTGTTGAATAAAACTGTGGCCACCGAACCACTTTAGAGTCACATTAGAGGAAAATAGTGCGATGATTGGGCAGGACATCGGCACACCAGTCGTTTAATGTATTCAGATTATGTC
The DNA here is from genome assembly GCA_903131615.1 of Diplodus sargus. Taxonomy (NCBI): domain Eukaryota; kingdom Metazoa; phylum Chordata; class Actinopteri; order Spariformes; family Sparidae; genus Diplodus; species Diplodus sargus. The sequence goes on along the minus strand of CAEMYA010000179.1, from coordinate 11,562,797 downwards.
TGAAAGCATAAACCCCGTGTATTGTGCCACTGTATCGTACCATATTTATAGATCGTAATTAATTCGCTGTTGTTGTGAGGGCGAGAGAGGAATATTTCCATAATTTTGCAGTGTTTTATCATTCAGATTTAGAAATGACAAAATTGAAAAAAAACAAAAACATATGCCCACATCAATACACGACATTGGAAGTGTAAAACAGAGGGATACACTTTGACAAACAGTGTGTGATTTCATTTGTTCGACCATATTAACAATAGTCACACCTTTGACAGTCACTGTGTTTTGCAGACAAAACACAGCTCTCCAGCACTGAAAGGGTTGTGGAACAGCTTTTTGAGTTTAGCCTGTCTCAGCAGTGTGAAATCACACTTTCATTGTGCGTTCTCACTTCTGTGTGTACGAAAGACGTGCACACTTGTGTGTGTCTATGCGCATATTTCGGGAGAAAGAAAAAGGGAAGGCTAGGATAGGAAGGGTTTTCTTTTGGATAAACACTCTGAGGCAGCATCTCTTATGCTAATGTCTTAGCCGGCTCATTCCTCATTGCATTTACATCCTCTGTCCTCTTGCGACTGATGCAACAGACACCAGAGCTCCACCAGCAGAAACCAGCTCGACCTCACATACAAACAGTGTGCTACCCACCAGCCCTAAACTGGTTCCAGTGGGAGAATCTGACACACATCCAGAGGTTCTCCCTCCATCAGCATCCTCTCCATCAGAGGATCACAGAGTTTCCTTGACACCGGAGGAGTTCACGCCCTCAGAGACAATCCCTGAACATTCACATCACTCTCACACAGTCCCAAAGGAGCCCACACATCATTCGGTTATTGATCATCATCACCATTCAATTACAGCAGACACCATCCTCCATCCCCGGACTCACCATCACACGAACCTGGTTGAAACCGAAGAGAAACACTCAGAAGCCGGGCATAGTGAGACAGGAGGTAAGGCACACCCACAGCTCTAGATGACAGTAGATATAGAGTAGAGTAGAGGCTGCCAGAAAATAGAATAATCTAATTTAGGATATCAGGATATCATTTTCATTTCCAGCCAGCGTGATGGTTTTTATGGCACAAAAACCCCTCTGAAATGGACAATTTTCAGGAGGTGAAAGTCACTAACATGCTCGTATACACAAGCTATCATAATTTTATGTTGTTCAGCATCATATCGCATGTCAGCGTCGCTTATTCAATTTAGGTAGCGCCAGTGAAATCTAGTTAATGTGGCTGAGTGAGTGAGTGAGTGAGAGGCAGTTTCGAGGGGCGGAAAGAGGAAAAAAAAGCAGCAGCAGAGAGTTTGTGAGAGTCTGAGTTCAGTTGACGTTGACTACGTTTACATGCACTTATTGCCCTTATTATAATTCAGTCACTGTCTTCATGCCATTATTCAGCGACACCGACAGGATTGTGGAGCATCAGCGGCGGGATAAGGGTGTGGTTAACATACCAGGAGTTAACAGGCGAGGCAGAATCAGGACGAAGCCCGAAACATCCTCCAACATTAACCTCGGCTGACTTTCTACAGTATGTCAGATCTGTCAGGTTATAAATAAGAGGTTCGGGTGGTCTTTGAGGTCTCTTCTTTCAGTCAGTGTAGAGCAAGCGGGAACCCCAAATGCTCCGGCTGCCGGTGCCAGGCGGTTTCGGGCTGAGCTGATTGAGATTAATGCCAAGAACCGTTCGAATCAACCCTAACCCCGAGGCAGCATGGGTTACTGAGATTAAATGCATTTATGCTCACTGCTGTGCTACATCAGCCTTTGAAACAACCGTGATTCCGAATCCTTCTTTCCCCACAAGAGAGTTGTTGTTTTTTTTTTCCCAGCCAGCATATGCACGTGTGTGTGTGTGTGTGTGTGTGTGTGTGTGTCTGTGTGTCTGTGTGTGTGTGTGTGCAGCTGTGACAGATGTGTGAGAGAGCAGGTCTAGTGGGGCCAGAGTCGGACATGAGTAGAGGTAGGCAGGGGTTACTTTGATGAGATGTAATGATGGCATGATGCCAGTTGTGTGAAATGGTCCAGGGTGCTGTGAGAACAGCTGCTGGCGTCCTGTCTCACCGGAGCCCCAGGGAGGGAGGAGGGATGAAGGGGGAGCGAGTGGGCGGGAGATAGCCTGAAGGGGGACGCTCGGCGGGGGAGCGGGATGCTTGCAGGATGCCCCCTTCTGAAGAAGAATAACTGGAGATGTACATCGCCTGTACAAAAACTCCTCAAGGGGAAACACAGATGGAAGCATGCAGCACTGTATTCTCCAGCGGTTCGGTGATCATTAGTCCATCAATGACGTGCATGGTGCGTTCGCTTCAAGTGATCGGTTATTTCTGCGAGGAAGACTGCGGTGTTTTGATTTATTGAATTGTGCCGGTGTGGAAAGGTAAAAGGAAGAGGAGGCTTGGTCCATAAACTTAACTAGTTTCACATCTCTCTTATTTCTTTCATGCTCATTGCAGCGACTAAAAACTTGAAGCAAAGGATCCTGGGAATGGCACAATGCCCTCTGGGAAAGTGGAACATACAGAGAGGAAGGGGGGAATTTGAGCAAAAGACAATTAAAAATGCAGTAAAGGCAGGATGTGTGTGCTAAGTTGTCTCTACCTATATTGACTGGAGATGCTTTGTGTGAATGCAGCACCAGAGAGAACATTAAATCTCAACATAGGGGAGTAGACCCATGAGACGAAGTTACTGTAATATAAAACAGTATATAACACCCTATGAATATTCATATTTTGGGTAAATAAAGTACAAAAATAAAAGCAGAGGCAGATCTTTCTTTTCCCCATTATGGGAGGGAACAAAGAAAGAAGCACGTACAGAGAGTTAGAACAAGTGCCAGTCAGAAAACTTCATGGCATTCAGATAAAAGGAAGTGCATGTCATTTCTCTCACAAACCTGAGTGAAAAGTGTAGCGATGAAGGAGTTTCTCAAGCCTCTCTGACTCTCACAGCTTTTTCCCAAGCCCAGGGCTGAAGGCCCCTGATGGGCCAATCCACTATCTGACAGGGAGAGTAAAAGGCAGAGAAAGGGAAAACAAGGTCTCGGAGGAAGACGAGGAAGTGAGAGAAAGGCGGATGATATCAGTAATCTTTACCCACTGCAGTATCAGCGTAATTATAAAGTTCTCAGAGCGTATAAAACACTTCAAATGATGTCTGCTCTTAATTGTGTTAATACCGATTGTGGTGTGACAGCTTCCCACACGTCTGGAGGTCACACACATGACTCTCATGGCCACAAAACAGCCACCTCATCTGAACACGCAGAGAAAAGGGAGGAGGAGGACGACAACGAAATAATAACTGAAAAGACAGGTATTTATACACATAATAGTAACGCTGTTCCTGTAGGTTTATGTACTGTAGTTTGCTTTTGCGCAGTAAATATGCAGTAGATAAACTTTTACTGCGAGTTACGTTTGACAGCTGCTCACAGTGAAAAGTGGGACCCTAAAAAACTGAAAACTATCTAAATTTATCTCTTCAGCAACATGATAGTCTGTCAGTCAACTTAAGCGACACGACAAAATCATAATTTTGGCAGCGGCGGTGGTGTCGTATTTTTATCCGACACAATGACTGAAGCTGAAGGGCAAGAAAATGAAAAAAAAAGAAAAGGCAGTAGTATGAACCATGCAGTTATTGTTCAGGGTGCTGTGCAGAGAAAAAGCATATATATAATTTATACCATGAAATGTTTTTTGCTTGTTATGTAAATAATGATTGTGGATTGTGGCGTATCAGTCTCCCACAAGTCTGAGGGACATGAACACGAGACTCATGGCCACGAAACCTCATCTGAACATGGAGAGAAAAGGGTGGAGGAGGAGAGGAAAGCTGACAGGAAAGGTATCTAGTTCATGTGTAGTGGTGTCAATCATAAAACTCCTGGTTTGCCTTCACCTGGTACATCAGCTACATTTGTGGTGTTTCAGTCTCCCACAGTTTTGAGGGACATGTACATGAGGCTCACAGCCACATCACAACAACCTCGTCCAATCACGGGGAGGAAAGGCAGGAGAGGAAGCATGAAGGTATCCTTGTACTGTAGTGGTAGATGTAGCTAAGTGTAGTTAACCAATCTCCAGTATAAATGTTACCAGTGTACATTTCTGCAAACCATGAATAAGGTGAAACTTTCTTTAAATTTCAGTTTTATCGTGTGATAATGTTGTGGTTTATGTACAACACTTGGTGAGGGTTAGGAATGATTATGATTGGGCTTAAAATACCTGTTTTGTTTACCACAACCGTGGCTGGAGGTGTTGCAACTCCCTGTCAAATATTTCTGTCTTTTGTCCCCACAAACATGGCATGTTTGTCACAAAGTGGTCTCTCACTTACAAACGTTATTACTTTGCCAGTCTTCTTATTTTTGTAACTCTACCGCAATCCCCTCCACCTTCTGATATGAAGGTCAAAAGTCATAAGCCTTTGACACAAACATGAACTTATAAGTGGTTAACAGAAACATCACTGTAACCGTTTTATCCCAGAGACTATACTAAGTTAACTGTAGTGATGGAAATATGCAGTAGACTAAAGCTTAAAGCAAAGAAGTTGCCCCTGAAACCAATACAAAAAAAGGGAAGCAGCAGAATTTCATGATATTTTCTTTGTTCTGATAATGAAAATGTTGGGTGACAGTCTCCCACTCCTCTGAGGTGCATGTACACGAGGCTCATGGACACAAAACCTCATCTGAGCACGGCGAGAGAAAAAAAGAGGAGGAGAAAGAAAGAAAAACTGAGCACACAGGTATTTTCAAAATGTAGTGCTGGAATATATATGAATCTACAGCAATATATGTAGATTTATATGCTATAGTTTAGAAACTGTACTTTGCAACTCACAGCAAAACATAGCAGAAATATCTCTAGATTTTTAGCTTGTTATTTAATGACTGTTGTGGTGTTTCAGTCTCCCACAAGTCTGAGGGACACCTACATGAATCTCATGGCCACAAAACCTCATCTGAGCACGGAGAGGAAAGAGAAGCTGAAAGGAAAGGTATCTCTTTTATATGTAGCAGATGCAATGTTCTCCTAGATTTACATACTGTAGTTTACTTGTGGTGCAGCATATAAATGCAAGTAGATAAACTTTCCTCACAAGCTAAACTTGGCAACTCACGGTATAAAATGGGTCCCTAAAAAAAAAGATTGTGGTGTTTCAGTCCTCCATGTGCCTGAGGGACACGGACATGAGACCCATGGCCACAAAACAACGACCTCATCTGAGCATGGGGAGAGAAGAGAGGAGGAGGAGCATAAAGGTATATTGTAGTTTTTTTTAGCTAACTGTATTAAAAAGCGCTTTCAACCTTGCAAACTGGCAGCAAAAACATTAATCTCCCAAAATTGGAAAAAACTCATCATGTCAATGATGACTTTGGTGTTTCAGTCTCACACAAGTCTGAGGAACACACACATCACGACACCCATGGCCACAAATCAACAACCTCATCTGGGCACGAGCAGGACCATAAAGGTATACCCTTACACAGTAGTGGTAACTGTGGCTAACTGCAATAAATCAAGTAGTGATGGAAATATGCAGTAAATTATCTTTCACCCTGAGTTATACTTTGCAGCTGAGGCACACAGGTGTCGCTGAAATTTAAAAATACCAAACAATTTTCCAAATTTTGCTCATGACAATAAAAACCACTGTGGTTTGTCAGTCCTCCACATATTTGAGGGACACGGACATGAGACTCATGGCCACAAAACAGCCTCATCTGAACACGGGGAGGAGGAAAGAAAAGCTGACAGGAAAGGTATATCTTTTATATTTGGATAAAATATTTGGCAGTGATGACTGTGGTGTGTAAGATGGAATGGATGAGTAATTGATTCAGTAAAATAACAAAACAAATAGACTTTCTGTTAATATTGCTGGAAAAAAGTACTTAAATTAAATTAAACTTCCTAGGTGCTTTTGCTTGATATGTCAATGATGATTGTGGTGTGACAGTCTCCCACAACCCTGAGGGACACGAACAAGAGACTCACGGCCACAAAACATCAACCTCATCTGGGCACAGAGAGAAAACAGAGGAGGAGAAAATAAGAAAACCTGAGCATGCAGGTATAGCTTCTACCGTAGTGGTGCAGCGCTTTTAAATCTAATAGCTTTGCTAGCTTTGGATTTGTTCTTGACAACGAAAATTGTGGTTTGTCAGTCCTCCACATATTTGAGGGACATGGACATGACACTCATGGCCACAAAACAACCTCATCTGGGCACGGGGAGGAGCATAAAGGTATATCCCTGTCCTAGTGAAGGAAATAGGCAGTAGATAAGAGCATAGACTGATTTTATCTACATAGAGATAACAAATATATAATTTTTTTTATTGTATTATTGTTTGCCTTTAGTGATAGAAATATGCAGTAGAAAGGCTAAACTTTCCTGGCAGGTTAAACATTGCATCTTACAGCTAAAATATTCACTGAAACAGTAAAAAGTGCATCTACATTTGTGGCAATATAGTGAGTCAGTTTAGGCTGCTGTGCTGGATCTTAATTGTAGGCTTACAGTGTTGCTGTTGAGGTTTATTATTTATGTCAAAAATGATTGTGGTGCTTCAGTGTCTCACAGTTTTGAGGGACATGGACATGACACTCATGGCCACAAAACAGTATCCTCACCTGGGCACGGGGAGCAAAGGCACGAGCAGGAGCACAAAGGTATATCCATATCCCAGTGATGGAAATACGCAGTAGATGAGTAGATTTTTGTATTATTGTTTAGGTTTATTATTTATATCAATAATAGTGGATGTGGTGTTTCAGTGACCCACACGTCTGATGGACATGGACATGACACTCATGGCCACGCAACAACCTCACCTGGACACGGGGGGGAGCATCACGGTATACTGGATTTCCATATGTGCTGTAGTGGTGACTTTGACTGACTGTAGTGATGGAAATATGCAGTAGATGAGAGTATAGACAGGTATTTCTTGTACATAAGTGTAGCACTTGTATACTGTAGTTTGCCTTTAGCGGTGGGAATATAGGTAATTGTTGTACATAATTGTAGCAAGTATACTTTAGTTTGTCTTTGGCGGTGGAAATAAACAATATAGTAGAAAGGATGAACTTTCCCCTCAAGTTAAACATGGCAACTTACAGCAAAAAAGTGTGACTGAAAATGGGAAACAGTTAAAAATGTAACTCATTTTCTGAGATTTCTTTTATTATTATCATTGTTTAGGTTTACTATTTATATCATTAATAGTGGTTGTGGTGTTTCAGTGACCCACAAGTCTGAGGGACATGGGCATNNNTCATGGCCACGTAACAACCTCATCTGGCCACGGGGAAGCGCATCAAGGTACATTTTCATATGTGCTGTAGTGGTGACTGACTAATTGTAGTGATGGCAAAACGCAATAATTGTAGCACTTGTATACTGTCGTTTGTCTTTGGCGGTGGAAATATACAATATAGTTGAAAGCCTGAACTTTCCCAACAAGTTAAACATGGCAGCTTACAGCAAAAATATGCGACTGAAAATGGGAAACAGCAAAAAATGTCACAAATTTTCTGAGATTTCTTTTTATTATTATTGTTTAGGTTTATTATTTATATCAATAATAGTGGTTGTGGTGTTTCAGTGACCCACAAGTCTGAGGGACATGGGCATGATACTCATGGCCACGTAACAACCTCATCTGGCCACGGGGAAGCGCATCAAGGTACATTTTCATATGTGCTGTAGTGGTGACTTTGACTAATTGTAGTGATGGAAAAAACGCAATAGAAAATAGTACAGACAGGTTATTTTGGTACATAACTGTAGCAAATATACTGCGGTTTGCCTTTGGTGATGGAAATATACAATATAGTAGAAAGGCTGAACTTTCCCCAAAAGTTAAACATGGCAAATACAGCAAAAAAAAGTGCAACTGAAAATGGAAAACAGCAAAAGATTTAACTAATTTTCTGAGATTTCTTTTATTATTATCATTGTTTAGGTTTACTATTTATAGCATTAATTGTGGTTGTGGTGTTTCAGTGACCCACAAGTCTGATGGACATGGGCATGACACTCATGGCCACGTAACAACCTCATCTGGCCACGGGGAAGCGCATCAAGGTACATTTTCATATGTGCTGTAGTGGTGACTGACTAATTGTAGTGATGGAAAAACGCGATAGAAAATAGTATAGACAGGTAGTTGTTGTACATAATTGTAGCAAGTATACTTTAGTTTGTCTTTGGTGGTGGAAATATACAATATAGCCTAGTAGAAAGGCTGAACTTTCCCCACAAGTTAAACATGGCAAATACAGCAAAAAAAAAGTGCGACTGAAAATGGAAAACAGCAAAAAATGTAACTAATTTTCTGAGATTTCTTTTATTATTATTATTGTTTAGGTTTACTAATAATAGTGGTTGTGGTGTTTCAGTGACCCACAAGTCTGAGGGACATGGGCATGACACTCATGGCCACGTAACAACCTCATCTGGCCACGGAGAAGCGCATCAAGGTACATTTTCATATGTGCTGTAGTGGTGACTGACGAATTGTAGTGATGGAAAAACACAATAGAAAAGAGTAACAGGTCATTTTTGTACATAATTGTAGCACTTGTATACTGTCGTTTGTCTTTGGCGGTGGAAATATAAAACAGAGTAAAAAGGCTGAACTTTCCCCATAAGTTAAACATGGCAAATTACAGCAAAAAAAGTGACTGAGAATGGTAAACAGCAAAAAATATAATTAATTTTCTGAGATTCTTTTATTATTATCATTGCTCAGGTTTACAATATCAATAATAGTGGTTGTGGTGTTTCAGTGACCCACAAGTCTGAGGGACATGGGCATGACACTCATGGCCACGTTACAACCTCATCTGGCCACGGGGAAGCGCATCAAGGTACATTTTCATATGTGCTGTAGTGGTGACTGACGAATTGTAGTAATGGAAAAACAATAGAAAAGAGTACAGACAGGTCATTTTTGTACATAATTGTAGCACTTGTATACTGTAGTTTGCCTTTGGCGGTGGAAATATACAATATAGTAGAGAGGCTGAACTTTCCCCACAAGTTAAACATGGCAACATACAGCAAAAAAGTGCAAGTGAAAATGGGAAACATCAAAAACTGTAACTATATTTGTGAGATTAGTATTATTGTTAAGGTTTATTATTTACAATCATATTGGTTGTGGTGTTTTCAGTGACCCACAAGTCTGAGGGACATGGACATGACACTCATGGCCATACAACAACCTCATCAGGCCATGGGGAGGAGCATAAAGGTATATCTTCATATGTGCTGTAGTGGTGACTTTGACTCACCGTAGTGATGGAAAAACGCAGTAGATGAGAGTATAGACAGGTACCAATAGTAGTTTAATGGAGTTATCGTTCAGGTTTAAGATTTATGTCAATGATGTTTCAGTGTCTCACAAGTCTGAGGGACATGGCCATGGACATGAAACTCATGGCCACATAACAACCGCACCTGGGCACGGGGAGGAACATAAAGGTATATCCCTATATGCACAGTAGTGATGGCTGTGGCTCACTGTAGTTAACTGTAGTGATAGATGGACATTTTTATGTGTGATAGCAGTAGTAAATATACTGTTGTTTGCCTTTTTTTATAATCAACATATATAACACACTTTTACCCAAAAGTTAAACTTTGCAAATCATCAGCACAAAATTCATACCAACAGTAGTTTCATACAGGTTACTTGGTGCATTATTTTATATTATGTTAAAAATGACTGCGGCATTTCAGTGTCTCACACATCTGATGGACATGGACGTGACACTCATGGACACAAAACAGCATCCTCCTCTGGGCATGGGGAGGACCATAAAGGTATACCTATATGCACAGTACTGCTGCCTGTGGCTAACTGTAGTTAACTGTAGCGAGAGACGGATATTTTTATGTGTCATAGCGGTAGTAAATTTTGTAGTTAGCCTTTTTTTTAAATCAACATATGAAGTACATGAGCTAAACTTTTACCCAAAAGTTAAACTTTGCAAATCAAGAGCACAAAATTCACAGCAACAGTAGTCTCATACAGGTTACTAGGTGCATTATTTATGTTAAAAATGAATGTGGTGTGTCAATGTCTCACACATCTGATGGACATGGACATGAAGCTCATGGACACAAAACAGCATCCTCCTCTGGGCACGGGGAGGAGCATAAAGGTACTATATATCCTAACACGTGCTGTAGTGGTGGCTGTGGTTGAATGTGGCAGACTGTAGTGATGAAAATATGCAGTAGATCAGTATGTATGGAGTATGGAATGGTATTTTTTGTACATAGTGGTAGCAAGTACACTGTAGTTTGCCTGTAGCAAAGGATATAGGCAGTAAAAGTAGTAGAAGTCAATTTAAGCTCCTGTGCTGGAGCATACTTAGTTCATTATTTATGTTAAAAATGATTGTGGCATTTCAGTGTCTCACACGTCTGAGGGACATGGACATGACACTCATGGCCACATAGCAACCTCATCTCGGCACGGGGAGGAGCATACAGGTATATCGCTAGTGAAAAATAGACAGGTACTTTTGTAACACCAACAGTACTTATTGTTATTGTTCAGGTTTACATTTAAATATCAGTGATGATTATGGCTTTCCAGTGTCTCACAGTTCTGAAGGTCATGGACATGACACTCATGGCCACGTAACAACCTCATCTCGGCACGTGGAGGAGCATCAAGGTATATTTTTATATGTGCTGCAGTGATGACCCTGACTAATCGCAGTGATAGAAAAACGCAGTAGTTCGAGAGTATAGACGGGTACTTTTGTGAGTTATTGTTTCAGATTTAAGATTTTGGCAATGATGTTTCAGTGTCACATACATCTGAGGGACATGGACATGGACATGGGACTCATGGACACACCACAACCTCCTCATCTCGGCATGGGGAGGAGCATAAAGGTATATCCCTAGTGAAGAATAGACCGTTCCTTTTGTAACACCAACAGTAGTTTAATAGAGTTATTGTTCAGGTTTACAATTTATGTCAGTGATGATTGTGGCATTCCAGTGTCTCACAGTTCTGAGGGTCATGGACATGACACTCATGGCCACGTAACAACCTCATCTCAGCACGGGGAGGAGCATAAAGGTATATATACACTTTTTGTAGTGGCAGCCTGGCTAATCGTAGTTACTGTAGTGATGGAAATCCGTGGAAGGTTTAGTATAGAGTATAGACAGGTATTTTTTGAACACACTTGCTGCAAGTGTTAGGTAGTTTGCCTTTAGTGGTAGAATGATGCTGTAGGTAGGCTAAGCTTTCTCCACATGTTAAACATTGCAACTTAAAAGACAAATTTCCCATACTAGTAGTTATTGTCAATTTTCATTATTTGTGTGAAAATTGATTGTGGTGTTTCAGTGACCCACAAGTCTGAGGGACATGGACATGACACTCACGGCCACGTAACAACCTCATCCGGGCACGGAGAGGAACATAAAGGTATATCCTTAAATGTATTGTAGTGGCAGCCTTGGCTCACTGTAGTTCAGTGTAGTGATGGGAATAAGCAGTAGATAAAAGCAATGTGTATGTCAATAATGATTGTGGTGTTTCAGTGTCTCACAAGTCTGAGGGACATGGACATGGACATGGACATGACACTCATGGCCACACAACATCCTCATCATCTGGGCATGGGGAGGAGCATAAAGGTATATCCTAATGTGCTGTAGTGGCAGCTGTGGGTAACTGTAGTTAATGATTGGAAAATATGCAGTAGATGAAAGTTTAGACAGGTAGTTGTTTAGTACAATAGTGGTAGTAAAAATATTGTATTTTGCCTTTCGTGATGCAGAAGACAGGCTAAATTTTATACACAAGTTAAACATGGCAAGTTACAGGAAAGATGTGCCAAATTTGTTGTGAAACAACAACAATTATATCAAAATAGTAATTTAAGCTTGTGTGCTGGATCTTAATTTGACTCCAGCGGTGGCTTCGTAGTGATACTGTTAATGTCCCAAAATGATTATGGTGTTTCAGTGCCGCACAAGTCTGAGGGACATGGACATGACACTCATGGCCACTCAACAACCTCATCATCTGGGCATGGGGTGGAAAGGCACGGGCATACAGGTATATCCCTATATTCACAGTAGTGGTGACTTTAGTGACTTTTACTAGGAGTGAAACTTGGCAACTTACAGCAGAAAAAATGGGCTACTGAAAACTGGAAACAGCAGGAATATACATTTTCTGATTGCCTTGATAATGACAGTCGTCGTGTTTCAGTTTCCCACACACCTGAGGGACACGGGCATGACACCCATGGCCACAAACCAACAACCTCATCCGGGCACGGGGAGGAGCATAAAGGTATATCATTATATGTACTGTAGCAGCAGCTGTAGCGAACTGTAGGTCACATGTAGTGACTGAAATATGCAGTAGAGAGGCTAAACTTGTATGATGGTGTTTCAGTCTCCCATCATTTTGATGGACACATACATGAGACTCATGGCCACTCAACAACCTCATCATCTGGGCATGGGGACAGAAGACACGGGCATACAGGTATATCCCTATATGTATAGTAGTGGTTACTGTAGTGACTTTCACTAGGAGTGAAACTTGGCAACTTACAGCAGAAAAAATGGGATGATGAAAACTGGAAAGAGCATGAATATACATTTTCTGATTGCCTTGATAATGACAGTCGCCGTGTTTCAGTTTCCCACACATCTGAGGGACACGGGCATGACACCCATGGCCACAAACCAACAACCTCATCCGGGCATGGGGAGGAGCATAAAGGTATATCATTATATGTACTGTAGCAGCAGCTGTAGCGAACTGTAGGTCACATTTAGTGACTGAAATATGCAGTAGAGAGGCTAAACTTGTATCATGGTGTTTCAGTCTCCCATCATTTTGATGGACACATACATGAGACTCATGGCCACTCAACAACCTCATCATCTGGGCATGGGGACAAAAGACACGGGCATACAGGTATATCCCTATATGTACAGTAGTGGTTACAGTAGTGACTTTTACTAGGAGTGAAACTTGGCAACTTACAGCAGAAAAAATGGGCTACTGAAAACTGGAAACAGCAGGAATATACATTTTCTGATTGCCTTGATAATGACAGTCGTCGTGTTTCAGTTTCCCACACATCTGAGGGACACGGGCATGACACCCATGGCCACAAAATAACAACCTCATCCGGGCACGGGGAGGAGCATAAAGGTATATAATTATAGTTACTGTAGCAGCAGCTATAGCGAGCTGTAGGTTACATATAGTGACTCAGATATGCAGTAGCTAAACTTGTATCATGGTGTTTCAGTCTCCCATCATTTTGATGGACACATACATGAGACTCATGGCCACAAAACAACAACCTCATCTGGGCACGGGGAAGGAAGACACGAGGCGGAGCATGAAGGTATATATGCACTTCAACTGCACAGCAACTGTGGCTAACATTTGTTTTCATGTAGTGACTGAAACATGCAGTAGATTAACTTTTACTGTGAGTGAAAGAAAGGTCGAGAAAGGAAAGGTACCTTGATGCTCTTTTAGAGGTTAAAGGGTTACTAGGCAGTAATAAACTTTTACAGCAAGTTGAACTTGTCATCTTAAATAAAAAACAGGCAGAAATGTACTTTGACTGGTCTTTTGAGCAACATGATAGCATCTGGTGAACTGAACCTATACAGATATACCATAATTCAGCACTAACCACCATAGTGTCATTATTTAGGCTGCTGAGGAAACAGCATAGAATTAACCTCAAGTTCATGATAATTGTGATGTTTCAGTATCGCACATATTTGAAGGACATGGACATGAGACTCATGGCCACAAAGCGACCAGCTCCGGCCATGGGCATGGGGAGCATCATGAAAGAAAAGGTATTTGTTTTATATGTAGTAACAGCAACTTTCCTTGGAGATTTACCTGCTGTAGTTTACCTGTGGTGCATTCGATATGCAGTATATCAACTATCCTCACAAGCTTAACTTGGATTTATCAAATTCATGTATCTGTGTCTGTAATATTACAGAGTTAATTCTTTATTTGGCACCCTAATTAACAACATCTTTTAATTTGAGACTCAAGATAAGGGCAAGAACAGAAAAGCAAGTCTCAGTTGAACCCTCATATAAGGCTGGACCATGTGTGGGCAATGTGCGATACTGCAGCCAAAGTGTGAAGCTACGTTTCAGTGAAAAAGTGGTATAAATGCACTCATTCTAACTCTAATTCAAACTGTTCTGATCATCTATTAACTCCCTCTACTCTTTCATTTGTTTCTATCTGTGGGGCATATGTCATTTTTTAATGATTCACTCTGTATTGAGTGTTTTCACTCAGAATGATTGTTATTTGGGGTGCTTTAACTGCCTGTGCCTCTCGGTGCATTGAGAGCTGCTTTCTCTCCTACTCTGCTCTGTGCAAGACTGATGCAGTGTGTAACCACCGTCTCACAGCAGTAGGTTTTATGTTTTCCGGTTTCATTCCCCCATGGTAAAAAAATCAGGTGTGCTGTACCATCTCTGTGCCATCTGTGGGCACATTATGTACTGTGATGTGCCATTGCCTTGTGACACATTGGCAAGGTACGTACTGGTTATGTATGAAGTGTGTATTGTATGTGGGGCATGGATCATATCCTGCTACGCCCACTAGCGATAGCCTTCGAGGGGAAAGCCGTTGCATAACGGAACGTATAGTTCCAACCCTCCAAGCTGTGGTCCCACTGGTTGTGTTTATGGGAGCTGACCGTCCGTTCTCAGCTGAACTTAAACACAATGTGAGACCGAGGTGGGCGCGAGCGAGGGTTGAACCAATTAGCAATATCATTAGAGGGCTGAGGGAATTACGGTATGTAACTAATTTCACTCCTACTCATTTTGAAAGAGAAACAGCCAATGGGTAAACTAACACTCAGTCGTCCAATGATGTAACTTCATCACTCAGAGACAGTATTTTACATTTAAAGGGCTGGCTCACTTTGCTGCAGTCTAGCAAAAAATCACAGGAAAACATCATTTAACAAGATTGTTTAGAGCTTATACAGATTTTTTTACTTGTTAAAGGACACATACATGAGACATAAAACAACAACCTTATCTGGGTATGGACAGGAAAGAAAGGCAAAAGGAAATGTGCCTGTTTTTATGTACTGTTGGCAATAATCTCATAAAACACACCTCATATTTTTGTTATTGTGAATCCCGATTGTGGTGTTTCAGTCTCCCATAACTTTGAGGGACACGTTCACGAGACTCATGGCCACAGATCAACAACCTCATTTGGGCACAGTGAGCATAATGAAGGACAAGCTGAAAAGAGAGGTATTTCTTTTATACCCCGCAGTAGCAGTGTTACAGTGGCGATGTACAGTAGATTATTTGTGGTGCAGTAAATAAAAAAACTCACATAAACATGTTAAAATTGGCAGCTAATGGTGAAAAATGTAAAGAAGAAACACCAAATGTTCTAAATTTATCATATGGTAGCTTGTCAGTCATCACGGTTTATATGGCTTAATTTGGTACCAACTGTTGCGCCTTGTGTTTATCTGAGACAATGAATCTTTAGGGCAAGAAATTCAAAAAAAGAAACAGATGAGAAAGAAAAGATGAGTTTTACATCTCATGTCTTGTCTGATCAACCGATATTAGACAGAGCATTTTCCCTTCCAGGACATAGAGTTTGTGTGAATAGGATCTATACTGCCAAAGGTTTCTCACAAATCACTGGATGTTGTTCTGTCAGTAGTTCGGTAAAACAGCCTGGGATAATCTGCGCAATGTCAATATGGATTGATTTGTGAGTTTGTTGCTCCTTTGTAGTGAATCAAGTCATTGAGTGGGAAATAGGGATACACAAGACGCCAAAACACACTCATGGGAAAGAGGATGACGACAGAGATGAGAGAGAACGAGAGAAAAGGAAAGGTAAAACTTGAACATGCAGAATAATGGCACGGTGATTCATAACTGGTTGCACATTGGGACCCAATGTCACGTTGAGGTTAATGATACTGCATTTATAGCTAAATATGGTGATTTGAATCGTTCTGAGCCCACATTTGAGTCATCATTTTCTTGGGAGTATCTTCCAGACTATGAAGAATGAAACTATGAAGAATGTTTCCCACAGCAGTTTTTAATCTTAAAAAACTCATTCTGGATTTGGAAAAACAATCCACACAGTCACTGCTTAGGTGATTTGCAGCTGCTTGGGAGCTTTCGATTGTATCCCACCATCTTCTTCAGCAGGCTAGCCCAGTTGGCATAGAATTGTACATGTTAAAGGTCCCATACTGTGCTCATTTTCAGCTTTTATTTAGGGTAGCCATCTGTCTGAACACTCTGTTTTAGTGCCTGTCTCTTTAAAATCCCAGTCTGCTCTGGTCAGCTCTCACAGGCCTGAGCTAGCATCAGCCACCTTGTTTCCGCATTAGGTCTGTCTATGTTTTTTACAATGTGGCACAGTTGCTGAACACAGGCTGTACGAATTTCTCTACGCGTTTAGCATTTCGATCCTCTCACAGTATTTATATAGCACCAAGGCATGCTTTATAATTAAAAATAGAAGGAAATCCCACTTGTTACAATATGGGACCTTTAAAATTTCATTTTTTCTTTTTATTTTGGCTTTGATTGAGAGTTTGATTGAGAGTTCATTCTTGACCTTGGTCACAGCAGTTGGCGAGGACAACTAGTAATCTCCCCGAGATGGACTTTGTGGTGGGATTATTTTGCCAACTGCTGTTTCCAAGGTCAAGAATTAATTTCATCTCTTTGGAGTGTCTTGAAAATTATTTCATGTATTAATCTTAATAACTATCCCAGCTTCCAGCCCACAAATATTAAGCAGTCAAATCAGGTCTGACTCAAAGACTCTGAGTAAGGTGAAGAAAAAATCTTGAGGATGAATTTTGGATTCTGTCCAACCAGTTAAGAAACACTGCACTAGGTGAAGATTATGCCAGCTTTATAGAACAAAGCAACCCCCGTCTTTAGGGTAGAATCTAGTGGGAGTCCCATCCACCTAATCCATAGAACCTCTACGTAGTACTGATAGGGACCTATAGGCTATACCTGCTCTCGCTGTGTGAAGGTAGAGTGCTGTAGAAGACTGTAGCACGGTGAATGATGTGGAAGACAAATCTCAAACAAGGATTCCTTTATCCTTCAAGGGCTTCTGAAACTCTTGATCTCAGGAGAGCCCCAGGCCAGACAGTTGTTTGGGATCGTATATGATGATTTCAAAGGTAAGAGACCAACACGAGCAGCACGCGGTCCGAAAGTACAGACAGTAGGACTCGAGCTCGGTTAAATCCTTTGAACTCTTTAGTTCAGATCAGTGCACTGTTAACGCTTCTAATCATTCTGATGCTGTTTTCCAAGTAGAAAACCTGTGGAAAATTCCTTCTCCTTCTTCTGCATGTTTCATGTTTTTCATTTTACGCACTCTCTCCCTGTGCATCTGTGCCTCCCGTGTGGTTGTGTTTGCTTTATGTGCATGATCAAGGTAAGTGTTTGGACTTTAAATTCATATTAAACCATCAAAGTGTCAGTGTAGTTGCCTGCACTGACACTGCTGTTTTATTGGTTAAACAGAGGATGCTTGTTAGCAAACTATGCTATTATTCTTCCAGCCTCACACACTCTTTGATGCAGGCAGCTCAGCTTCTTTCCCTAAATGCAACCGTCTTTCAACGTTAACAATTCACAATTGATAAACACCAATAAAGCAGCATCTTGACTCGTAACGTTAATTTGTGAAACAATGTCCTATTGCCTCTCCGGTCTGAGGAGTAATTGGCCATTTATATTTAATTAGGCAGTTCTTCCCCTACTGCTAGCATGGTTCCCTCAGTGCTGAGAGAGGCACTTTATGGTGCTCCTCTCGCTGGCTTCCTTTAAACCAGCTCATTAATATTTCAGCTGGCATCATCAACCAAACAATAATAAAATAATAATGTGACGGCTGATTAAACAGCTAAACTCCGACTTTTTAATGTGCATTTAAATGTGTATTTGCATAAACATGGCTGGTAAACGCCTCTTTAGAGGACAGTGATGCCTTGCAGCACACTATTGCAGCCAACTTCTAAAGCTTAATAAAACCTTAATTAGGTACCAGCCTCAGCCAAGATAATCGTAGCGAGAATGTAGAGCAACACCCCCTACACCTCTCGCTGCCCCCCTCCTGCACAATGCAGAACCGGTAAATGATATCAGACGCTCATTTCTCTCTCTGTGGGAAAATTATACAGAGGTCTTACACCATTCTCCACAGCATCGTTTTATTTTTCTAGCTTTGGTTTTAGGGTGGGAAATTTGGGAGAGGTCCTAATTTATCAAGAGCGCAAGCGTATAGAGCAAAACCTGCAATCAAATCCTCTCAGATAATTCATGAATTACAAAGAGAAAATTTAATTAAGAGCTCTGATTGTGCGGGGCTTTGTAAAAGAGAATTTAAGACTGTGGAAATGAAGAGCAAACAGAGAAAAGAGAGGAGAGGCAGGAGAGGTTTTCTGTCGGCTGTCGGGTTAAACAGGGTCAGACTGATTTCCACGGCGTCAGGTGCGGCCTGAAAACCCTTATTGTACTGTATCACTCACCCCAAACTCCCTCGGTTATGATTCTGTAGCGTATAATCTACTCATCCCATAATGCAATTAAATTCCCAGACACAATTAACATGCTTGCATTTACACGCCTGCTCACATATACACAAACAACATGTACACACACAGAGAGAGAGAGAGAGAGACAGAGGATAGTGGAATTCCCATCAGTAATCAGTGCAGCCCAGCGAAGCAGACTCAGCAAACCTGTGAGTGCAGGAATGGAGAGGGAGTGGTTTGTCTTTATTGAACCAATATAGAGTCAGAAAGGCGAGTCATAAAACACACTCAGAGTCATTCATTTCTTCACTGACATGTAAGACTAAAACTTTAAGACGTATCTGTTAGTGCAAGTCATTTATTATTTCCTGCTGTCACAGAGGAAC
The DNA here is from genome assembly GCA_903131615.1 of Diplodus sargus. NCBI lineage: Eukaryota > Metazoa > Chordata > Actinopteri > Spariformes > Sparidae > Diplodus > Diplodus sargus. The sequence goes on along the minus strand of CAEMYA010000179.1, from coordinate 11,543,760 downwards.
CCTGTGAGAATGCTTGAAAAAAAAAAAGGCCATCCTAACCCAAGTTCTAAGTATTGACTTCAACTCTAGCCCCCTTTAACGTACTATGATCTGTCTCTTTTTCTTTCAGACTGTGAGTGCTACGGCCACTCCAACCGCTGCAGCTACATCGACTACCTGAACATCGTCACATGCGTCAGCTGCAAGCACAACACCAGGGGCCAGAACTGCCAACACTGCAGACTGGGATACTTCCGCAACGCCTCTGCCGAACTGGATGATGAGAGCGTCTGCATCGGTCAGTGTGGTGGGGGAGTGCATGTCCTGCATGACTGACGACGGGATTCTATAGTCATTGTCGCTTTTTAAAATTCATGTGATTGCTCAGATGTTGGAAGTGAAGATTACCACATCAAGGGCGATGCTGTCGTGGTGAAATTTGAAATACATTTATACAGTAAAAAAAAATATATACATTTTATATATATTTTTACAACTCCATAACTGCTTTTACTGACACCTTTATAAAACCTGTTTTATTGTGTTGGCTCTCTACTTAACCATATAGGATCTGAAAAGAAATATCGTCCATAGCTCTTCGGATGGGACTACCATAACCAGGGGACCTCATTTGATTTACAAATTACCACCAGACGTTTGTGTTTAGTATTGTGCATTAGCACAGGTTAAGCTACGTACTCTCGTATTATGACTCACTTGTTCCGTAAGAAAACAGAGGCTTAAAAAGTAATGCAATCCCAAATCACCAACATGTTTCGCATGGCTATAATCTTTGGCGAACTATCGTAGATAATATTCAGCTGACTTTTTACTTGACAAATAACAGACATGGCAGATTTGCACGGTCTTACAATAACAGATGTCCTCTGCAATTATTACATATTACTAGAGGTCCCCAGGTAATACTAGTCCTGTGTGAATAGGGATTATGAGATTAAAGCCAATTTAAATTAATTGTGTTCATCCTCACCAGTCGAACAGTGAAGAAAGTGTGTCCCTTTTTGCACATTATCCCAGCCGCAGCACTGAACCACTAACCCACTGTAACCCCTGATCAAACAGCAACAAACAGCAGAGCAATAACAGATAAACTTGGCGACTAGCTGGTCAACATAACAGTGAATGTAGTAGCTAAAAAGCCACATATTTTATGCAAGAGTTGGCTTAGACCAATCTACGGCTAAAATTGTGAGCGGATAGCGGACTTAATTCTGTCAGGTGGCAAGAAACATGACTGCAAATTAATGCTAATGTTGCTCCGTATCTGCCGGATTTGTAAATAGACAACTGTTTGCTAAAACATTCAGCGTAGTAACTTTATAAGGTCATATTATTTCAATTTACAGCTTGAAGTCATAAACTGTAATATTCTGTTGCAAATCCTTCGCAGTTAGCGTTTGGCTGAAATTTATGACCTTTAGATATCAGCAGGTATTTTCCCTGCAGATGCTCATCCAGGTCTGCACTGCAGCTATCTTTACCTCTGTTTTGTTCAGAGGAGTTTTGCCTTAAGAAAATGGAACAATACGCTCAAGTGACTGACTCGGTCAGTCAAGAAGTTTCCATTGTTTGTACATAAAAACATTTTAAGTGCTTGGGTTCAGAGCCTGGCTGCATTTAAGCTGAAAGTCAACCCTTGAAGGTCATTTCAAATCTAATGTGCTGGAAGCACAGAGCCAGAAAAATGAAAAACATACAACTGTAGATAGGTGCTCTTTATGGACAGTGCTATACACTGCTTGTATGCTTTCACAGAGTATTTACTCTTTTTAAACTCAGTCTTATTAAGGGCATGTCCTAGTAAGAGGTCACTCTGTTCGCATAGCTGTGGAGCTCAAATCTGGTGTTGCTTTGGATCCATCTGTAGGTGGACTGCAGGGGGTTGGAGGGTGAACTCGTCGCAGTTGGGGCGCACACAGGGCCAGGCCTTGGAGTCAGCACAAATAAGGCCCCATTAGCTCATCTGCCAGTGCACTGGCACACCAAGCATGGCAACAGAAACTAGTTCACACCAGCGTCTCTTTAGCAAGAGACCAAGCACTAACGCGTTTGCACACATTTTACACAGCTATTCAATGGTTTATATACAATCCCAGTATTAATGCACATGACCCACAAACACACTAGATACCAACCGCATTGCCAGCCGTGCCTCTTGTGTCAGCCGTGCCTCTTGGCTTGTTTCACTTTTATGAATATTTTATGACACATTTTCTAGTAAATGAGTTAATTTGATTTTGGGTTAAAGTAAAAGACAAATCATGAGAGAAACTTTGGTTCATCATCAAGTGGCTGACAAATATGATGCAAATATGCAGCTCTCTCACCAGCCATCACTGATCTGGATATCAGTCAGCTTCTATAAATACATGTATTTGTAATGATAATTACCTGCAGAAATTAGAGTAATTATGTTGAAAGAGAAAACTGTCAATGTCATTCTGTTTTAAAGAGGTTTGCTCTAGAAAGAACACATCTAGTAGTATCTCAGCCTGTCTTAGACTTTTTGCCATTTAAATCAGAAGAATTTCAACAGACTTTTGTTGTTTAATTGTGCAGCACAACAACAAAAGTCTCCCACAACTGTTCAAAATACCACAATGTTCCCTGCACTTATTCTACCTGTATTTGAAAGCAGATATGCTGGGATCACAAGTACTTGCTGTCCTGTTTAGATGGGTTTTGTTTCCGAAACAGTATCTGATACATACAGTACTTTCAAACAGAGGACATCTGTCGTTTTATTTTTCTGTTTAGATGGGAGAACGGTCATTGTAGTCTTTTCCAAGTGTGAGGCATGTATTCAAAAACATTAACCTCTTGGATACCTTGGTATAGTTCAGGTACTCTATGATGAAGTGATAAGACTTGTGGGATCCAAAAGCAGCTAGAACATGCTAAATGAAATGCTTTAAATCACAGTAGTTTTTAGTCCAGACAGACTTATATATGTCACATTATCTAAGTGACAACACTAACCTGGGCTTTTGCATCTGAAAACTTTGAGCTGAAAAGGGTCTAAATATCAGGTCTCAGTCTCTATATTATCATGGGACATCTGTATGCACAATTCAGCAATGGAGACTGTGGTCTGAGTACAAATGCACACATTTTTTAATTCAACTCCTGGTCACACCCCATTAAATTACAATATCTAAATGACTCCATCTCTTTGTTCCTTGACCTCTATCTCCTTTCAGAGTGTAACTGCAACCAGATGGGTTCGGTTCATGACCGGTGTAACGGCACGGGCTTCTGCCAGTGCAAAGATGGTGCCACAGGGGCCAAGTGTGATGACTGCCTGCCGGGATATTACTGGAAACAAGGCTGTTACGGTGAGTGTAAGGAGACTGATTTGTGGAGGGATAACGTCTAAAAATCCCGAGATTAACAAATGTTGTAGCCTTCCAGAACCTTTGCAAGTGCACCATGCCACTTAGCTTATGCATCTCCCGATGCTTTCTTTACTCCCGTGGGAATAGATCATGTAGCTCATTAGCAGCATCAGCCGCTCCTTTAATTGATGACCCTGTCACTCCTTAACCCCATTACAGGCAATCGCCTTCCTCCACCATCTACCATCCAGTCAGGGGCCCCAGTCCCACATAGACCCTCCCTAACTACTCTCTCTCTCACTCACTCACACACACACACACACACACACACACACACACACAAACACACACACACACACACACACACACACACACACACACACACACACACACACACACACACACACACACACACACTGAACCTCAAAAGGCACATGTTTTAACTGTGGGTTTATTTATTACGATATGCCACATGTTGTAGTAAATAGTAGTACAGCATGTTTTAGATCTGACATCTTACTCCAAATACTCAAATCCAACGGAGCCAATTATATCTGGTGTAATAAAAAATGTTGCCTTATGTAATTATTTCTTGTCATTGAAGCTGGATCCTCTGTATTTTCTCTCACTACATTTTTAGGTCAAATATCTTGTGCAGCACAACTACCTCTGTGCCTTTCTTAATGCCTTTTATAGCATTTTAATTATGCCATTTGTTCCTCCAATCATTGCTTATCAATTATCACACATGAAGTGTTGTTTCTGCTGTGTTTCAGCAATAATTTTAACATGACCCTGATAAAGTGCAGGCTTAAGAAAAACAGACAGAGAAAAGGCTGCTAAAACAAAAAAGGCAGGTGTTACCTGTTGTTGTCCCTGAGGCAAAGAGCGGAGAATTTATCTTGCCTCTTTCCTTCCTCCTGCTTTTCTTTCTACTTTGTTCTTCTGCCCTGAATTCCTCTCCTCCCCTGTATCTGTTTCCCATCACACTTTTTCTGCCATCACCCCTCCTTATCTTCCCTCACCTGTCTTTCTGAATGCCAATACATCTTTCTTCCCTCTTTGTGCACTTTACTCCCCCACTATCCTTTTACTGCCTGTCACTCTGTCACTCCGCTTCACCTTCTTGATTCCCGACTCTTCTCTCGCGTTCCCCTTACTGCTGCAATTCCATCACTCTCCCTCTTTTCCTTCTGTCTTCCTTTCGCCTCCGCTCACAGTCAACGTTTGCGACGAGGAGATGCTCCTGTGCCAGAACGGAGGAACATGCTACCAGAACCAGAAGTGCATCTGTCCTCCAGAGTTTAAGGGGGTACTGTGCCAAGAATCCCGCTGTGAGGCGGGCAAGGACTGCAACGCCGCCTCTTCCCTGCACCTCTCCACGGCCACCCTGCTGCTCTGCACTCTGCTAGCCCACCTGCTGGCCACGTTAACTCCCCACTGAGCCACGAAAAAAACCCCTCAGACCAAGGAGTGTGTGTCTATGTGTGTGTACATGAGGCAAGGGGTGACCCGGCGTGGGTAGGGCCACCCCAGTCATGGACCCGACGTAAAAAACCACACCGCAGCACTCGCAAAAAGCGCACACACTTACACAATACTAACTACTCCCGGTCCCCTTTTCAAACACACACACACACACACACACACAC
>CAEMYA010000179.1:11525486-11538730 GCA_903131615.1 Diplodus sargus | reverse complement strand
ACACACACACACACACACACACACACACACACACACACACCTCACAGGACTGTTATAATGCTGAGTGTGTGTGCTCAGGTGTGAGAAGGACAAACAGAAGAAAAAAAGAGAAGCGACCTCAGAGAACAGAGATGCAGAAGAAGGGGGGGGGAAAAAATCATACCAACCACTGTTCCCTTTATTCCTGAGATGGAGCAATGTGCATCAAACCAAAAAGCATAAACAAAACACTTAAATCACCACTGTTTCACTTCAAAGGGAATGGCTGTTGTAACCACAAGGACCTTTTATTCTTTTTTTGTTCCTTTCTTCATTGAGTTTAAGGATCTCGCTTCTTTTACACTGACGGCCAACGTGTGTGTGTGTGTGGTCGGACTCAGTTGAGAGCGCGAGACATGTGGACACGACGGACGGGTCGGGAGGCGAGGTGTGTGTTTGATCCTGCTGCTGAGGCCTACATAGTATATTACCAGGTTTCATTTCTTCTGAAAAGATGAGACTTGAGTTGACGTTTATATTATATTTCTGCTGCATTTGTTTTGTTTGTTTTTTTGTTTTTTTTTAAAATATATCTTCAGTCATTGTATCTAATGTGCCCACTAACAGTCGCTGAGATTATACATATTATATAATATCCAGGGGGTTACAAATTATTTAAAAAAAATAGTCACTATTATGGTTGTTATAGGAATGAGTGATTGTTGCCACACTTAGCGAGATTTAATCTTCACACAGTATTCAGGAAAGCAGAATTTAACAGAATTTAACTTTAAGAAATCTAAAAGAGAGAAAAAGATATCAACCACGTATCAACATTATATGACATTATTTGAATATTTTTTGTAGAAATTATTTTTGTTTGGAGTTACAATAAATTATAAAAAATTACATTTACAACTATTCTAAATGAGCATTTTATTACACTGAGTGTAAACCTTGCAGTAAATATGACTGTTATTTGCCTTCTTGCCTGTACTTTTTTCATTCAACCAAGTGTCCGCACTGACATGCTGTCAACGTCTTCTTTTTTGCAGCAACAAAAAAAACAAAAAAACAGAGCAAGTTGAGACGAGAGCCATCGCCCCGGGCCGTTCATTTGATCCACGTCTCTCACTTTAAACATGGTGTTGAATGCTCAATTTGACAAACAGATTATTCCAGTTTGAAATCCAACAGTCTGTCTGACAATCACACAGAATTGCTTTCCTGTCAAGAGAATATAAATTATTTTATTCTGATTAAAGTTGCAGAGAGCTTTTATATCTGAAAATGTCGCTTGCGGACACAGAGAGAGTGAATGGCTGCTCAGAAACATTTTCTTTGGTACAAAGACTGGATTAACATTCCTGATGGTCCTGAGAGATGGAGCAACTGAGTCTCAGGTCACATTTTGTCATTTTTTAATTAATGAACTACTAATTTAGTCTGTAAATGTCAAACTTTTTATTTATTATGATAAATGACGAAGAAGAGCAGCAAATCCTTAAATTTAAGAAGCTGGAAGATTTTTGCTTTAAATATTATGTGTACTGTTTAACTGATTGTCAAAATAGTTGGCAATTAATTTACTTTGGATTGACTAGTTGATTAATCGACTCATCAGCTCAGCTCTATTTTCCAGTGCATGGTTTGGCTACGCTCAACTCAACTCGACTCACTTTTGGTATCAGATACTTCTCTTGGTTTTGTTTTCTACTGCAGATGATGACCCTTCAAGATAGGTAGGATTTTTAAATGATTGTCACAGTGAGGTGAGACTGCCAAGACATCATCTTCAACAGAACACAACAACTGGAACAATGATGGACATTAAAGGGATGGCACAAGGATTTGTCAAAGCAAAGAAATATGGTTGCAGCTGTCTAAAATCACAGTTTCACAGTAACGGCATTATTATTATTACCGGTAACAATAATGTTTTAAAACAGGGTTGCCAATCTTCTTTCTTTGGAGGGCCAAAACTGAAACATAATGATGAGCCACAGGAAAAAAGCAATCACCTATTATATTGTATTGTACTGTTAAGATGCATAATGATACTATGATCCAAAGTTCTTTTAACTGACTGACTTCTTGTGCAAAGTATCACTCTGCTTGCCATTCTCACACAATGAACAAAAGGTATTCTACATATTGAAAGAGCAGAAATAAAACAGGAAATATATAAATATATATTATCAAATATATTATATTACATTTTTTAAATACTTATATTCACCATAACATTCTGCCAGGCCAAACTGAATCTTACAGATGTGGGTGGTTCTGCTTTAAAGGAATGACAATAGAAGGGTTTTTTTTTTTGGTTAAGCAAACGCTTTGTCTTGACATAATATAAACTTGAGATAAATATATATTTAATAACATTAATGGTTATGGTAGCTGATCAAATTCAATACTGCAATACTGTATCTAAGCAAATGGTACAGTATAATACCGTCAGTGCTCGCATCGCTGCAACCCCATTTCAGAAAAGGCATTGGTTGGTCTGTCGCGTAAATGAGGATTCCAGTGATGATTCTCTGACTGTTTATCAGCTCAGCTCACTTGGAACCTCAACCAGGATGACACCAACAAAAGTTGGGTCAAGACGAGCGGTACCATGTAGTGGAAACACAATACTTGAGCTCGCCAATCACTGTTTGCGAGGCTGTGACACAAGTTGATTTTCCTTAAATGACTCATCTCACTATATACATGTTCTGTTGTTGAGTCAACCCAGGTACACAGTGGATAAGGAGACATGAGTGCTGCATTATACCAGGATACAGTGAACATCAAAGATAAAAGCAAGACTAAGCTTGTGAGAAATGACAAGACAGGGATTCTGGTATTACTCCTCTATTTCTGAGCTGGTATATTAGCTATTCTGTGTGTAAGGCTCATCCCCTCTGAGCCTGAATGGTGTCAAGAACTGAGACTTGGGAGGGAATAGTTTATGAATGTAGAACATTGTGAAATAACATAAAGGAACTCATCTTATTGTTGATCAAAGAGCTGGCAGTGATGGTAGACAGAAAAACATGTATTCTAGTATACTGTATGCAATAATGGCAGACTATAGCATGATGTTTAGATATAAACTGGCATTTGTGTAGAGGGGAATGTAATTCAATTGTACTGATCATAAGATATAAGGATAAGCTAATTAATTTGTGCTATATTCTATCTCCTACACAATTTAAAATAAGTGGAGGGAGTTTAACAAACTGAAACTTAAAGGAATGATTAACATATCAGGAACAAGCACTGAGCAAAATTGTGTTTTAATAATACATGCATTCAGCAATCAGGTTAGCTTAGCATAAAGGCTGGAAATAGGGTGAAACAGCTAACTTGGCAAAATCGGATAATAGTTCTTGTAAGAGGGATAGTATACCTATTGCCCACTGAAAAAAGTCCATTGTAATTCAACTTATAACAGGATCCCATTTTGTGGCTTCATGTACAAAATAATCCAAGCCGACATGTAAAAAATTAGGCATAGTCCATTAATACACTGTTGATCAAGATAAAACCCTGCTGTTAATTATTCTTATGAATGAAATCTGACTAAATGAACTGCCAAACAATGCCTCTATTCAAGACAAAACTGTGAATAATTTCATCATTAGGGTTTATTACAATAACAAATGAATAATCAGACCAACCTACCTAATTAAATCAAACTAGAGCAACACTGCGCTTTTCTGCTGTGAGACAAATTTGAAGATCTATAAAGAATGAATGAGACAAAACTCCCTAAACAATAGAAAGCTCCTCTTTTTAGTTCACCTCCGAGTTCAGAAAAAAATCATCATTCAATTTGTCTTTTTTCTTTACGGAGAGTAAGTAGGTGTCTTAAGTACGCCTCAGAGCGGCCGGGCACATACAGTGAGACAACCCAAACGTGGCTATTAATGTAAAGAGATGGAGTGCATGATAAAGCACTCCTAATACGGAGATAAGAAAATACTGTCACAGCTATACCGCAACCATAACACTTATCATTTGATCTCATAAAGTGACTTATAAATGTAGACTGTAGACTTGCCAAAGCTGGTGTGTGTGTGTGTGTGTGTGTGTGTGTGTGTGTGTGTGTGTGTGTGTGTGTGTGTGTGTGTCTTGGAGATCAGAGACGTGGGAGAACAGCGGCTGAATAAGTTTGTCTTTGGTCTCCTGAATGTGACTCAGAGTTTGGTGAAAAATGTCTCTATTTGTCCCTGTCATCCCTCTACTGTTTTCCCAGCTGTACCACTGCCTCCTGTCTGGATTATTTTTGGCTGTGGATTTCAAATGGGTCCTTGAGGCATCCATGTCTTGATTGCCCTAAAATTCCCTTTTTCAGACATCCTTTGTTTTGAGGATACACATGTCAGTTAGTTTCCCCCCATCCTGTGCCCATGGGTCTGCCAGTCATACTTTGCACAGCCCTACCATTTTCTTGTACATGACCTGATTTCGCTTTGAGGGTCCTGTGTTTCTCTGGGGGTTTTTCCACTGGAGCTGATCTCATGTTTCATCATCGTTGGCAAAAACATGTAGAGTCAGAGGTACAGCAAACCTTTGCTACAGAAATCCCCCTGGATAAGGCCTGACAGCACACCTCATGGTTTTTGGAAGAGTAGCATAGACGCAGTCTGGCTCCAAAAAAAAAAACCTTGTGTGTTTCACATCTAAAGTCCTGCTCTGTTTAACACCGACATCCCAACATCAGTCACATCCTACTTTGTATCAAGAAGTCAGATCAGGTGAGAGTAGTTCATGACTGACATGTGTAATATTTAAAGAAGGTGAACACTGAAAAAGACAACCTAAGGATGCACCAATACCGATACCTAAACACAATTATCTGCTGACATCGAGTATCCAACAAATATCAGTGGTTTTGTCTCTGATTAATCTAACCACGCCCATCAGTGAAATCTGGACTCATGCAGGTGTCATCAGTGATTTATCACGTTTGATAAAACATAACCACTGTCGGCGTGACGAAGTGGTGTAGCCAGTCTACTAGATTAACGAGAAAAGTTACTACAGTGTAAAAGTTTGCATAATTTATCAATGATATTTACCATGACTAGTGAAAACAGACCGATGAGACAAAGAAACAAGGCAAAGGGGACAGAGCCCAGATCTCAATGACGGACATGGTGCATGACTGTCAGGTACAGGCAGCGCTTTAGTATAAAAAAAAACATTATTAGATTTTTGTTACCACTCCTGATACTGTTACACTCCTACAGCTTGTTGCACCAGAGTATAAAGGACTTGTGTTATATGTTATAGCTATATTCAACCACTGCTGATTATTAAGAATCATGGGGGACATGTGGGAAATCCATCATTCCATTTTGACATTAGCGGTGCTTTAAATCACATGCAAGCACACAGGTTTTTGTGTACAGCTGACCTCCGTCTACCTCGCTCCCTCCTCCTGACAGACACAGGACGTATTCATGCTGTCTTTTCTGCCCTCTACCTCATCCACAGTTCACATCTAAATTCTAGAGGCAAGATCACAGCTGCCAGCAGGAACAAACATCATTACTGACGGATTAGATAGATAGTTTTTAAAGTACCTTTGTACAATGTATTAATGCACCGCCAATCACATCAATGATGATGCAAATATTTACATAGTCTGTGATTCTACATTTCAAATCTTTACATCCTGTGGCTGATGCTCAAGTTCCTTCCTAAAACACTTAAGGTTGCCTCCAAGGAAAAATATTCAGCATCTAGTCAGACATCAAACTAAATATCTAAACAAAAACTGAATATGTCAAACTACAAGTATGGGCTTGTTGATATTTTCTCTACAGTTCACATGTATATTGTTATCAAATTCTTGGCATGCAAATCTTTCTGATAAATCATTTGCATCAGGCAAAACTAGACAACTATATACATACTTTATGACAAGGAAGACATTTTCATCTACATGACAGAGATTCTTAGGAGACAGTGCTACAACATGGATTATGGCAGCTGTCACCTTTAAACACAGTCAGCATATTTTCTTAGAAACAATCACCTGTGCACTCGCAAGTACGACTAAAGAAACTAAAAGTGCTTTTATATCAAACTATATTTTAAAACTCCAACTGTTAGCACTGAAGTGGTGCAGCAGCAGCGCTGTACCTGTGAAAATCACTGAATAAACCTGCATTAATATGCATGAATCATTTATGTAGCACCAGGCCGACACCGCCTATGTAGATGCAACAGTTGGCATTAAAGGTTGTACACCGACTTGTGCATGCTGCAGACCAAGGGAAAAATAAATTGATGCGGGAAGATTTCAAAGTCTCGGACGAATGGGAGAATCTGCCACGCATCGCCAACTCAAAATGTATGACAACCTGGGATCAATCATCTGTGTTCAAAATCCCTAGAGGAAATTATTCTCGCCAGACATCATGACTCGAGAGAATAAATACGTTGGACTTCAACAGGTAAGATATTTGAAAATCAGCAATTGCCTGATAACACCAGTGCACACACTGCATTCTCCTCAGCCAGTTCTCTCTACACATGGTCCCACAAACAAACACAACCAGATACAATGTAGATGCTCCTCCCATGAACTTACACTATAATAATGTTATTTACATATGAAACTTTAACCCATATTATGGTTAAATGGAATATAAATAATGCAACTGTGAGTCAGCACAGTGTGTTCCCCTTTACTCCCTGTTATTTGGTCAAGTTCCTGTCACTCATCTTGATGAGGTCAGGAGGTCTACCTGAGGCATCTAGCCTGAGGCTGAGCTAAAGAAATCTGTAAAACACCCCAGCACACAAGCAAGCTTAAACCCATGGATCCAAGTGTGGGTAAGTCAACATATTTGTCATGAATACAAATAAGTGCCAGGGAAGAAATGAGATCTAACTATAATATATATATAAACATACTCTGCAGCTTGAGGAGAGATTTACTCACAAAAATAACAGAATATTTTATTAAAAAATGAGCAGCACATAGTAAACCTACACAAAGAAATACAGACTATTATTTTAATTAACACAGGACACAGGACGCACAGTGTGAAAGAGACAACGTCAACTACAGAGGTCCTTCTTTTTGCTGCAAAGGTCAGTAAAACTGCTGAGAGAACAGTTATGTACTGGTTCAGTGTGTCATCTAGACAGACTATGAGTGAGTGAGTGAATCAGAATCATAATTATTTTATTTATCGCGCAAACGGGAACATTTCTGTGTCACAGTAGCCAAAGGACAGTAATCTCTGAATCTAGAGTCCAAGAATTTTCGATAGACATTATGATCTTAGACAGGGAAAACAGGAAGACAGAAATATTAACAGTGTCTGCTGTTTATGTGTGCTCTGCCTCACTCACATTGTAGCCTGATAATTGCATTCTTAGTGTGCATACCAGCCAGGGCCATGAGACCGTCGTCTCAGTGTCGACAGCAGACAGTGTAGCTGAGTGCACTTAACTGATGAACAACTGAATTGCATTAAGGCGATCGTCCTGTCTTTCTATCCATACGCACACTCCCTCTCTCTTTTTACTTTCTATCACTCTCTCCCTTCTATCTCTTTTTCTTACCTTGTTTATATGTTTTTTTCTCTGGCACTGAATCAGTTAAATTATTTATTCGTCATGGAATTATTAACACCACCAAAGCCGGGCCAGCTTCTGACTCTGAGCATACCTGGTATCAGCTCTGATGAAACGTGGTAATTACTGCAGGAAAAAAGTATTTTTAAGGAAATCAGTATCCTCAGCATGAATGGTTTAAATGACAATTATTTTGGGAGAATTTGATTGGTGAGAAAATAATTAATTTCTGTCTTCCTGTCACCCAGTTGGATACAGATTATTGTTGATGCAGGAGGTGAAAACATGACTTGGAACTGCTTCTATAAATGAATCCTTGAAGCTTATAAGCTAAGCAAATTATTTTCTGAATTAGTTTCTATGAATTCACTTTTGTTTTTAGGACACAATTATTATATTGCTGCTCTTCTCAACAATGGTGGCTTATTAACTAATCATTCAGCTGCTGGTGTTCTCTCTCTAATAGGGGCTGTTCTGGTCGGCCACATTTTGGATTAAGTCTAATTATCCCTGAGTCTATTCAGGGGTACTGGAGTCCTCCGGTAGATAAAAATCAATTTAAGCATCTTGGGTTCAGATAGGGTCCAACATCTGTAATGGATCCATGAGAAACGTGACATGCAAAGTGAATCCAAGCTTAATGATCATTCCTCAGATAATGTACAGCTGCTGTGCAGTAGAGGCAAACTCAGCCCACTTGATTAAAATGTGTTAACAGAGTCTCAGAGGGGGCTTTTGGCTGCTATCAGTCTCTGGACTGATCAGCCTCCTGTGGCTGTGTACATGACAGATCTGCACAAGATCATCACACAAACTCATTGTCTTCATTAGCTCCTTCAGGCAGAAGGAGAATAAAGACAGTTTGGTCAGATATCTATGAATGGTAGGCTGCAATGAGCTATATGTATATATTTGCTCAAAAAGGCTTGTGCACTGTTCTTTACGAGTGTGCAAAGTTTGTCGTTTGTTCGATGAAGAAGCAAGTGTGAAGCGTTTAACAATAGGCCTGGTTGCTGCCTCCTGCTTCCTCTGCCTTGTTTTCTCCCATTTCTATCCTTTACAGTACTCCCGCATCCACTGAAGTATAAGTGTGCCATATTTCAAACATTTTGGCACATGTCTAAGAAATGGCTGCCGCTGTGCAGCATGTAACCCTCAAAACTCCTGCGCTTCAGGCAAAGAATTGAAATCTTTGTCAATTCACTAAGCTGTCAGGCTCGGCGTGCCAGTGGGGCTGACATCACAGATGTAAGGGTTGTAAAACAGGGATGGGCTGGGATGTCTGCCCTCTCTGCTGCTCCTGCAGATGTACAGCAGTGTGGAGATGTGAAATCAGACGTCTATGGTTTAAGCTCATGAATCCCACTTGTAACAATGTTTAAACATTTCTTAGTAGAAACATCTGCAGTCATTTTTATGGAGTTTTCTGCAAGAGGGAGGCTTTTTTCTGTTTAACCTGATCTTTTGAGATGGTTACAGAGCATTGTTAGGTTCGTCAAAGGCAAGTGCTCATTAACAAAATGTTTTGGTTGACTAAAATGTGAACACATTTTAGAAATGCAGTATGAATGTATAGTTAATGTAATGTAATGTTTTTCACGGTGACAGTATTAGCTCAAAGCATGAGTCTACCTCTTTTCACTCTATTGGCAATGCAAGGGAACATACATAATCTTTCGCATTTGACAGGAGAAGGGAGCAGAAATGTAGTACAAATAATAGCAGAGATATGTCAAGAAGTTGCACAAATGTAGAATAAACAATGTTAGGCAAGCGATAGGAGGAAAAAGCAGGCTTGTACAGAGACAACTCAACAATACAGTACGAGTGAGAGAAGGGAGTGGATAAGAGAGAAAAAACAGGTTTTGATTATTTTTTTTCAACCTCACAGTTGCAGAAGACCTCTGATGACAAGGATGGGCCACTGAGTGCAAATAAAGCTCGTGCATCCTGGCAGAATATTTCAACACTGCTTTTAAGTGTCTCACCGCACAAAAGTGACTCTAAAGAACGGCAGAACAAGGAGGAGGCCAGAGCGAAACGAATAGGACGTGCAGGATAACCAGTCAAAACGACTGAGGATGAGGACTTTGTTCTAATAATGGAGACAGTAGTAGGAGGCTGACTGGTCGACATTAACTAAAATAAGACTCTGATTAACCATCATCTGTTGAAACATTTTGGGTGTGTTTTAACTTTCATTGTTGAATTGAATAGGACTGTATTGATGCATATGCATATATTTTGGTAAAGGTGTTGTGTTTCATTGTTTTACATTTCAACCTCAGCTCATATAATGTGTCTATGATGGACTGTGTATCACAGACAACTAAAACTGTAAAAATCTATTCAACCTTTTTTTTTTTCAACCCAATATCATTACAGCAACCCTGCATCCCATGTCATCAAGCTTTCATTCTGTGGTCCTGTAGTTTTTCACTAAACAGGGCAATTGACCTGTATTTTGTATTTCCATTGTGTGCTATGCTTTGTAAAACTTAACCCCCATGCAACTGATAAACGATCACATATTGTAGGGGTTTTTTTTCCATTTAAAAAAACAAACAAAGAGTGGCATTATGTAATCAAATTGGCATTTAAATGGTTAAAATCCAGAAGATGAATGGATACTTGGTAGTTATTATGAGGACTGATGCTGGCTGGAATATGTAACAGAGTAAAAGTTAAAATAAGATTAATATATTGTATTTTTGACATGGAACATTGTTCCTACTAAATGCAGTCTGACTATTTTTCTATCAGTTGCATGAAGGTCAATCAATGATATGTAGATGAAAGACAAAGAAATAGAAAGAATCTGGCTACTGCCCTGAGAGTATCTATTGGCATTGAACTGAAGGTTGACAGCTCCAGTCTTTGCTATAACTTCATGTTACTTTTGTGTTGAACAAAATACATTTTAACATTTAATCAGCCCCTGATGGAGTAGCCAAACAACACACTGCACAGTCAGTAAACGGAGGCCTGTGTGGACGAGGATCTGAAAGCTTCTTCCACCACTAGTGATAACTCAACAATGACCTTCATAACACCCACACAGCCAGCCATAAAATACACACACCGTCATTATTGTGGACATTTAACCATCAGAAAAGCAGGTAAAAAGAGAAAGAGACAGACAGACCTTCTTTCTCTCATGGGGATGAAGTGGTCCATATCTGTGTGATGTCCCTCTGCACCTGTTGTTGATCATCTCCTCCTTCTGTTGCTGTTAGCTAACTAGCTAGTTTTACAAAAACGCCACAGCTAATAGCGCTAATAAAACTCCAGAAAACAAGCTAACTTTTGTTTGTTTTATCCAAATTTTAACTTGATATTGTTTGTTGTGAAGCTAAAATACAGCTTACTTCACCATTCACTTCTTTTCAGAGAGAACTGACCGTGTCGTCACCTCTTTACTCTACAAGCTAATCTTTAGCTGGACGTTATGTTTTTTTTAAATTAAAGTCTGTTGCCGCACCAGACTGTCCTTCAGACTTGGTTTTAAGGGTGCAATACCATCGTTCACCACCAAGACTGGATTACAATGAAGAGCAGTTATAACCAAGGGGGGCGCTGTTTCACTCATTTTGGGTAACTTACTGAAAAACTGAAAATATGAAATAAACGAATGTCAAATATAACTTCAGTCAAAAATATGTCTCTTTTGGATATTAATCATGTTAATGTGTGAGGGACCAAGCATTTAACAAGTTTAACAGATGACAAGGAATGCTGTTAATCTATTCTAGGATTTTAAAACAGGTTTAAAAACATTTTTTTAAGAGTGGAAAGAGAAGAGATAGACTATACTTAGTATTTTAGTCAAATGTGTAATAGACTATTTGTATACAGTTGTGCCTAGAACAATTAAATCTTCTTCACTCAAATTTTGACCTGCAAATGTGCTTCAATACACAGTGAATTGGTTGAAAGTAGTAGAACTCAAGTAGACCTATCTTTACTCAAGTACTGTACATATGTGCAATTTTCTGGTACACTACTTCTACTTTACTTTCACTACAATTTAGAGGAAAAAAACTACATTAAAATCAACTACATTTACTGAACAGCTGTTCCTATTTACTTCTCATATTCATATCCTTTATAAAAAAAAAGTGAATTTTGTTCTACAGCAAATGTTTCCAGTTCTTAGTTTTTGGAGATTTCATGTTTGAAGACATTATTTTTTCTGATGTATAGGCTTTTCCACACCAAAACTGTGTAAATAATTGGTTGAAAATCAAAAAAACTAAAGCAATGTTGCAAAAGACTTTTAAGTTTAATTGTCTTATGGGCTATGAAGTTGAAGTAACAAAGCATATATTTTATTATTAATGCATTTTTTTTTTCTTTTTTTATGAACTCATTCTTTAATTTGCCACTTTCAACTGCGTCTTGCCAGAGGCCCCTCAGTGACTGGAGGCTCAGACTCCCAGTTAAGATTTTGTCAAAGCTCATCTTCATTAGCCTGGAGGAGATTGACATGAAACAGTTCACCGCTCAGTTACAAGTGGTTGGCAAACCCGGAGAGAGCACGCAGGTGTAATGCAGATAATCCTCTCCCATAGATTCAAACCAGCTTATCGTGTGTTTTCCACTGCAGAAACTGCGTCATTCAGTTGCTTTGTGGTTTGATTCCCGTTACTTTGTCCTGCGTAATGAACTGCTCATGAAAGTCAAAAGTTAATTAAAGAATGTTCTATTTTCATTGTATTGATTTGGGGGGGAAATGAAATATTTGATGCATATAACCTTGAGAATGAACATAAAATACAAAATCACAGAAACTAAGACATTTTGTCTTGATAGATTTAAAGGTCACATGTTTCATTTCTAATAAAGAGACCAAGGAGAAGCAGAGTTATTCTGCACTGGCACTGACAATTCTCTAATTACACTAAAGCGAGCCCCAGTGTTTGGCACATTCATTATAATCCGGGATGAGTCAAATTCATGAATCAGTGTAAATTATTGTGGGGGGAAAAAAATCTATGTAAACAAAAAACAAAATGAATGGGTAGGAAGACGGATGATGTTTGGAACTCCAAAGCCTCCAAATTAAACAAAATAAATATCAGGTTTTGAGTGGAAAGTTGGGCATGAATATTTTTGCATACTCATCATTGATACATCTGCCGTGGTTTTTTTGGCAATGATATGCCAAAAGCCACGGGTGACACAGGTGCATTCGTGTGCAGGATGGACACTTTGTCTGAAGAAACTTTAGCCATTAAGGACACCGGGGACCTGACCATCATTCCTCATAGTCATAGGAAACAGCGGAGTCCACAGATGGCTTTCTCTAAAAACAAATTTGAGCGTAAAGCAGTAGCTGTCAAAAAGAGAATCTGAAAGACAACATTTTGCATCGAAGAAGAGCAGGAGAAGCAACTGAAGTCTTAATAAAAGAGCCACCTGAGAGGCAAATATTCTCTCCTTTGTATGCAGTTTGCACAAATACATGGAACCAAACAGGAAATCTGGGTAAGCACACTGACAGTTACTCGCTTCAAGCTGCGGGAGGGAATTCACAAAACCCACTCTCTGATTCCAGCCTGTCCGACTGAAATGATTAATAATGAGATCTGAGAGAAACACACCACTCAGCGATATGGAGGTCAAGAGAAAGTGGAGCAAGAAATAGTCTCCCCAAAAAAAAAAAATGGAAAAAA
>CAEMYA010000179.1:11502748-11515074 GCA_903131615.1 Diplodus sargus | reverse complement strand
ATCAGAAGTCGGTGCAAGCTGTCGTGAATCTCCACTGCGCACTCGCATCACTGCAACAACACGATTGGCTGATATATTACCCGGCTCGGTCGTGATGCAGCAGACGATTGGCTTTTGTGGGGAAGCGGTGGGAAATGTGTCGTACAACCTGTCCGGTGTCAAAGACGGTTTTTGTTCCAAATCCCCAAAGTGGTTTGTCTCCTTTCTTATAACCAATCAAGAAAAGTCAAGGGGACACCAAAGTCATTAGGATTCATCCTCTGGGGTACATCACCGTCTGGACAAACTTTTAATGGCAATCTATTCAATAGTTGTTGAGTCTGGAACAAAGTGGTGGACTGAACCGACCAACTGGGCGACACC
This sequence comes from Diplodus sargus, assembly GCA_903131615.1. NCBI lineage: Eukaryota > Metazoa > Chordata > Actinopteri > Spariformes > Sparidae > Diplodus > Diplodus sargus. The sequence goes on along the minus strand of CAEMYA010000179.1, from coordinate 11,514,711 downwards.
GCCATCCCTAGAGCCACGCGAGAACCCGGCGTAATAAAGTATGCATGCAAGTGTTTATATGTGGGAGCGTTTGGCAGCTTTGTTCATCAAAAGGGTCTTAAGTCTGTATTTATATTTATTGAGGGATTTAGATTCTTTTGCAGTGTCAATGTAATAATTCCACAAGCGTGATCCTTGACCTGAAAGAAAATTGATAAAAGATAGCTAGTGCAGCAGGAGATGGGAAGGTGGGTGTTGTTATTTTCCTTCCTTGTATGGCTTGTTCAAGTCTCCTTATATCAAAAAAGATATTGAATAATGTATACGTTATATGATATTTATAATCTATTCTTTAAGGTGCAGACTTCTAAACTGCTTTTTTAAAAGAGACATTTGAGTTCACACTTTTTCCTGATGGCTTTTTTAACGCCTTATTTCTCTCCCGTGGCAAAAGTAGAGGTTCTTTACAAGGAAACCGGTCATCGCCTGAAAGAGTTACAGACCGCTGTGGTAACCAGGAGAGAGTGCAGGGCAGCAGGCAAGAGGTCCGGTCTGTGAAATGGAGAGGCATCAATAGAGAGAGGGGAGAGTAAGCCGGGAGACGGTTAAGAAATAAAAGCTGCGGTGGTGAAAGAAAGCGACGGCCTGGGGCTACGGGGAGGTGTGTGTGTGTGTGTGTGTGTGTGTGTGTGTGTGTGTGTGTGTGTGTGTGCTTTAAGAAAACAGCTGAAAAGAATTGGAAAATGGGGATGACAGAGAGAAAACAAGAAGGCAGAAACCTGAAAAAAAGTACATGAGATCAGAGTGGGAGTATCAGATAAAACAGTAAGTACATCAGACAGGACAATTACTCACAAATTAGATATAAATCACTGTCACATTAAAGCAGCTTAACCTCTTTTTAATTATAATCTTTGAGAATTTCAGTTTTTAATATTACGTATGGTCGGCAATTTTTGGTAACAGCCACGCAGTGCCATTGTGTAATTTCATCAGTGGTGGCAGGGTCCGCCATTTTCCGCGATTGTCTGCAGCTTGAAGATCAGATGAAGATCATTAAAACAACTTTTGCAGTGTTTTTTTAGGTTTTTTTGCTGCAGATACACAGGCTGTTTTTTTCTGCCATATTACTGACAAAGTAGCTAATTAAAGAGTGTTCTCTGTAGTCTTTAAATCACACGTCTTGTTACCATGGTGATCACAGGTGTCATCGAACCAGCCGTGATTGAAATCTGAAGGATTGTAACTTCAGTTTTGATACGAAGAGGTTATGTTTTCACCCGTGTCTGTTTGTGTGTGTGTGTGTGTGTGTGTGTGTGTGTGTGTGTGTGTGTGTGTGTGTGTGTGTGTTTGTGTATGTGTTAGTTTGTCGGCAGGATTTCACAAAAACTACTGAACAGATTTCCACCAAACTTGGATGGCGGATGAGTCTCGGCCCAGAACAGAACCTCAGTAACCTTTGGTATGGATCCAGATAAAAAGATGCTTTCAGGATTTTCTTCTTAAAAATTGTGAGATGGGGCGTTATTTGACATTTTTTTTTACATTTCTCAGAGACTAATGCATGGATTGAGTGATGCAGGGCCATCGAGGTTTGATGTTGGCGGAGGTATGCGCTCTACTGAGTGCCTTTATAGTCAAATAAGGGAATTAATGTTGTCTTCTTAGCGTCTTTAATCGATTTTCTTTCTGAATTTTTCTGTGATTTTGCCTGTTTAAACCCTCTTATTCCAATTAATTCCTGATATTGACTTCTTGTGTCTTCACATTCTCTGTTCTGCCGTCTTGTTTTAACTCACCTCAAATGAGGCTTCCTTGCGTTTGGCTCGACTGTTGACTTCGACTGCCTTATAAATGATAAGTGAATCATTATTATTATTATGTGCAGTTGTGGAAGACTCCTACAGAAGTAATACATGCTGTATTCAATTGAAGCTGAACGCAAAATGTATATTGAACACTCTGTGTTGAAACTTCAATAACAATGAAGATCCAAAACGTTAAAATCAAGTGGCTCCAAATCAGTTAATAAAGTACACACACAGACACTCAAACTTAAACATTAGCTACCATTGATAACTTAGAAATACCTTTTTTCACCTGCCTAATTTTGCCAAAGCTATTTAGTATTCATGTTGATATACAACCCTGTTATAAATGGTTTATAGGACACTAGAATGTCATTTTTACAAGTGTTTATTCATTTTCAGTATATGTAAACTATTATAACTTCTCTTATGAAGCTATATTTACTATGTTGTCACTAAGTATCAGTTTATCCACCAGCCTTAGAGGAGTAATAGCTTTTAACAAATGTATTAATAAACATTTGTGTCTGCTTACAACCACATTAGAGTGTTTTATGAACCATTTATGAAATCTGTGTCTACTGCTGAAGAAGACTGAAGTAAAGTATTCCCAACTTTAAAAAAGTTAAAGTGACAGTGCGTCAAATATCTGCCTCCACCGGCTCTCCGCTCACTCTGTTCCACCGAGGGTAACGTGGGGCTGCGAGTCACACTGCTGTCATACTGCTTCAGTCATACTGCAGTGCAGATTTCACCCCCATCTGCAGCGCGTGGAGTCCGACTGGTCCCTTCTTTTTGGGGGCGACAATCTGAGACGTGAAAGTGACTCAGAGGTTACAGTACCACTTGTGTCGACCAGATCAGAGAAGTTGCAGATCCACCCTGAAGCTCCATGAGACAGCCGGGTAGAGATTTTACATTAGCGGGTGCACAGGAGCCGAGGTTGTAGCTCGTGGGGACGACAAAGTTGGTACGAACAGTGGAGATGAGAGCGGTTTCAGTGTTGTGTTTGCTTGGTTCACCCTCTAAAATTAGTGGCACATGAGCTGCACAATGTGTAAAAATAGAACTACATGTTCACGAGCTGGCCTAGGATCAGGACCTAGTATGAAGTCTCTCTCCTCTTTCCTTCATTGTTCTCTGTGTCTAAATAAAGACTCAAACTGTTCAGGGTGGGAGGCCAGACCTGAAAAAAATGTTTTAATAAATCTCAGCAATCAAAGGTTTAAATCAGATTGCAGTTTTGGGAAAAGTCTAGCAGCCCGTGGTGATACGGAGTAACTATTCCCATCAACTAGAACAAAATCTCACAGAGGTATCAGTGCACTTCTTAGTGGAGGATTCCTTAAAGGAACTGGAATGATATTTAGTGACTTCAGCTGGTTAGTACTGATCAGTAGAAATAAAAATGTCATGGCAGTTTGGTTCTAGTCATCTCTGTCCTTCAAATAGCTGTTTTGTCCTTGAGCCGACCCATGATACAGGAGAACTTCTGCCTCCTGCACAGACTGCAGGTCAGTGTGTGCTGCCCCCCAGTGGAGAGCGTGTGAATGAACACAGAGAGGCAACTGGGAGGTTTAAGCACTGAAGGCTTTTGACTGAAGATTACAGGAAAACGACAGTAAGACACACACTTGTCAACCTTGGTACTACTTCAATGGCACATTCGATGGTGGAAACTAGCTCAAGTACTTCTGTTTTACTTAAATATTTCTCTTTTTTTTACTTTAAGATTTGAGAAATATTGCACTTTTTACTTTTATCATTGTGCTTAAGTAAATATTAACTTCACTAATTAAGATTATTCAAGTCAGCACTGTGAAACATTACCTTCTTATAAAGTCATGTGTGCAAATAATAGTCCTAGAGACTTCATTTTCTCTACCCACAGATTTGTTTCCAGCCTGTTTTTGATGCAAATTAGTTTGTTTGAAGTATTATACAAGGTCTGTTTCCGTGACTATTTTGGCAGTGATGCGTCTTATCCTTTCTTTGTTGTTCAACAATACAGACGACTCTTGAGATGGCGATCGATCAGCGTGACATTCAAACAGTTTGGAAATATTCTAACTGCCTGCTCAAATTGCTAAATGTTTGTTCAGAGAAAATGCACTTTTTAAGAAATAATTGTAGACTGATTTTGATTTTGATCCTGAACATATTGGGGACTGTGCATAGAATACAAACAAGCTCCAAGCTGATTGGCTGCAATAGTAGAATAACCCAATAACATAACCTGTTTAGTCTGTGTACCAGCTGAGTCAACCGAAAAAACTGAAAAATCAACTCATTATCCGTCACACCCTCATGCTGCAGGAAAGTTTGGTGAAGTTGCTCAGTCTGCCGAACACTTCTGGAGCTTCCCGGTAAAAACAGAGTTAGAGAATTCTCCTACACAACTGAAGGAGATGGGAACGTTTTAAAAATTAAAAAAACAACTGAGAGAAAACACAAGATGAGTCTATTCTCCCCATATGGTGTAATCCAAGTCTCATAAAGGCCCAAGATCCTGAGTTGATTTATTTTCACCCTTTTATTTAAGACCCAAATCTCAACACCTGATGTGGGTTCACGTGCTCGACCGGGGCTCAAGGGCTGTAAATAACATCTCCGCAAATCAATCCCGGGATCTCGAGGCTTCCAGAGTCTTTCTTTTAATTCTGTTGTTGGTTGCTTGTTATCTTTCCATCGACATTGGGGTGAGAAGTTAAGGAATCAATTTTCCATTTATGGTGAACTTATCCCTTTTTCATTTGTAATATGCAAGAATGATAGATTCACACAACAAAACTAATTGCAATGCAGTTATATCTGGTGTATATTAAAACTAAAAAATGGCACGAGTTCCAGGTGTTTTAAGCGAAAACATGATGTTTTCCTAACCCTAACAAATGGGTTTTTGTGCTTTAACCTAACAAGAGCATGAGCACAGCGCTGTCGCAAGATATAATACAAAAAATAATAATCTTAAGATACAAAAAGTTGCAGTTTAAAGTTTGTGGTTGGCAGAAATGTGTTGTGGCGATTGGAATGGAAGGACAGCTGAAGCTAACATGTTCATAACAACAATCTCATCTATAGTGTTTATACCACGGTAGCTTAGCTTTTTAGCATGCTAACGTCAAGCTATTTCATTTAAGCCAAACTTCTGTCAAGAGAAAAAGTCACTGAAGTCATCAGGATTCATCCACGAGGGACAAGTATCGCTTCCCTGTCTGTTCGTGATCAAACTCAGTCGAACAGGACCGTTTTGTTTTCCCTTGTTTGCTTCATTCTTGTTTTCTGTGCCGCACTCAGTCTGCCAGTGTTGCTGCCACCTGCAGCTCCAGAATCTGTTGATTACAGCAGGAACCTACTCAAAGCTCTTCTTCAAAAATTACAACTAACAATCATCCAAGTGGGCGTCCATCAAAAGAAAAAAATAAAGACGTCTCCTGCCAGGACGCCGTGATGATTTGACTTTCTCAGCGACAGGTATGGAAAGTAAATCAATGCAGCGACGAGAATGAGAACAGTGACACACAGAAAATGTTATTGTTTTACATTTCACATCAAATTCACTGCATCAAAAGGCTCAACAGGATTTTGGATCAGATTAAAACAATAATTTGGCTCATGAACAATACTCATCCTCCTCCCACAAGATTCAAAAATGTGTCCAACGACGCCAAGAAGCGAAGAGAAGAAGAGGAAGAAGACATCAGAGCCGGGGAAGCGAACATTTGTCGAAACACGATTTGTAGTTAAATTTAAGATCAGGCAGGTTGTTTGTGGTATTTTGTGTTTCATCCAAGAGACGAAAAAAGGAAATCTGAAGGCGGCGGTTTGAGCGCTCCTTATGCCACTGTTCATGCATTTGTTAAAACAATAGTGTTATCTGTTCAAACCTGTTTCAGCGGAGGAGATAGTGGCTCTCCGGACACTAATTATCACTCTTAAGAAAAGTTGGCAGAGTCGATATGAAAGTGATTTTGAAACCACTTCCCTCTGATTTCTTTAGAATTTGACTTTCTGTTGTGTATTTTCTAAAATGATAGAAAATGATTCAACTGTGTGAACCCCATCATGTACATCAGAGCTGTGATGAGCAGGGGGGCCACCGAGCATACATTTGGTTTTTGGCCCCCCAGGAGGATGAAGTCGGCACGGCTAAAAGATCTACCAACATGTGAGACTGAAACAAACTGGAGAATGTAGGCGGAAGTGTTCATGTTTCATGCACATTATTTATATCTTAAGCTTTTTTTAGTTATTGTTATTATCATATAGCTGCTTGCGTTTAGTGTCTTGTTGAATATATAGGTTTTACAGCAGCCCACTCACCGCTGTAGCAGCAAAATCGTCCAAGTGGTCAGAATCTAGAGGATCGTAGCTGGGGGTACTCAATAAACTGTGAAATCTAAGAAAAATGGACTCTATTTCAACAAATTGATGGGAACTGATTACCTCAAAATTACAAAGTGAAGTAAAATAATCATTAAAGTTGTCAAAACTTTTTATCTCGTACAACTTAAATCTAACTGTATACTTTAGTTAATCATTTTGAGGTAACCTGTTTCCTGACTTTTTTAAGAAAAAACAACTTTTAAAATCTACAATGTGAAGACAAATTATATTCTAGTTATCGATGATGTACATGTATGTTTATTTATATTACACATATTTCACCTACGTGGACCCATACGATATCTTGAGGTTCAGTTGAGCCTGTTTGTTTGACGTGTGGTTTAAATGTGTGTTGTCACTGTGTGTTATTTTCACTCAGTCTTCACTTAAAGGTGCACCGTGGTTCTGTAGGTGCACTTATTTGCCTCTGAGAACAGCTTGTTTATTGAGTCATGGAAAAAATACACATGTCTGAGTTTGTATTATTACCTCATCAATATTGTAAATATCAACATTTGAGTTGAGTTGGTCCTCTTATGTCAAAGTGTTGCTCGTATGATGAGGAATCTAAATAAAATCTGTGTCTTATTACAGTCCTAGCTGTACGTGGGAGCTGGGTGCCATCTAGAGGTTCTGGCTCAACACTGGAGGTGCTGTCTGTCAAACACACACCGATTTACTGCGCAATAAAATGTTGGGTCAATTTCACTTCACCTCTTTCTTTCTTTTTTTCACATTGAGCAGCTGAAGAAAAAGACCTGAGCAGATGTGCTGTGATTTCTTGCATTAGGATTTATCCCAAAATGACATTTACAGTTATTACAGATGTTATTGGAGGTGCTGCATCGGAACAAACACACGCGAGTGTCTGAAGAGTCAAAGATTCCTGCAGAACATCCTTAAATTCACACATTCCTAATTCTGAACACACTCCACTTTAAGCTAAGTACAAAGCTGTACAATTCCTATTTGTCTCACAAACACGTGTGTTTGTCCCAGTGTTGCACTCTGCACACGCACACAGAGTAAAGCGTGGATTTTCGAACCTCACACGGTGAATTTCCTCACTGTAAATCCGAGGGGAGAGAGCTCAAATTTGAACAACTTCCATTTCCAAAGAGTGAACACACTCAAAGCTGCTGCAGATATCCTGTGAGATTACACTCTGAAATCCCTGCCAATGTCTGCTGGCAGAGATGTGACTCGCCAGTCAGTAGAATCTGACAAAAAAAAAATGTAAAAAAATCCAAATCAGAAAAACGACTTCAGCGTTTGTTGTAATAAATGTTGAGGTATTTAAAAAAAAAAATACATTTCGAGGACGTGAATCTGGGATTTTACGGCAGATTTTTGACTGATCTTTAGAGGAGAGCAGATCCAAAAGCCAGGGGACTCAACGGACACAGATAACAAGTTGTTCACTTCTGTAAATGTGTACTGTACATCCAACATACCACTTAAACCCATGTATTACAACATTTAAATGCCATTTAGGCAAGTGAACAGCTTGAAATTTTTTTTTAGAAGTTTAAGATCCCCTGAAATACAAACCTGTCCTTATCTGTCACTGCAAAACTAATGCAAAGCTGATATGCTGAAAAGCGTCCAGCTCACTCTGTAGCATTCATACTGTATATGTTAGCCAACTGTGAGGCAACACAGGATGCAGATGAACAGGTCCACTGTGGAGGAGTCGCAGTTGGACGGCAGCTTGTTGATCAAACTGGGGCCGCCGCTTGATTAGTGATTTTAATTTGCTCCCCGGGGCGCAAATCAAATTGAACATCATTAGGGAGGTGAACAATGTTCATCATTACAGTTTTTAAAGAATGAGGCCGGTGTTATTCTATATCTTACTCATAAAAAATATAGAATCTTCTAGGGACGGATATTCTCGGTGTCCCATGAAAAGACAAGAAAGACTGTTCTGCTCCGCTTGTCAACACTCTCTGACTACCCCAGTCTGTTTGAGGCTCTCAGCCCCTAAAGCTCATTGTTCCCACTGAAGACATTAAACTTTAAAAAGTCCCCCCACTTTTAAAATAGCTGCACGGGCACTGAAGTTTTTTTGCAAAAATGTCTCCAACAGGAATAAATTAGCGCATTTGTTGTGGATTATTTTCAGCTGTGGATTAAAACAACACATCACTGCGTGGATTGATATTTAAGAAAGTGACATGAACTGTACAGTATGGTCTGTACAGTCAGTGGGAGATTTTACCAACAACATCAAGACAACAAATGTACTCAAGTGCTGTACTTAAGTGCAGTTTTGAGACACTTACCCTGAGCATTTACATTTTTCAGTACTTCCACTCAACTGCACTTTGGTGGGAAACATTGTATTTTTACTCCATTACATTTGTTTGCTAACGTTACTAGTTACTCTGCAGACTGCCTGCTACATCAGAGCAGCCGATTTAAAAGACACCAATAAGATTCCAACAATCAGAAAAATGCTGAATATTGGATCTGATCATCTGTTAACCAATAATATACTGTTTATATATACATGAAAAAGTATGTATATTTTACCTTGACTTGTACTTTTGATACTGAAGATCATTTATTGCTAGAAAATTGTACTCAATACTCAGTTACTGTTTGTATGAGTGACTTTCACTTTCACCAAAGTTATATTCTAACAAGCTATCTTTTACTTGAGTGTGACTTTTGTGTACTTTTTTTTACAACACTGCAACAAATAAGGGTAAAATGTGATAAATGGTTTTCATCTCTTCAGCTGAGCTCCCCGAGCCTTTGAAGTTCTCAATATAACATTAAATATTAATGACAAAATAAGCAACAAAGTTCAAGTTTGGCATTCAGGAATATTTAATGAGGGTTTAACTCTTAAAAAAAAAAAAAAATCAGTTAATCTGCATCATCAAGAGTGTGTTGGTGTGGTTTTATCAGATTTGATGGACAAGTAGCCAAACCGCCCACCAACTGTCATCAGACTGGGACTCAAATGTTCACAAATCGTGACTGATGCATGGAGATGCTTGACATCATCTCTTCCTGCCCACTCTACGCCAGTGAGGGGAGCGACACACACAAGAAATAACACAGCTACAGAAATCTATCATAATATAATCAAACTGCTCTAACCCATGGAAAGGTCAGAGAGGTGATGATTTAAACTATAATGATTAATCCTACGGAACGTGTTTGCTCATCGGCTCTTTTTCGTGCACAATTTGTAAAGTGACTTCCAGCCACACAAGACTAAAATGTACAGCGTTTTCCTTTGAGCTATTATGGATGCACACAAAATGGAAATACATGAACAGGGTGTGCATTCCTCCTGTTCAAATGTGATGTGTGCAGTGTTTTTCATATGTGTTTTATACGACAACAACAACAACGTCAATAATAAATGTTTCAGTGCAGAATTTTCTTTTACTCAGTGTCGCCATATTTAATTAATCTATTCTATCAAAATGAATGGAGCGCGCATCCCAGTGGCTTTAGCACAGACTGTGTTCACTTTATTTGTTCCCTGCGCTTCCTGAGTTTAATCAAAAACCAGGAAATGATTATACCGAGAGTTCAGTTGCTGCAGGGGACGATGAAAAGCAGTCCACTCGTCTGGCATGGCACTCCTGTTACACTGCCGCACTCATCGCGGACAGTTTGACAACAAAACCATCAAAATCGAAACAGCAGAACCAGAGACGTCGCCTTTATTCCCAGGCCTTCTTCTTCCTTTTTCAAAAACCTGGCGCCTACATTACCCACAATGCAATTTAGCAGCTGAGTGACTTCACCTGAAGGAATGTATCATTACAAGCAGCTTCCACTGGAGGCACAAATATGTTTTATACTACTTTTTCACATACATGTGTGCAGTGATAAACACACTAATGTGTACAATTGGTGCAGTTGTCCTTTAACTTCTTTTATTATTGACGATGGAAGTTTTTACTCTCAATGGATTGCAATAACAAGCTTCGTCCAGTGGATGTCAGTCCTCCAGTGCTTTTCGATTTTGCAGGGCTTTGCCAGTGTGGGACACCTCTGCTGGAACTGAAGCATACAGTGCAGCATATCTACATGTATTATGTTTAATCTGACCATGGACTTTACTTTTAATGACCTGGACAGTATGAGGCACAAGCTGTAAACATCATACTGTCACGATCAGCTCAGTGAAGTCATGTAAGTGGGAGGAGATGACCACTGGGTCTGAACCATCACTCTGATTCACATCCGCAAAAGCTTTGCACAGAAATGCTTATTCAACCAGTGCAGGTCAGAGAAAATAGCTTAGAGAAACAGAAATAGGTCGCCGTCTTCAACATTTTATCTAGGCTGTGCCCGTTCCCCACGGGTGTTTGGGGATAGCCTGAGGTTAGACCTGAAAAAGTGAATCAAAAATGGAATGGGTTGTTTAAATAGGGCACATGTGTCTTTCTCCTCAGGACGGGAGAATTTTCTCCAGCCGTCACATCGGGGCGGAATAGAGTGCAGGGAGAGAAGTGCATGACGCTGCCTTCACAATGCAAGCAGCTTGTTCATTGTTTGGACTGAACAGAGAGCTATTTTTCATTTGTCACCTACATTAGCCCCGTATAGCCTCCAAATACACGCTGAAGTGCTTCTGTCTCTGTCAAATAAGGCAACAGTCATTGTGCCACGTTTTCCACAACAGTTTGTCTCCTGGGGAAAGAAGTGGGTGTGCACTGTGATTGTTGGCCTGAGTATGATATATATGCATAGTATTGTGCATCAAGTGTCACAGTCTCACCTACATTTATGTGTATATATGGATTTAAACGGAGTGAATAGCATCATAACTACATTGCTGGCAACTTCTTGCAGGTTTTCATTGAATGTTTTTACATGCGATGTTTGGTTTTGATCCAACAACTTTTTAAATCCACAATTTCATCCTGTGTTAAGACAATAAAAGTAACCCCAGTGCATAAAATGTATTCTGTGCATCAGTAAGAAGTTCTTTGGGGTACAATAACCTGACATGTTTTTCCCTGCTCCCATGGCTTCACTAAAATATTCCAAGCAGACTGCGATATCTCTACAATATCAACTACCAATTTCTCATGGCTAGCGCCTCATGCAAATCATTTCATCAGCACTTTTGTCAGATTTTGTTTCCCTTCTCAGCTTTGGAGTCTGTGTTACATCAGGACAAATAAACAGAGGCACTGCGGTGGGATAACAGCCCAGCCAAAGTCAAACAGACACTTCGCCGACTGATGCAGCGAGTCGACGATCAGCAAGTCTGACTATCTAAGTGGCACATTCTCTCAACGGCAAACACACTCACGGAATCAAACAGCAATCTGAATGCAAAAAGATCTCGCTGCATGTCAAAGCACGACACTTGAACAATCTCTTTGTACATAAACACATTTTTATTCAGCCTGATATAGGTTACACATGGAAGAAAAAAAAATCAAAGTCTAAGAGAACTACTTCCCTTTGTGGAGCTAATGATATGACAGTTTTAAATCAGCTTCAGATCCCCACTTGACAGCTTTCAACATTAGCTGCCGTGGGCTGTGAGGAATTAAGCATAATCACATGCTACGACTGACCTGAGGCTTTTTTTTCTCCTTTCTTCAAAAAAAAAATAAAAAAATAAAAAATGAAAACAATAATACAAAAAAAGAAAACATATCCCCTCAGCAGTCATTATGTGTGTTTTCTCACTAAATGATATGGAATGTTATTTTGGAAATGCAGGTAAAAAGAAAAACTGTTCTCTGCAACAGCAGAAAACAAAATAAGAAGAAACAGAATAAAAAAAAAAAAAAAAGACAGAAA
>CAEMYA010000179.1:11455643-11502714 GCA_903131615.1 Diplodus sargus | reverse complement strand
AAAAAAAAAGACAGAAAACTGATTCCCAGAACTCTGTTCCCAGGCTGCTACTGTGTGTGAGGCATTAAGAAAAACACCACCTCAGTCCAAAGTGTGTTCCAACAAGAAAAAAACAACTGAAACCTGCCGCTGTGATTCAGTCTCATATTCCTCAAACGTGGATATGAACAGAAAACACAACCTCGATGCTCGACAGTACAGAAGGTATATTAAATTTACACTGCTTGCAGATCAGCTTTGGAGTCTAATATATTAGGACTGACAGTCATAGATACAAAGCAAAGACTGAAGAGGGAAAAGAGGGGGAGGGTCTTAACATTTAACTAGTGTTAGTCTTTTTTTTTTTTTACTTGTAAATTTCACAAAGTGCAAATTTTCATTTATATTACATCATAACCAATTTTTAGAAATTGTTCTTTTTCTATTATATAACAATGAAAAATGGAAAACCTAGCCATAACCAACCCCCCCTCCCAGCCCGATCCCACCAGCTATCCATCAGAATATTTTAAAAAAAGGAATCACTAAATACATGCTGCAATGACGCCCACCAATTTGTTTGAAACTTGACCAAAGCCTCCTTTTTTTAGGCTCCTTGAAATCTCTTACAGTACACTGTTACTGTCAGCGTGCGTTTATAGTTAAAATATATATATTAATCTATCATTAAATAGTATGCCTCTTGCACAGTCTTGCATGCATTGAAGAGCATTTTGGGCAAGCTGTACAAGAAGGAGAGGCGTGTGGACGGACTTGCTCAGGCTGTAGGCTCCGGGCCAGGTCCAGGCACTCTTTCGCCACCTGTAAACGTTTTTTATTTTTTTGCCCTTTACTCCTTGCAACCACGTCAGTCCAAAAGATGGTTCTCCAGTGTGTTTTTCGTCGAGTGAGCATTTGTTTGTGAGTGTAGGTAAATGTGTGTGTGGTGTGTGTGGTGTGTGTGCATGTGTGGTCCTAAACTCAGTTTCACAAAAAGAAGTGTGTAGATCACTGAAGTTTTGTTCCAAGCTTTCGTTGTCTGTTCCTACAAGGAAGAAACAAAAAGGAGAATTGAGCGAAGAAAAAATGCAAGAGTCTCAAACACATTGAGTAACTTCATATATATTTTTTGTGTTTGAGCCACAAGTTAGCGCCATTGAACCTAACACCTTCGCTTTACAGGACTGATCTTTGATAAAAAGATAAAAAGATAAGAGTCCAAAATGCAAAAAGCTACTGACGCTCATTAGCCGTGTTGCTCTTTTCATTTAAACTCCTATTTTCAAGTATTTTCCTTGAGTATCATGTTCATCATCACAAATCGCTGGAAAACTGGGGGACAACTGAAATTAACAGATCAGACTGCGTCAAGAGGGCGTTACAACTTGAGCTGGTAACAAACGAAGGAGGACATTTAGCTTCTTTCTCATTTCTGTTAAGGAGTTGCAGATGTGCGGTACTGATCAGGCAGCTGACAAGCACTGAATCTGCTAACATTGGTTCAGTTTAAGTATGTTTTACTTCAGCCTTTCTTTTGGAGTCTGTGCCAACTGAGCGATGTTCGAGCACTCAAACATCGTTCATTCTGTGCTGAGTTTGAAAGTGATGCCCATCTCTACAGTTCCCCGTTTGCTGGTGCATTTGTGATGTCAAACATGACACAAGATTAAAAAAACAAAATGAAAGAAAAACGTATCTACTGTCAGTGGGAAAGGAGCCCATCGCTTTTTTTATAGCAGGTTTACCTGTATTTAAAAACCCTGCATATATGTGCTAACTTTGATGTAACAATGGTCTAATGCCTTATGTCACCTTACAATGTAAACTCCTGTGTGACACTTTCTGGTGTGAACGCACATTACTGGTGATAAATGTGATTTAGGACCTGATATGTATCCAAGACAGCAACTTACCTCGCCTCTGATCTGGTCACTGTATACTCAAACCATAAGATGTTGGGGATCAGGCTTGTGTCTCGCACCAGGAAGTACTCTGATATTGGCCTATCAATCATGAAAGAGCAGATAATTAGAGTAGCTGAAGCTAGACATTAGTCGTATTCATTAATTTAGGCTGAGGAGGAATCGTCATCCCCTGTGACACACGAAGGAAGCAGAGAAATGAGAGCACTACTTACCACGCTGCTATTTTGGGGAATAATGGTGTCAGCACCTCCTGTGTGAAAAAGAACCAGACTATGCCAATCGTACAACCGGCCACTCCGCCGTAGATAACCTGGCTCCAGGTGTGATACAACAGGTAGACCCTGAGAATGGGAGAAAGAAAAAGACATAATTTTGAGTAAAACACAAATTGATATGTGGTTGTTTTCTATGGTATTACAGTTAATACCTTTGGATTTTGGATTGCCTTTAATCCATCAGCTATTACTGCCTTACTTTAACATAATTCCTTATTTCATAAACCCTTGACATTATTATTCTCTGCTTTAATATCCATTTAAGAGATTGGGATTTATCTGGAAGATTTAAGGGAGGTGGGAGGGGGTCAGTCCCTTACCTGCTGTATGAGACGGATAAGGCTATGCCCAACAGGATGATGGACAGTATGTGTCTCCACAGCAGGTCCACACATCGAGCATTGTTCGTTTGATGCATTCTGAAAAGAAAGATCAGCACGAGTTCATACCCTGACATCTGTGACTTAGGTGAAAGTGCCTAAAGAGTGATAATCAAAAGTGTGACTTTATTCCATATAATAATTAAATAAATGCCTTAGGCTGTTTCTTTTTTGTTTTTTTAAACTATAAATAACAGATCTCTAACACAATGCAGTATTTGTGACATTTTACTAACACTGTTGGGATTTGATCACAAAATGTCTGCTTAACAAACATACCAGTAAAACAGACTCACCTTAAATAAAGGAAAAGAAAGAAGTAAACAACAAAGAACCAGATAAGCTGGGAATGACTGGAGGGCATCCCATACTCTGTGTTCAGGTTTGTGTGAGCCCCTGCAGAAAGACAACAAAACTTAACATCAATATATACATTTACAGTATGGAGTACATCTTCATATAAATATCAAACCAATTATTTTCTTCAGGATAATAAGCAAATATTAGAATAAAGTGAGCATCATGACTTAATTATACAAGAACATCTTGCTACCTTAAGGCAATAACACTTGGAGAATATTTGTACCCTGCCTACTTCACACACAGACAAGCGTGTTGCTTCACTCACCTGCACATGGGCGCGGCTCTCTGAGAATGTGCTTCAGCAGCCAGTTCACCCCTTCATTCAGGATGAGCCCACCAAAGAAGGAAATCTAAACAAACAAAAAACAACACATGAGCACTTCCAAAACCTCTGGCCTGTCTGAAGCCACTGCTCAGGCTGACCTGAGTTAACAAACACATGATCAGATTGACTATAAAAGTGATGCACTTTCTGAAAACAAACAACAAAAAAAGGTGCATGTGCTGAACCCACCGTGTGCAGCTCCCGTTTAAACACTATGAGCGTAACAAAACCCACAAGGACCGCTATGGGAAGGAGACTGACATAAGCCAGCACTTGTCCCGTCAGGTCACCTGAAACACAGTGAAACAGGACTTGTGTTAGAGCACATCATGACCGCCTGTGAAGTCACCTAGCACTGGTGGGAGTGACACTTTAGAGGCACTCAGTGAACCCGGATGGTTAAAATATTCAACCGTGGCTTCGGGTAGGAAGCTGTTGTGATGGAGTTGCTAATCAATCGTCGTCCTATAAACACCTCATTGTTTGAATTAGCTCACTCAGGTAGCTCGGTGGAATATGGTTTATGCTAGTTATACCAAACAGTGTCAGGCCAAGCAGCTAGCTACCACGTTAGCCACAGTCCTGGCTACATTTCTATAAGAAGAAAAAGCTAGTTATATCCACCACAGTCTTGAAACATTATTTGATGTTCAAAATAAGTGAATTTTGTCGAACAATTCGGACAGGACGCGGCAAGTTCGCTTATTCCTGAGAGGACATATCAAAGCCGATATTAAAACAGCTAGCATGCTAGCTAGCCTTCATTGTGGACACGGAGGCCAACTGCGCATGCGGGCGCTGTCTCACAATTTCGCAGCCCGGGTTTACGTTCCCCGCTGTGCTCTAAGTTGTATAGCGTCTCACAATTTGGCAGCGGCACCAACGGCCGTGTCCATTCAGTAGCAAGCAAACACACGCACTGTTCGAAAATGACAAAGCGGCCGACGGTTAGCGGAGCCTCGGTAGTTAAAGAAACATATCGAGTGTACGTACCATCGGGGAACTCTACGTGTGTCAGGGATATGGACCGCCATCGAGGTGGTGCCGAGCACTGCTCTTCCAACGCCATCTTACCCGGACACAACCGGGCAGTCCCAGTGAAACGCCCCAGACACGTGTCTAACCAATGGCGAGCGGCGCTGTGTGTTGAAGCGGTTCCCGGCAGCGGAGCAGCCGTCCAATCCGAGCCGCACACCTGAGATGAGATATTGTGCCCATAGAGAAGAATTATTGAATGAACAAAAAACACAAAAGTCCAGCACTCCACAATAAAGCTGCGAACTGCACTCATTCAAAAAAAAATATTATATATATTTTTTTATTACTTAATTGATGAGGGTTTAGATGATTAATTACAGACCTATTATATGTGATGTCCTGATCAGGAATTCAGCTTAATATAACTGTTTGTGCAAATCTGAATGCAAAGGGACAAATAGTCAAATATTTAAAGACGCACTATGTAGTTTTTTCTTAAGTAACAAGTCACACCCCCTTTCCGATTTCCCCCATGGGACCCTGTTTAAAAACACTGTCCTAAATAAGGTCCCATGGAACAAACTGGAAGAGGTGTGAACGTGAACTGACCATCTAAAATGTTCTCTCAAGCTGCTGTTCCATGTCTCAAGTACTCTGTCTCTTTATGTGTTTATAGGCCTGCAAAAAGCAAAACTAACAATGATTTATTGTTACATTTTTCCTAGATCAAACAATTATTTAGTCTAAAAAATTTATTCGAAAAATAGTGAAACATTTCATAGTGTTATGACATATAAATGATTTCTTGTATACTCACAGTTCCGAATATTTTGTGGCTCGAGAGGAAGCTGCCTAATATCAATTAATTATTGTCCCCCAGTAGCTAAGTTGCATTGTGGGTAATGTGGGTTCTGAAAAGCAGTCCACTGGTCTCCACTGCACTCCTGTAACACTGCTCATTGTGAACAGTTTAAAAACAACTGATCTAAATCAATAGAGCAGGACCAGAGAGATCATCTTTTTCATTCCACGTGTTATTTTAAAAAAATCCAGGCATCTACATTACCCACATTGCAACTAACTCCACTGAAAGACATCGCTGGAGGCAATTTATCAGATTACATGCAGCTTCCTCTGTAGAAACAAAGACTGTATACTGCTCTTCACATGCAGTTGTGCTCCCTGAAAGCTGTAAATTCTTTAACGGTTAAAATTAGTGGAGTTACCCTTTAAGTCTGTGTGATACACTGCAGCGGATTGCCACCTTGTGGACAGTCTCACATTACTGACTTCTGATATTTAGAGTGAACAATAAAGCCAACTCAGAAGACCAAAAAGGCCCTTTTCATAAATCTTTCCCACTAAATTATACTAAGGTCAGACTACGCTCTAAGTATTTTACTCAAATCATTGTGATGGACATGAAATACAAAGAGCCGTCATCAGTTGGGAAAAGGCAACGATAAACATTTTTGTTTAATAACAAAAAATAACATTTAATATGGAGAATCAAAATCAATTTACAGTTTGTGCTGGCATTGTAATTTAACAATAGAAAAGACAAAAGGCATGAATAGGACACTTGTAATGAACAGCAGTGACTTCCGAAAAAAATAAAAATAAAATAATTCTTTCAACATTTTGGCCGTCTGAAATCTTTGTAAAACTCTACATTCTAATGCATATACTCCAGGTATGGAAGTCCATGCCTGAATTTTGACTTTCAAATGATTCCTAAATATTTTCTTTAGCTTATCTCTAATTGGGATTTTATAAACTAACAACAACTAGAGCTGAGTCCGGGTCTAAATGTTGCAGGAATACTATGATTGATGCATTTCACAGAACCTACACTGTTAGCATGCAAAGGCTGTCGGAGGAGTTCATCTCTGATCATCTACTCTCAGGGCCCAGAAAAAGCAGACCGATATGCAAACACAAGACTAAACATTAGCATTTCTTCATAACTGCATGTACCTGCATGATGCATACTGATGCAAATATACTTGAAACTCTACATTAACAGGACTAAAACATGGGACAACTTTTTTTTTTTAAAGCAGTGCACCACAAGGGATTGGACCACAAGCAGTCAACAATTTACATTTCAAAGATGGAGAATAAAACAAAAACTTTGGATAGTAACCAGAATATATTACCATAATATAGTTTTCTGGGAAAGATAGTTTCTCTACGTTACAGCATTTATGGTCTACATGATCAATTATGTGTCACTTCTATGATGCAATATATAATTCAATGTTTGTTTTTTTTTATATTCAAACTCTCAAAATGATTATTAAAAAGGGTTGTTGTATCTTCCTGCTTTTCTGATAAAGTGCAAAATGCTAAAAAAACACAAAGTTGCACATCCGTCAAAGCAAAGAACTTAATTATTTTCTGTAAAAGCTCTATTTACAGTTAAGGTTCATGTTTGACGGAAAGAAATAATCATACAAAGCTCATGACTGTACAGTTTAAGGAGAACACAATGTTATAGTATTGCGACATTGCGACAAACAACATTTCTGAGCTCTGAATCTCGGAGGCGTGTTGCAACAAGAGCAGGATTTGGATTATCAAGACCACAAAAAACACACTTCTATGATTATGAATAACAAAGAACTGACTTCTGCTAATGTGTACGATCAAAGGACGCCAACACTGACGAAACCCTAAATGATTTGACAGAAATGTCTTCCTTTTTCTCATTCACACAGACAGCCATACATTCTGTGCTTCTATTGCCGTTCATAATAAATAATCTTGTCATAATATTTCCTAAAGATGATTTTGTATTTGACAGTGTCTGAAACAAACAAACATATACACACACACACACACACACACACTACAGTCTGCGTAACAAATCTGCTTTTGCAGAAAACTCACTTTAACTTGGCCTCTCTGTGCCCCTTCCATATCTCTGTGGTCCGACATTGTTTCACAGTTTTAGGAAAACAAAGACAGTTCAGGGGTTATTATCAGTGCACTTGTTACTTCGGTTACAGTTTGACTCTCCAATTTCCGGTTCTTCGATACAGGTCTTCCAAGAAACAAGAAACTAAACAATGATGTCCTTTTCAAGACTAGTGAATGGCACCGTTCCATTTAGAGGTTGTGTCAGGAAGAAATCAAGCAACATATGTACAGTGTATGTGCACACCGATGAAAAATAACCATATGTTTCTAATCAACAACACTGACAGTGTGTTTTGTCCCCAAAGGTGTTCCAGATTGTTTGATGCATTTTGACCTGTCACAGTATGAAAACCACAGGTGGTAAATAATAAAATGAACATGGCGATCCCCCCGTCAGCCGACAAAGTTATAGGTAACATGGGCTTTTCCAATCTACTAATCCACCTTTCTTACACTCATTCAGTCAGTCAGTCACTTTTAAGATAAGAACCATAATCAACAAGGATAATTGTTCCAAATACATTTACATTGAAGACACTGATTAACTTTATACAACTTGTGTTTGAATAATGCCACTATTTCATTTGTTTCCCCCCATTAGGTGAATTAAAGCTTAGCACGTTGTAGAATTTATGCCTAAAAATTTGGGAGCAGTTCAGGTCTCATAAACATTAAATGTGAGAATTTGACAAAAAAACAAAACAATCATCCATCAAGAGGTGACACCTTTCCTAATATTGATTTCAAGCTATAATGCCAGTCATCACTCTATGAGAGCCCCGTTTGAGATACTGGCAGATGTTCTCACACCTGGTACTGTGTCAGCTGAAGTTTCTTTTTGTGCTTCCATGCCGTATAAAACGGATGATATTCATTTTATCCATTGCTGTTGACCATGAAACGACCATATAAGTCAAAAATGAAAGCAGCTTATTACAGTACAGCACATATTGATGTCATGTTGTTGGGCAGTGACCTCGAGTGGCTGTAGAAATCAGTACAGCTGCAAAGGAGGAATTGACTAGAAGTAATATAAAGATGGAAAAGTCTGTATAGGGAGGAGGTCAGGGACGGATGTTTGGGTTGAACAAGCGAGGACTTTCATCCAGTGTGAAAGCAGAAGTCGACGCGAGGTCTTTTAGTGACATAACGCAATGCAAGTGGGTACATTTGTAACTGAAGTTACTATAATGAAGTGATTTTAAGCAAAACCATAATGTTTTCCTGACCCTAACTGAGCAGTTTTGTTGCCTAAATCTAACTCTACTGTGACCCGACGACGATGGTCTGGTACTTTGCTTTTGCACTTCAATGGCATCAACCTGTTCAGTCGTTTGGGTATGAGGATGTATTGTCTCTGCCAGATGCAATCTGAGGGGTCAGCTGTGACTTATAAAAGAGCAAAACTTAACAAAACTTAACCATTTGCCTTTAAACTGGATTAGCTATGTCCACTTCGACTGAGAAGACCAGGACTGGGGTGATAAAATAGATTTGGGAGAATTTAACGTCTACACGTGTTACATGTATGCATTTAACACACTGGTGTGACATTATCCTGCCTGATTAAACACATTTGGAATAAATACTTCAGAGTAGGGAGGAGAAAAGCCCATTATCCATCAAGTTTTCAGCTGCCAAGCCCGTCAGGAATTGTCATGGTTTTAACAAATATCTTTCCCATCATTATACAAAAACATACAAACGCACAGTATCGACACACTTTCACACCACTTCTTCTCACATAATAATGAAGACAGTGATATCCCACAAGTCAGCTGAATCCTCTCAATCCATGTAGTGTAGTCGTGTAGAAGGCCCAGTCTTCATGTGTTTGTTAGAAATATCCGTGTCGCTCAACAAGGCAGAGACAAGTCCTCACACATCTGAGATTAAATGACTACAGTAGCCATTCTTGATACGCAACGCAGCAGCTGTTATCAGGAAGAGATGGAATCATGTTATCCAACCGCTCTCCCTCGTTAGCTCAAGGACAAGTGATGCTGTAGATCTGGATGAAAATATATCCCCTTACAGTAGTTGTGTTTGATGAACACAGATGAATGAACCATAATTCTGGTTCTCAGTGTACCGGTCAGCCCGCTGCTGCAATCAGCCTGTACAAGCCCAATGAAGCCCTTAGTGACGGCGAGTCATCTTAGTTGGGCCCTGAAGAGCCCTCTGTGTCTCTGGGCAGGGTACCATTGAGCTCCATGAGGCTGTCGATTCCCAGGTAGCCCAATAAAATCTCACTCCGGCGGTGGGAAAGGTTCAGGATGTCCTCAGCCAAGCACTGAGCGGAGGTGAAGCGGACCTTGTCATGATCGAACATATCCTTAAGGTACTGCACAATTTGTTGCTGCAGAGGAAAGAAGGGACGTGAATGACATAAATTGTTATGTAAATAGTGAACAACTTAGTTTACAACTGTACTCTGATTTTACACATGAACTCTGGAAATCTCCTCCGAAGCCACAAAAGATGAAGGCATGACGACTTAGCCTCTTAAGATTACATTCATTTGAAATACACCAAACGCAGTCAGTTGCTTTCCAAACTTATGAAAAGAAGCGCTGTGTCTGCTCTCACCTTGAAGATAGTGCACACTTCACTTAGGTGCTGCCTGGGTCCCAAAAACCCAAAAGCTAAAACAGGGCTCACGTGTTCTGATATGGCATAGAAGTGGGAGATGAAACCATCAGGAACCTATGAGGATCAGTGAGAGAACGTGTCGTCAGCATCAAAGACGTAGAACGGGATTTTGAAGATGAACTACAAAGCTCACACTCACCATTAGAAGACGCCTTTTTGCTTTCAGGACGGACCAGCAAGCAGTCGCCAGAGCCTGTTGTTCAACAGTTATTCTGTTATTCAAGTAACTTTTCACTAAGCTATCAGTGACACATTCAAGGAATTTGTGCGTATGTGTTTATATATTAACCGTTTCTTTAAAGCTGTCGGAGAGCCAGCGGTTCCTCAACACGGCTACCACAGAGGAGGGAGGGCTCTCCAGGTCTTCAAAGGCGTCCATCAGGATAAAGTCCAACACTATATCGAAGAAGTTCATACACACGACCTGCAGACATGACAACCACAATATATATATCACAGTTTTATCAGCTACAGAGTATAAATGCACACATTTCATTAAAAAGGTACTATTTAGAGTTGCCCATTGTAGTATTTTACCAATTTTACATGTTAAAGTTTGTTAATAAGTTTTTTGTGGCTCCAGAAGAAGCTGCATGTAATCTGATAAACTGCATATATACACACATGCAACAGAAACAGGACAAAAAACTCCCAAACACTGTCCGCTTCACTACAGACACATTCATCAGGTTATTTCTATGAAAAAAAGTTTATTCTGAATTTGTCAACCCTTGGTCCTATTCCACAGTGTCGTTCCACAGGCGGCAACATTGTTGCTCTAAGAACAACATCAAAGTTTATTTACTTTCTTTCTACTACAATTTATTACTTTGCAGTATTGATCCTGCGAAAAATGTGTATTTAAACCATTTTAAATATTCAGAGGAGATATGCATCTATATCTCAGCATTTTTTAACATCACCAGTCTCAATAAATCTAAATCTGAAAACCCACTGAAAAAAATCCCTACTTCTTGAGGCAATTTAAACATTTATGTTGAGCTAAATATTTAAAACAGAACAGTGAGGAGTTCTGAGTAGAAACAACTGCATTTTCTGAATTTTTTTTAACTAATCTAGGTCCGATGTGTATCAAACCAAATAAATCATTTATATAAAAGATGGATTGTTTGCCAGTTACATAATTGACTACAGTGTGTCCCTAAAAGTGAGCTGTACGAGCACGAGTAACCTGACTGTTTGCCGTACACCAGTTTACGTTTAATCCAGGTTAGACACAGGGTATCTCAAGTTCATGTAACTTGCTGTATTACCCCTGTTATGAATAAACAAACACATAATCTTAAAGTTGGAATAAAAAGTAAACACAAAAAGTGAAAAATCATTTAGTCAAATATTCAGTCCTCTTGAGGCCCGACCATGTACTGAAGAGGAGACAACATGACAGCATCACTCACCCCTCGGCCCTCCAGCTCCATCTTAGTGACCGGCCACGTTTCCTCTCTCTGAGTGTAAAGCAGCATGTCCTCATAGCTCTCCAGGAAGGCTTTGGGACTCTGTGATAAAAGAGCAATAAAACACCACAGGAAGTGATTAGTGACAGCTGCGCAAAATAAGTCCACAGAAGCAGGAGCTTGTGCCGTTTATCCAAAAATGACAAGTTAATAAGGGAGGATCCAGTCGAGGAGTGTTTTACCTTGTTTGCCTTCACCATCAACCCTGTAATCATTTGCTTTCCAGTCTCCATGAAAAATGTGCGGTGTGTTTCATCCAACAACAGGAACTGAAAAAAAGGAAGCATTATTGTTATAATGATTAACCATTCTATGTTACCTCGTGCAATAGTTATAAAAGGCAAAATAAATGTCAGTTATCTAAACCAGGAGTTTGTTTAATATATTAGGGATCTTCTAAATGAAAGCTTCTTCTTTTTTTCTTTTTTTTACTTAAAATAGTTCTAATAAATAAAATCACATAAACATTGTTACAATTCTTTTAGCTTTTTCTTTCTTTAGAAGCATCTGGTGGGCCAAATTAAACCCTATTGTGGGCCAGCTTTGGCACACAGGCCCCACTTCGGGCAGGCCAGACATAAACAAAGAGAATGATTTCGGTAATATAGGTAAGTTGTGTGAGCTGGAACAGACCTGGAATGCTTGTCTCACACAATGGAGCTTGGCAAGGAAGTCTTGGTCACCATAACATTCAAGTAATTCAGTCCTGGTAAAAAAAGAAAAGACAAGGGTATGAAACTCAGAGAAAACGTTTTCTTCTTTCAACCACTGCACATTTAAAGCAGCATATATGGATATCATACAGCCTGGGAAAAAAAGCTATAAACACAAGTTGTCAAATTTTCATCTTCTGATTTTGGCCGCTTGAGGTTAAGTCCAAAGCTCACGCTCCTTTTAGCTCAGTTTTGATTTTCCCCCTCTCCAATAACACTAAAACCATCTGTTAAGCTGAAGGTAACAACAGAGTCGGGCGACTCCATGTGGGTTAGTCATTTAATTACTCTTAATATAAAAATGTTGATTAGCACAGTGATAGATTAGCACATTACCTCAGGGACCTATAGGACACTTTGCTCTCCCGGACCAGAGACAAGGCTTCTTCATAGAGAGCTGCTGGCTTCAGTGGCTGGTAGACCTCGTCTAGAGACATGGCATCAAACAGCTGCACAGACAAGACACACATACCTCAGTGCACATTCCACCTCTGTTTTATATTAAAAAGCAGCAAGCGTGAATGAATCATAAAGGCTTGCGAGTGTACCAGTATGTGTACTTGATACAAGTACCAGGTTTGCCCTGGGAAATCAGGAACTGTCATAATGCATCTTGTTTTCAGGCTTTAGAGAGCAGAGGAAAAGAACCAACCTCTGCAGCCGAGAAGAAGGACTCGTCAGAGGCGACAGTAGTCGCATCATCGTCCTGCAGTCTTTGGAAACTCTCTACTTGAGGTAAGATAAGAGTTCCTTCGCTCTCTGCGAATAGAGCAACATAAACGTTGACTGACAGGCAAATAATTAAAATGAAATATAAAATGTGTGCCCCCACTGCAAAGAATAAAAATTATACATAGAGACCAAGATTCTACATCACTCCTACTCCTTCTTTTTATCAAGGTCAAAATACAAGCTCAACACAACTCCTACCAAAGTCTGCCAGCACACTGTCTGTTGGGATGCTGCTGCCAAAATCCTCTTGTAGGTGGTACGCCCTGTGCAATAATGTCTCCAGCTTATCAGCAAACACTTTATTACGGGCTTCAACCTATAATGGAGATTGAGGAAAAGCATAAAACAGGCCCATGGTTACTTTAATAGTACATAACAAAAGGCTACTGGATCAATGTAAATTCTTTCAATTGGATCGTCTTGGTGTTTCGCCTATAAACCAACCAACAACACCACAGGGACTGCAAGAGATCCATACTGAACCATAAAATACACCACAGCACTCAATCTGTAAGGTAATCCAACCATGTACAAGTATTTCAATGAATGATTACCACAGGAAGGTCTCCACACATTGCCCCCTGTAGAGCGAGGCTACTGTTGCTGGAGGTCGAGTGGGTGTGATGACGAATGTTCAGAGCCTGTTCCCACTTTTGCAGAGCTTCCTCAAACAACTCCATCCCTAAAAAGGAAAACAGTGATGATTAGACAGAAGCAAACTGTCTTTTTTAAAACATTTTTTTTTACTATTTTCTGGGTCCAAAAATCTAAGATTCACCAAACGCTATCCTACATTATCTTAATTTCCCTTCCTCTCTCTACCAAAACAGCATAGTAACCATCACAGATGATTATGTTTCATGATCAACTATTACTTCTGTCTAAAAAGTGCCTAACAAATACAGAGAAATACAGAGCTTATCTCTCTGAACCTACCACTGAGGTAATAGAGCTAAAACTGTCACCACATTTTACATAGTTAATGTATTACATTTTCATAAAACTGTTGAGTGATAACAGATACATACCCATCAAATAGAGATTCTCTGCATTTGCATCCTCTATTGCCATTGACTCTTCAACCACAGGCTCCGCTTCCCAGGGGGTGGATGGATTGGCAGACTGATTTGGAGAACTTGGAACCCGCATCTACATCACAAAAACGCCCACACAAAAAGTAACATTAGGCCAACGTGGAATAAGAAAAATGGTGAGCAAAAATGGCAGAAAAGTAGTTGTAAATTGTAAGACTAACGGATGCCAGGCTGTGTGAGGAACTCGAGTGTTTACTGGGGGCCAAGGAAGAAATTCCACTCATGGTGTCATTGCTCCGAGTGCTGGGACTCATCATCTGTCGGCCACTAAACGGAGCTGTGAAGAGAAAAACATTCTGTTGTTTGCATATTTCTCAGCGGATGTTGACACAGCAGTCTCCACAAAGCAAAATTACAATTTTATTATTTCCCATGTTCACACCTCTCTTTAGTGACGAGGGTCGTCCTGTCCGCAGCAGAGCCTCAGGTATTCCCACGGTCTTCTGGCCCTCCTTCCCTTGTGTCGCCTGCTTCCTTTTTCTCCCCCGCCTTTTTAGCTGGTGAGCAGTGAGAGCCAGAGCGACACTGCCCAGCGCTGTGGCAAACAGCACCTTCTTCAAGCTTGGGGTAAGCTTTAGCTGCGAAAATATGTTCTGAGAGCAGGAGAGACAAACACACGCATGAGCAACATAAAGGGCACTATTAAACATTAATTCAGCCATTACTACTTATCTCTTATTGAACAAGTCTACACAGGAAAGCGAAAAGTGCTTGAGAAGCAAAGCATAACTGTAAATGCAAAGTGCTTTACCTGCCCAAATGTGGAGTACAGAAACACTGGGATCTCTGCAACGGTCATGGCCAAAGCCTGGGCGATGGACATCCCGTCAGCTTGTTTCATTGACATTTCAGAAATCGAAACGCCTTCAGGCCACGGCCCTCCAAAGCTCCTTCAAGGTAGCCGCTAACGAGAGCCTCCTCTCTGTTCTGAGATCAGCCAGCTCAGGGCTTGCTGATGGACTGTCTGTCTTCATCCACTCCTGGGCTTGTACTCCACACTGGTCCAGTGTCTGGCTGTGGATGAATTAACCTACAATAAATAAGACACGAGTTTTGGAAATTACCTACAGTGTGCCAGAATGCTGCCTTTTAATGCTTAGGACATGACCTTAATAGACATAATGATGAATACAACAAGCCTGTTGGCTCCAGGGCAAAAACCCTCCAGACCCAGAGTTAAGTTTGTGGTTTAAGCTGTGAAAATCAAGGTCGTATTAACTGTTAAGCAGCAGAGCAACTTGACATTCCTCCAGCTACTTACCAGTCTACACTGTCTGGAATGCAGCTGTCTGGACCAGCCTGCCCTACACCTAAAATACATGACAATAAGCAGGTGTGGTTTCAACGTGGGACTGGCCGAATCTTCTCTCTCTTTGTGACTGACTTATACAACAAAAAAACACACACTTATACAAAACAAACAATCACTTTCCAGTCAGAAAGGATTGAATATTGTTAATGGAGAAGGTGCCAGCTGACAGAGACTTGGCTGAAAGGTAAATAGCAAGCTAGGCAGTTAGCCCGTCAAGCTACGACCAGGAATCAATTTTTATTTTATTTTTACGTTAATTACACAGTAAGCCTGATCTCCGTCTTCATTAACTGTGTTGATGACAGGCCGGAATCAACAGTAGCAGGCAGTTTACAGCCCTGACAGTCACCGGCGAGCATGCTAATGTTAGCTAGCACATTTTGCTAGCTTAGCTCAGCCTCATCTGTCACTTCACATCATAGCATCATCCGGTCCACCGGACACCGACTGTACGGCTTTGAACTGACACCTCGGAGGCGTCAGCGGTTGTGTGTACAGCTCAACAGCAGCTCCACTAATAACATAATCCCTCACACAGGTACATACCGTGAGCATCGAAGGCGGCAGGGAAGGACATTCCTGTGTCACAGTCAGTGTAAGTAAAAGCTGCACACACTAGCTTTTTGCTCGGGGGCGTGAGCTTTAGAAACTCAACAATACTGACGCGCCTACCGGCCAATGGAAGGAGGAGTACGGACGGCTGCTTTTCTTGCTGACCAATCAGATGGAAGGTGACAGAGGCGAGTGCTTTTACGATCCAATCAGGTCGTAGATCACAGAGCATCGTCTCTGCATGAGCAAAAATCAAAAGGCAAAAACTGTTAGAAGTTTCCCGTGGCTCATATGTATGTCAACATTACATAACACAGTAGAAGACAGGTAAATCAATGATTTTGTTATAATCTCAACAATTAAATATACTCTTAATTAAATTGCCAGTATTTTGCTTACAGGCACACCTTTGTCAGGTACAAAGAACTGCATTTGTTATTATGTTTTTATAACCGAGCAAGACAAATACTTGAGCACAGCCACTATGAACTATCATTATAAACATGTTTATACAGTATACAACGGGTTGTTGTTATGTGTACAGTAATTTACGAATGGCACTTGAAGGCGGCACAGCGAAATATCATTAAGGCCACTGCTTCCGCTTTCGTTGCTTACCTTTCAGAATAAGAGTGTGAGAAATATGCACATGCCAGAGGCAGTCACAGAGAATCTTTGGACACGCTTGTAAAAATACCCTTGACCTATATCTCTAATTCAGTAATTTTGAAAACCCTGTTTGCGAGCTGCACACTGCACAAGATTGTATAAATGTATATGTCCTATGTTGTGGTGAAAATCAGTCCGGAAGTTGTGCGCCTGGACAGAGGAACACATAGCGGATATATGGGAGGTCCAAGAAATCGTTCGTAATCTACTGTGTCAATATAGTGGTTAATATAACAGCCCATTTACAATAGTAAATCCAGATATGCTGGCGTACTTCAGACCATGACAGAGCAGCTGTTATCTGAAAGACGATGAAAAGTAAACTTGACGGGAAAGGATCCAGGACCTGAGAGCTTATCATCAAAATTGAGCGAGATCAGCCATTAAAATCTGTACATATGAGTCCTGTTGACTGCGATTCGTCCATGGCCGAGTCTGTGTCTCTCGTCGCTTCTGCCTCAGGTTGAGCGGCTGGTAAAATGAGTGTGGCCGGGGTCTCTGGAGCAGGGCTTTCCCAAAGGCCTTGATATGAAACCTTTGGTAAGAGCAAGCCGGTTAATACATGTTATCTGTACAACGCAGATGGATGTTAGAGTACAAGTGTATACCTAAACCCTAAACGACTCTGTTTTACTCTTCCCGGTCCATGCAGACCCTCTGGCTGTGCCTGCTAAGCGTGAGCCTTCCTCTGTTGTTTTGGTTTGGACATGTGATCCGGCGGGATGGACCTCCGCCTGCTGTGCACAGCAACGGGCTCAATGGCTACACGAGGATCCCCCCCGACAGGATGGTCCAGGTGAGAGGCAGGGAGCGGGTTTACACAAGGTAGAGCTGCCAGAAGTTCGGATCAGAGTCATAGTTCATCAATGATCCTGGAAATCGTTTTTGGATCCTTCACATTCTCCACATTGTGCTGTTCTAGTTTCATGTTTTGTCAAGAATAAGTGGTGTTGTATTGCAGAAGGCAGATGCTGTTGATGTCATATTAAATGTGAGAAAATAGCCTGCCCCCAATACACTAAAGCCCAAGGGGACATCCCAGGCCCAGAGAGCAGGGGGTGCCAAAACTTTTTACACAGCAGGGCCAAAATGTATTCATACGTTCTTTCAAAGGTTTACGCCTAGATAAATAACAAGGTTACACTTTTTTGCAATCATGTTGAGATTAAAACATTTTTACAAGAACAATATTGGGGGAAAACGTTCGCTGACATGAAGTGTTTTGAAAAAGCAGTCACCTTTTGCGTTCCATTGCTAAGAACCAAAGTAACTCTGAAGTGTCAATTTGCCCGCTAAATCCTAAATACAGATTCATCATATTTTAGAACATGGTTACTCCAATAAAACACCAATAACAGTCCTAACCATAATCCTATTGTGCCCAAAGTGGGCTTTCCCACAGTGGCACCACATGGGTTTACAGGGCCCCAAAGGGCAAACATTTCTAGCATGCCCTGCTTGCGCTAACACACAGTGGGCCCATACAGGATTAGTGTGGGTTTTCCCCTGCCCACACTGCCCACAATGAATCTACAGTGGGCTGAAAGGAATCAATAAACAGAGCTTTTTATGTTCTGCCTGATTCTTGACATTTTTGGGTTCTATCTTCATCTCATTGTAAGTGGCCTTGGATAAAAGCATCAGCTAAATTACTTAGATAATAAATAGCTTGAGGCTGGAACTTCTATCTTCTGCCACTCCAGCCGGAATACAAACTTAACCAAATAGAAAACATTGAGAAAATATTTTAAGGTGCATTTTTATGTCCACCTTTATATAATTATTAGTGTTAGATAACATCATCTTCGAAATTAGTTCCAGGGAGCACATCTGCATCAAGATTCTCTCTCTCTATCTCTCTCAACAGTTCCTGGACAAGCACTGTGACCGGTGTGCCTTGGTCTCCAGCTCAGGTCAGATGTTCGGAGCAGGTGCTGGAGAAGAGATAGACAACATCGGATGCGTGATCCGGATGAACAATGCGCCCACAGTGGGGTACGAGAAAGACGTAGGGAGCCGCACCAGTGTTCGGGTCGTGTCTCACACCAGCGTTCCCCTGCTGGTGAAAAACGAGCTCTACTATTTCGAGCAATCGGCGGACACCACATATGTGGTCTGGGGTCCTGAAAGGAATATGAGACAGGACGGGAGAGGACGCGTCTTCAATACGCTTGTGAAAATTGCAAAGAAGTATCCAAACGTCAGCATCTACGCAGTGACCAGAGAGAAGATTCAGTACTGTGATAGTGTGTTTCAGAATGAAACTGGAAAAAACAGGTACAGTATGATTTGAAATGCATCTCGTAATTCAGTCTAATTATTATTTTTTTTTTTTACCATATTAACCTTTACTGTTACCCTTTTTTTACTCTTTGTAACAAAACTTCCTTCAAAATAAGATCCTTCCATACTTGATCTACAATAATGCATCATACTTTATCAGGAGATTTATCAAGTAACTAGAAACTGATGTTATCAAATACATGTAGTAAAGTAAGAAATTAATTTTGCACCTAAGACTTGAGGCCTACAATGGAAATAGTCAAATGCAGTACAAGTATCACCAAATTGTACGGGAGTCAGGTCAACTACATCCACCGCCGGTATTGGGGTCATTTACAATGAGTATGCTGTAAAGTGCTGTTTTGGTATTTTGTTAAAGCTAAGTTTTTAAGAACAGATGTTTGGTGTCTCTCTCTCAGAATGAAAACGGGGGCTTTTCTCAGCACCGGTTTCTTCACAATGATTCTGGCCATAGACATGTGTGACAGCATCCATGTTTATGGAATGATCGATGATAACTACTGCAGGTGAGACTCAGTTTTATGATCTGTACTCAACCTTTTTTTTTTGTTTAATCATTGTGTCGTCAGTCATCTTTTACGTGTCTCCTGTACCCCTTCCAACAGTCGAGCCAATCACACAGCTGTTCCGTACCATTACTACGAGAGGAACCGAATCGACGAGTGCAGGATGTACAGAGTCCACGAGCACACTCAGCGCGGGGGTCACCGTTTCATCACTGAGAAGGCCATCTATGCCAGATGGGCTACACGGCACAAGATGGAGTTTAAACACCCCACCTGGAGCCTCTAAAGACGGCCAGAAGATGTTCCTTCACTGACGCTGGAAATAATGTTCGCGGGCTTTTGATCTTCTTTGCCGACGAAGTGTTGCACGAGCAGAACTTTTTTTTAAACAGCTTAGCGGCTTGAGCTGACAAGGGCCCCATCTGATAGTGGCTCATTGTGGATACAAAAGCAAAACAGCATTGGGGTGTTATCCTAAATAACTGAAATAGATGGGGACTTGTTTTCTAATGTAAAAAACAAAAACAACAACAGAAAAAAAACATGGAATGGCTTCATAAAACTTGTCCAATGTAATCTAAATCTCTAGATGCCCAGAGATTCTAAATCGATAGAAGATATTATTTACACCCCCTTCGATGCCTAAACCTTCAATGTAGCTGCTAAGCTGTAAGCGTTAACTCAGACCACATCTAACAGTGGGTGCACAAGCTCGACCGCGTGTTATTGGTGTACATGAGGTCATTTCAAATCAATTTTGGATCGCAGGGCCCTCAAGGCCCAATTACGCCTATTACGCCTTCTGTTTTTTTACGTCGTAAAACAAGTCCCCATCCACTTCAGATGTTCAGGAGAATGCTGCAGCACTGTGTTGCTGTGAAGCTCCGGAAAATGTTTAATGGACTACGAAACTTCACCCTATTTTCAGTCGGAATGGGGATGATTAGGTATTGACTGAATTTTTCATGGTTGGGTCCTTTTAGTTTGTTTACCAACCTTTTAGTTGGTATCAGGTGGTAAAGTACCGCCCTCAGTATTACTGAATACTTCTGCTACGGTATGTATAGCCGAATGCCAGTATAGAGACTGAAGAACAACATAAAGCCACTGAACTAGACACTAAAACCAATTTCTACCAAAGCTTTCAATTTTTGATTTCTATTTATATGTGCCTTGACTTCCTGTCTTATTCTGCACAATGTTCATGTTATGCTGCTGTCTGGCGTGCAGCAAACGTATGCACCTTTACTCTATACAGCAGGAAGTGCGTTGTGTAGAGCTACAACCAACGATTATGTCGACAAGTGATCGGTTTGTTATTTGGTCCACTGAATCATCAGAACTGTTAATCCTAAATTCCTAAAAGTCAAGTTGGCATATTTAAAATGGTTTGTTTTGTTCAGTCGGAGGTGCGAAATTAACAACCATCAATACTTGACGACAAAATCTTTATGGAGCATAAAGAAAGTTACTTTTTTTTTAACGTTTTTTTCTTCTTCTTTTTCAAATACCCATAGCGGATTAATCGACCAATAGATTAAGTTCCTGCATAGTGTTTCCTGCTCTCCTCTCTGTAAAGTTGGTCAGTATTTTTGCCTGTAAGGTGACTCTTCCTGAGGTGACGTCTCTCCCGTTTCAGGCTTGTTCTCCGGGCACATTTTGTTTGTTGGCTCTGGGCCTCAACTGTACAGCAGCTGCTCGCGCTCATACACCAGACCAGACAGCTTTTAGACTGACGCTTAATTCGTCACGAACTACTAACTGTTATTTTTGTAAAGTGTGACATTGAAGCTTCATGCCCTTCACTTACCCTGACCACAACCAGTTACAGTGTTTAAATGTTTGACGTAGTGATAGTTGGAAGCTTTTTGTTCAACCAAAACATTTCATGTGTGCTGAGTGCCATTTAACCCGAAGAGGGATCAGTTTGCGGTGTTGTAACGTGAGTGACGGAGCGCAGTGATACACTGTGTTTACCCTGACAGAGCAGCCAGCAATCTAATGTAACTTCTGCAAAAAGGTCTGCAGTCCACCGCAGACAGCGGTCCTCTGATGCACAGCCTGCAGGATTAAATACAATGCGGACGATAAGAGGATAGAAAACAGAGCCTGCACGTCTTTGTGATCTAATATCTGTGTTCAACGGGAGGGTTATGGAGAACCAGCAGATTTCCTGGAAGGCTGATGAGATCACGGCACTGGTGTCACACCGCTGTGTGGCTGTCCAAAGCTTCTTCACAGAAATCTACAGAAAGCGAAGAGGAGTTTCATTTCTTTAACTTTGAAGACAACAGGCCTGATACCAAACACGTACAAGGAATTGCTTGTCTTCTGACGTCACTTTCAAAAGTGTTCACCCTTCATATTGTGCTGCCCGTTTACAATGAAAAACATAGTGCTGCCTTTTTCAGTTGCGTATGGCTGATTTTGTGATGAATTCCAAAGACTGTAATCGTATTTGCACTGCCGACTAGCAAACTACTGTGTCAAAGAGTTTTACTGTCAAGATGTTTTTTTGTTTTTTTTTTAGTTGAAGTGTATTATTTTTTAAATTTTGGGTAATTATAAATAGTCTACTTACGCTGTGAACTGTTGAATGTAAACTTGACCGCTGGTCACTGCTGATGGGTGTCAACATGAATAAATCTGCTGTAAGACGCCGTCTGCTTGTGTGTGTGAGACTCTTGACCAGCTGTCTTTACCCTCTGTCCCATTTGACCACTTGATTTGTAGCTACACACGGTAACTCCTAATTTAAAGTCTCAACACGTCAACCTCGGTCCACATGTGATTTCACTGACTGGACTTAATCTGAGGACAGAGCGCTAGACGGATGGTTTCGCTACCAGTGAGTGTGTGAAAGTACACATTAGGATATTTATAATCGTTCCAAAAATTCACCATCTGTTACTTCCTTAAACGGGGTACATTGTTTCCAGTCACACTTTCAAGCTGTCTTGTAAATGTTTAATCAGTTCGTTCATCAATTACAG
The DNA here is from genome assembly GCA_903131615.1 of Diplodus sargus. Classification (NCBI taxonomy): domain Eukaryota; kingdom Metazoa; phylum Chordata; class Actinopteri; order Spariformes; family Sparidae; genus Diplodus; species Diplodus sargus. The sequence continues at coordinate 11,480,565 of CAEMYA010000179.1, read as the reverse complement.
TGAATTAACCCTAGATGTGAAGTGCATCCATGAATTTACTCCTTGACTGAAGAGTTAAGGTCCTGGTGCCTGTAATGTTTTTTGGTTACATTCTTAGTAAGTTGCATTTTAAGTTCACCGTTATATTAATACAGTAGTTTGTGAATGAATAACCCAATATTTGAAAGAAGATCCATGAATTTTGCATCTTACCTGAGAAGTTAGGGGCCTTTTAGCTCTTACACATTTATTTTCCACGTAGTAGATTAGAGTAGAACACAACTTAAATGTCCCAGTGGGGCAACTGGCTTTACAGACAGTAGTCACCTAACACTGCAACACATTCACACTGATATGCTAATAATTGATTAGACTGAATTACGAGATATCATCCCAATAGGTTTTTAAATTAACATTTGTAGTAAAAGTATTAGCGTTCCCAGGTGACACTGGGCGACTGGCGCCCACCCTGCATAAGTCACCAGTTCTTTATAGGGCTAACATATAGCGACAAACAACCATTCACACTTACATTTACACCTACGAACAATTTATATTAGAGTGACCATTAACCTAACCTTTTTTTGCATGTCTTTGGATTGTGGGAGAGAACCCATGCAGAGAACATGCAAACTCCAAACTCCAGACAGGTCTAATGTCATTTGTAAAGAATTATTTTAGGGATATATTTGAAATCTCTCACCCTTTCCAGGACATCCCCTAAGAAATATCTCTACTCTTATTCTCAATTAATAATCCAGTAATTGACTCAAATAAAAACAAATCCAATTCACGGGTGACCTATCAAATAATGAATTACAAACACACCATCGACGTGTTTGTTTTGTTTTTCTCCTCCCAATAAGGAGTTAATTTAAGGTCACTGGTTAAGTTGGACTGCCCCCAACACCAGCACCGTGCTGCAGTGAGAGACGCGCCGGTGACGTCAGCAAGTGGCGCAGGAAGATGGGGGACGAAGAAGAGATCCGAGGGAGACCTCAAACAGCGGGACCGCAGAGGCCATGAGACGGTACCGAGGATTAACACTTTGATCTATCACGTTAGCTTACACCTAAATCAGAACTGCGGGTTATTGTTTTTTTCATAATACTCTCAGCGAAGGCGTGTGTGGACAGCGAGAGTCGAGTGGCTGCGTAGGATGGTGTGTGTGTGTGGGGGGGTTTAAAAAAAACAAAGAAGAAGAGAATAACAACATTTTAATTGTCTTTCATGTGTGTCGCGTTCGGGAAATATGACATAAAGCTAGCTAAACCAGGTTACCGTTCTGTCCATTAATTAGCATCTCTCGTCGTGTATTTGTATTGTGAATTACTTTAAATACTTCACTTACTGTTTAAACATCGACGTGTTAAAAAAAAAAAATCTATCTAAATGTAGGTATGTTTGGACGTTAGCTTGAAAGTCGTGCCTTAAAATAAGCTTCTTCCTCTTTCCTGTCTTTTTTTGTTGTTGTTGAGCCTACTGTGTGTTTGTCTTCCCCTGTCAGGTATGATGACAGACTGCAGTCGCTGTCACTGTGTTGGTACACAGCAGCCTGATCAGAAAGCAGCATGGGGCTCAAGCTCAGTGGCAAGGTAAGACAGGGTGTGGCCCTCAGACCTCTTGCCCTTCATCCTCATCATCATCATCATTGTTCTTATAAGCCCATGCTGCATTACATCCATGCAGGTATTATCAATGTCTTTACGGCTGACGAGTGGGAGAGGAAGTGCTGTGAGTGTCTACTGACGTAAAAGTATAAATCAGGCTTTGAATGCGTTCAGTATCACACTTTATAACAATTGTAAATTCATAGTTGATTAAACCTGAATCAATAGTCAAGAGAAATGCTTTATAAACCATGTATTGTAGTGAAGTTGCAACTGATATCTGTAATATCAGTAAATACGCGTTGGGCAGGTTTTCAGTGATGTTATGATTCGACGGCCGTGATTAATTAAAGGCTTTTTAATTCTTTTCCCTCGTGAGTGCCTCAGACATTTTCTGCAGTTTAGAAAGAATTAGATCCTTAACCTGATGAGCACCAGAGGGACACTGTTTATCACACCCCGAGCAGCACCTCCCGCATCCTGTTCTTTGACTGATGTCTTTAATACTTTGTAAATGGTTAATAAATGTAGTTCATCTTGTGCGGGAAACTCTCCTTGATGAGGTAGAGCGTTGCTAATTCTCTGAAGAGTTTCAGACTCAGTGTGATGAATCAGATCTCTTTATTACATGCAGCATGGAGAGGAGACCCGACGTGTTCTCCGCAGTCTTCCAAAATGTTTCCGACTTAAAAACAATAGAGAAGGAGTTACATAACTTTCCGACAGTTGTTTATCATTTCCTCCCAAAACTGTGACCCTCTGATGTTTGTGTTGATCATGCCGACCCCAGGACAGCGAGTCTTTGATGTTTTGATGTTTTATTGGACAGTAAATGTCGTCATATCTACCTTCCTGTGAACTACTCAGGCAAATCGATCGCCCCTCATTTGACTTTCTGACCCTTGAGATTGGGAAATAACTGCTTAACAAGGTTTGGGGGTTGCTTTAAAAATGTATTCTGACACAGTTATTAATTACCAGTTAAAAATGTAGTCAGTAAAGTAATCTAAGTATCACAATATTAAAGTAATATCATTCATTAACTGCTTTCCAATGCTTTTGGATTGCCTCAGTGCCAAACATACGCAAATAAAGACGAGTGCGTGTTTTATAGGAGTATTCCCCAAGCCTGCTGTTTAATAAATGGTTTATAAAAGATTCAATTGTTTGCTAATGGTGAAATACCTTTTAGCTCATGTTTAATTATTAATAAATGTATCAATTATTGATGAAGATTATTATAAGGCCTAAAAAGGAAATTGTTTTGATGCAGCAAATAAAAGTGCAGCTGTAAATAATAAAAATGATATACCATCATTAAAGTGCACATGAAAAAAATAAACACACAAAGTCAAAAGTGTCAGTAACAAAGCATTTTTTTGTTGTAAATGGTTATGGTCGAGCTCATTTTAAGATATTTTAGAAAGGGCTACAATAAATTATTATATTTATTCTTGATTATGTTCCAGATTTGTTTGTTAGTGTGAGTAATGTTAATGTGAGACAGTACTGATGTGGTTGCCTTCAGGGACAACCCCTAAAGATGAATTTTGTGGTATACATAAAAAGGGTTGAAAGTGGCGATAAATGCCATCACAAGTGCACAGTGACATCTTCAAATTGCTAGTTTCACCGTAATTTAAGTCTAAGGGAGACACAGTGGTTCCAGTGGGTTTCACCTCCCACAGTCCAAAGTACTCTGCTTCTTGCCCAGTAACAGCCTGGATTGGCTCCAACCCACCGCAGCCCTTTCAAAGAATAAGTGTGAATGGATGGATAATTTAGGAAAAGGAAATGCAGTAAAATCTCATCTTAGAGAAGCTCTGACCAGGCAGAATTTCTGCATGAATAAAAAATAAGTAAAATGACTTATTCTTTTCTCAGAATACTTTCTGCTACGTTTTGTAATTGTTTCAGATGTATTTTTATGCATCATTTTTCACAAGCAGCTCATATGTTTTGTAAGCACAATCTAAATGTGTAAAGCAACTATAGTTGTTAAATAAAGCTTGGTAGTAAGAATTTAATGAAAGTTAAATGTATCGTTGTAAAGGTATAAAGTACAGTGCCTTAGCAAATGTCCTTAGTTACATTCCATCACTGTTGTTCACACTGCAGGGACAGCAGAGCCACAGGATGGTGATCTTGGTGGCGATCTTCGTCCTCATGACACTCCTCATCCTGTACGGCTCCAATAATGTCATGGATGACGTCTACGCTCCGTTCCATGTGGCTACAAATCATGCGCTCAAGGCCACAGATCTGAAGAAGTGGTCTGGGAGAGAGGGATATGTGCCAGTTTATGGGAACAAGGTACTCAATGGATTGCACACAATCACAGAAACTGATGTGACTGGGTCTGATTTTAATACTAGTTTGCATGTATGGAAACGTAACTACATATCAGTGGAGGGGTGGTGAAGGGTGCAGCACAAGTGAAACATATCCAGTGCTGCTGCAGTGGGATAATGGCTTTACAAACCCTGCGAGTAAACTGCACACAACTCTATTAAGTTTGCCCACAATGCATAACAGAGATACTAGAAGTGAAGTGGCACACCGCAAGAAACAAGATGTACGCTTACAAAAGCTGCAGCTTGTGTAAGACATTAGAAGAATAGTGGGATGAAATGGAGGCCCCCATTTTAGGGAGGGTTCAAGAGGTTGTGTGAGCCAGATAGCAGCTTCCTGTTTTGTTTTTCATTGAGTGTTTTTTTCTTTCTGCCTGTTGCCTGTTGTCTTTCTCATAACCCAGTTACATGCACGTTACATAACGAGTATGCGGGCAAACAGCCGATCCTTGTGGTGCTTCCAGCTAAAAGCTAGGTTCAACAATGTGTTTCAGAGGTGATCCAGAATGAAAATCTACTTGTGATGTGACAGACAATAATCATGTAAAATAACGACAATTTTTTGAGGACAAAATAAATCACATACATTAAAATAATGAATGAATGAATGTTGTGTGTTTTAACAAGCAACATCTCTATTTGTTTAAAATGTGCAGAAAATCTGTGGTTGTCATGATGAAGTACTGAACAAATTGTGATTTTGTCCTGATGATGGTCCGTCGTCCATTTTTTGTCAGCCTGAGCAGTTTATTACAGACATCCCTCTCTCCAGCAACATTCTCCAGCTCTGCCCGGGGCATCTTGAGTCGTGCCTGGGCCAAATGAAATAAATAATCCCTCCAGCAAGTTCTGGGTCACCTTTAATCAGATCGCCAAAGTCAGTACGACTCATCCTGCTGTGGAGACATAAAACTGTCAAGCTCATAGTGGTTGTGGAAGAAAATTCAAAGGGATCACAAGTAGTATTTAATTCCCTGGGAACCATGGATATCTAATTTTATGGCAATGAATCCAGTTGATGTGGAGATAATTCCACAGATTAGGAAAGAGTTTGACTGACCAAAGTAATTAGTGGTTATCCTCCCTGGCATCATGTATTTGTAAGAAGTTTTCTTTCTTTTTTTTGTTTTGTTAAGAATATGACCCTACGCTGTCACAACTGTGCACTGGTGACAAGCTCCAGTCATGTCCTGGGCACTGGAGCAGGAGAAGAGATCGACCGTACGGAGTGTGTGATTCGTATGAATGACGCGCCCACCATGGGATACGAGACTGATGTCGGGAACCAGACCTCTCTGAGGGTCGTAGCCCACTCCAGTGTTATCCGTGTGGTCCGGAAGATTAACGAGCTGCTCCAGCGGACAGAGAGCGGCCCAGTGATCATCTTCTGGGGACCCCCAAACAAGATTGGGAAGGAATCCAAAGGAACCCTGTACAGGTTCATCCAGAGAGTCAGCATGACCTACAGCAACCTGTCGTGCTACAGTATCACAGCCAGCAAGATGCGCAGGTTTGACAATCTGTTTCAAAGGGAAACGGGAAGAGATCGGTGAGTATTTACGGCGCTAGTGTAATGAGACATTTTATTGCGTATTGGCAGTGTTGTTTTTTTCATTTGTTTTTTTGTTTTCTCTGTTCAGGCAAAAATCACACTCGTGGTTGAGCACAGGCTGGTTCACCATGGTCATCGCCATTGAGATATGTGATAACATCAAAGTATATGGGATGGTGCCACCCAACCACTGCGCGTGAGTATAATGATGTTATTAATCAACCTGTGTAGACTCCTATAAACACCAATACTGTCAAGATAATGTCACATTTTTGTATTTTCTAAAGAAGTTCGTAACGTGTAGTTAATGCGAACCTGCGGGGTAAGAAATATATATATAACCTTTGTTTGACTAGAAAGTCACATTGAGATTAAAATCTCTTTTACAACTGAAACCTAGCCAAGATAGAGTCAAAATAGCGTCATCACACTGATGAATAGCTGATAATATAAATTTCAATCAGTCCAGAATATATATTAATATATATTATGCATCCCTACTATGAACCCAGTAATTGCCATATCATTGAACATTCCCAATTAAACGTATTAATTATACCAAATTCCTTCTTTTTCCAGAAAAAAACCTGGAGGCAAGAAGATGCCCTATCACTATTACAAGCCCAGGGGCTCCGATGAATGTGTCACATACATCCAGAACGAGGGCGGCCGTAGGGGGAACCACCACCGCTTTATCACAGAGAAACACGTGTTCGCACGCTGGGCAAAACAGTACAACATCAGCTTCATTCATCCCAAATGGTGATGAGACTCGAGTGAAAACAACAAAGAGGTCTCACAGAGGCTCAAATGAAAAGCGCATACGAGACGGATTTTATCGGAACTTCCCCTGAATCAGCCTTCAAACAGCCACGCGATGAATGACAGCTACTACTGAGGATGAAAGTCCTTTAGAGAAAAACTATTATTGGACCGATTGATGAATGCGGAGACGCCCGGGAATGTCTTCTGTCGCAGGAGAAAAACAACTACGTGGATTCCACACGGACACGTGGCCGCTGACTAACCCGTGTTTTGTAAATAGAAAGTAAGACAACTTTAAAAGAGGGATTTTTACATGTTTATAATATTTTTGTTATTATGTATTGAAAATGCACTCATGTTTCCCACGCTGGAGGGGGTTACATCAGCGAGCATTCTCATTATACATATATGTGGCCTACAGAGCACTATATTGCTTAAGCTCTCCGTTACAAAGAGATTATACTCCACAGTTAATGCAGTCACATTCAATAGATTCACTAATTCAGCCTACAGATACAGTGTACCCTTGCAGCCCAACGGAGTATGTGGGCAACGCATCTTGGATTGATCGAGGAAAACACTGTAACATTATATTTTAAAAGAAAAATTGCAAAAGTATTGGTGTTAAATATCTTAACATAAAGATCTGTATAACTGTATAACAAAAATAATAGTATACAGTTGGCAAAATTGTGAATAAAATCAGAAAATAATGGATTAATAAGATGACCAACAATCTGAGCAAGGATTCAATGCTTGTTTACTATATTTGATGCAACTAAAATATTTATGAGGCTCAGGTTCCAGCTATAGTTTCAGTGTTACTGACTACGAACCACATAGAAACCTTCAGTTTGAAGGATTTGAAGTTGATTCAGCACTGACAGAGGGCTTAACCACTGTTTGTAATAGACTGACTCGTTCATATTGCAGAAAGTATGTGTCACTTTTCTCTCAAGTTATTACATCTTGATATATCCTCGTTTTTAAAGATGATCGTACTGTATTGTAATATTTTTGCTGCACTGGATATTGGTTTTAATGTTTTCGTGAAATTAGCCTATAAACATGAATCTGTTGCCTCATTAACTTTTTTTACCTCAGTGGCATGCAACTCAAGTCCAAACAGTCCACGTGGTCGTGTTACGTATGTCACTCTAAAGACTGCACTATTAAATGAAAAAGGGACATTTCCATTTTAATTGTAAAACCTTGCATCAGAGAGAGGTGCAGTTTCTTTAACTGCTGTTGGTTTTTGCAAATAATTTATGTGTAGACATTTTTTATGAAATCCCATCTTCAGGAGAGGCTCTTCTTCACGACGGACGCCATGTGTTCTTTTAGTTGTGATCAGAAGCCTGTGTTGTCTGTTTCTTTAAAACTTTTGGTCAGTAAAGAACAGGAAGAAAATACATTCAAAATACACTGACTGTTAACGGTACTTTACCAAGATTAAACTGCCTGCTGCATTTATTGATATACTAGCCTGAAATACTAACGTCACTCATTTTATAGGATGCTAAATTTAAGAACTGAGGACCATAAAGGAGCACAGCCGAGATCTACAGAACACAGAGGCGGCAGCTGAAACTCAAATTTTAAAGATATGACACAGACACTCACAGCTTCTAGAATATGTTACCCACCCACTATAAATCAATGAGGGTAGACTCACCACCACAACTTGCAGGCTCCGGCATGACCAAAAACACCTCTCAATCGTCTTTTTTAAAGTAGGATGTATTGCAGGAGTGTTGTATCATACTGCACTGAGTTTCACCAGTCACTCACAGTCATTAGACAAATAACCCAAAAGAATACTGCAGGCCCGGGGGCTCCCGACTCAACTGGTGCGCCCTATTTTTTCATTTTAGGGCATAATTCAGCTGCACCCAATAACACATTTTATACAAATTTCTTAACACATTATATAAATAATTCTAAACAGCAAAATGAGTGGAAATGCATGTTTCTCTTCATTTTAAATCACATGCAACAACAAATTGCTATGCTCTCCTCAATTGCTTAAAAACCGAACCTTTGAATCACAGGCACGACCAATGAAAATGTTTAGTTGACACCCGGAGCCCCGAGGCCTCGTTTAAACCTGCCGTTAACATGAAATCTGTGCCTGGCTTTCTTGTCTTGATGATGGTAAATGAAATATTAATAATACTACTGGTAGGGGTAGATGCATGCCGCATGTGTGGCACCTGGGAAGTGACTGCATCCACAACGCAATCCGAAAGGTTGTAAAGGCTTCTACTGCTGCACTACTGAATTTCCCAGTTTTCACATGGTTCACTGTCTCTTAATGCCAGCATGTGTTTGACCTTCTCGCTCAGAAACCTGAAGCTGACTGTCGTGTTTAACTCAGAGGTTCAGTGCCATTTGTGTGTCCTTGTCGTGATGGTCTCAACACCATTTTTCATGCAAAGCTCTGTGCTGTTTATCGAAGAGCGAATGATATGCTTTGAAAAATAAAATGAAAGTCAGTTCAAGTCTGTGAATATAACTTGTATTTAAATATGTACATTTCTTGACTCATTCCGGAACAAAGACTTACACAATCACGATGAAAACAAAGAGTAATTTGATGATAGGTATTGAACACTGCCTGCACTGATGCTTGTGATGTGGTGTTCCAACAGTATAAAATGCTCAAAGTCTAATTATGGAAACAGAACCGATGATAACGTCTACCAGCATCTACTACTGTCTTTGTTTACTTTTCTTCATTGCTAACTCTTCAATAAACCATTGGATACATCTGAAAAGGCAGCTGTGATCTTCTGTCTCAGCCCCGCCATGGAGACTAAGATGGCCTCCTGTGGAAAAGTAAATAGGAGAAGATGAATTAACACAGCTTGAGCAGCACAGACACTTCGAGTCATGATTTATTACAGGCTATTAAGCATTTGCTTATACAAGTTGGAAAAGTATCTTTTATCTAAATGTATCTTGTCACACAGTGTTAGCCGGTTCAACTAACATGTCATACACGCCCTCACCTCTGTGCGAATGGTCCTGCTGCCCTGACTGGGACATGTGTTCAGATAAAGATCAAATAACACACTGGGGTCAGTCACATCCAGGTTTTGGTCAGTATCCACACTGGCCTCCAGTCCCTGAAGACCTCCAAAAACTACCAGAAGGTGCCTAAAAAGTGGGAAAAATACCATTGACAGAGCTGTGAGCTCAATGCTAACATCAGCATGATCACATGCTCACAGTGACGAGGCTAACATGCTCACTAAACACAAAGTACATGAATGATGCTAATGTTATTAGTTTTACAGTCATTTGGTCTTAAACAAAGTAAACAAAGAGTTGGACTAATTAATCGTGATGAATTTCGGGCACTTTGTTTTTAGCTCAGCAAGTAGAATCAACTCTTTCAGCTCTTGAACGTCTCCTCATTTAGTGCCGCTTCTGACTTTTATAATTCAGCCAAATTTAGCAATGTTATGGACCCATAATGGCTTCATGTGCCATTTACATTATTCAGTGCAATTATATGAAGCAGATGTAGACGCTACGCCAACGCTTTAAGCCGCTGAGGTAAATATCACTGAAGAAACTACAAATGTCAACCTCGTTATCTGAAAAGTCAGAGTATCACCAAAGTCGGTATTTTTTAATCCTGACAGATGTCTTTACAACATCTCATGCCAATCCAATCAGTAGCTGTTTCTGTCTGGACCAAACAACACATAAACATTCCCCTTCGGTTAGCGCGGACTATAAATCAGTCCTCAGATATTACCAGCTCTGAACCTACTTGAATGGTGACAGAGTCGTCTGATCTATGTTGCTGCCTTTTTCCGATGTGCCTATAGTCACATCGTATCCGTTTTCGTATGGACTCTCTGTGAAAACTGCACCTGCATTAACAAACACACAGCAATAAGGATAAATAAGCAGTGAAAGTGGGGCCTAGATTATTATCTTATTACATTATTAAGTGAAAAGAAGTGCCATTTGGATCCTCCAATATGTTTTTAAATAATTTGTTTGAGTGATAGTTGTGTGTTGTGAGTACAGGAAACGTACTGAGGCAGGACGCCAGGCGGACACTGTAACCCCAGTAGAGACCTCCTTCAGTCCGGGGCACATGAGGAGCCACCACGGTGCCTTTATACACTTTGCTCTCTGAGGGGGATGGAAACACGTACTAAGAACTTTGCATAGAGAAAACATCTATAGAACATTAAGTAGGTCGAAGTTTGAAGCACAAAATTACCATTCTTCTGAGTCTTATTGAGCTGAACTGTGACTCGTAGCCCAGATTTCAGCTGTTTATCAATCCGAACTTCCTGTGGGAGAGGAGGGATTATTTGTTGATGATAATCTGTGACAAATTTGATAATTGACATCGTCTATGACAGTACAAATATATTTTGATCTGGGACTATTGGTTGCACAAAACAAGACATTTTCACTATTTTATAATCATTTAAACTCACTGGGTAAAATATTCTGAATGAAAATACTTAGATGATGCCCGACAGGCTCCATTTTTTAAATACCAACAATATCTTTAACTTTGCGTCCATTGACAGATGACAGTAACCTCCATTAAGACACGCTCACCTTTCTCATTCCACAGTTGACTAGCGAGCCTCGTCCTGGTTTTGTCGTTCTGTCAACCACAACTCCTTCTCGATAGTCTGATTCATCGTCTATCCTCATGTGGTGAGGACTGTCTAAGGGGTTAAGCAAGCCTGATAGAAAACAGACCAATAAAACAGAGGCAGTTAATATACTTTAAACCCTTGCATGCTTGCTGCATTTTGTTTCAAGCGCTATATACAGTTTCAGCGACATTTGGTGAGAATGCAGTTGTCTCATTTTTGTATATGGAAGCACAGTGTCTGCTTTGGAGACCGTTGCTGTTAATGAACGCATGAAAAGGAAATTTGGACATTTACCTGCATACTGTAAATCTGGATGCTTTGGGAAAAAACACTTGCGCAGATACCTGATGGTGAAGAAAAGCGGTTACAAAAAAATCTGAAAAAAACAAACTGACACTGATTATCTGATTATAGAAGCATTCTTTCTTACTGCGGACATTCCAGGTACTGAAGTATTCTGGCGAGCTGAATACAAGCTTGTCCTCTCTTCCCGACACCTTTAAATTCTCCTTCAACGCTCCTGTGAGCCAAAGACAAAAGCTAAATCTCTCATAGCTTTCTGGTTGTTAAAGGAGTGTTTACCAACAATTTCTACCAAAGATCACTTACCTGACATCTTCCCCTTGTTCATCAAACACGACGATCTCATCGACGCAGAATACGACACAGGCTCGGGCGATCTGTCCGGCCAGGTATGTACGAAGTTCAGGGGACTGAGCGTTCTCCAGGACAGAACCTGGCAGGGCCACGCTCACTGTGTAGGCCCGACCTTAAGAGATACACATACATGTATAGATCACACATTACAGCAGTCTATTCACACAACGCTGAACAGTAAATAAAACGACAGTCTATTACCTTTTTTGCTCTGGCTTTGTTCAAGTTGTTCCCTCTCCGAAGCCTCATCTTCTCTCTGCTTATCCAACTCTTTGATCAGCTTGGCCTCTTTCCTTTGCTTCTTAGCCTCATTTACTGTTGTGGAGGGAGAATCAAAGATTCAAGGGAGAAAATGTTTTTGATAATTTCATTTGATTGCAGCCATGGATAGACTCAACATGTTCTGGGTAAGGGAAGGTATTCGGTAGGTATGTGTAACATCACTTGTACAGTTTATAAAAAAAGACCTCTGAGGCAAAATTGTTAGTTAGAGCAATATACATGACATGCACCAATACTGGTCTTGCTAGTGAATGGTCACCAGCAAGACCAGCATTATGTTGTGCTGGTCTATGCTGTTTTTTTTCTTCCAGCAGGGTATTTAACAAATAATTGTTCAAGTACATTAAATATAATTTTTCTTTATAATAAAGCCACTGACAACAAACAGAATGCACACATGTGAGCACTGTGAGCCTTATAGCAAATAAAACATCGCACTATAACTGATCTATCAAAGCAAACTGATGGCATGCATCTAAAAGGTGTTAGCAACGTGTGAGCTAAGCTAGCCGTTTACTCACTTTCTGCTTTCCTTTTCTTCCAGTCCACTCTCTCCCCAGCCTGCAGCAATCAAGAAACACGTTAAAAGTGATACAGAGGAAGTACAATGTTGTTTTTATTTCAAACCACAGCCTCATAGTACCTGAGTGGACATGGAATTAGGTCTCTTCACTGCAGCTCCAGTGGACATTTTTACACGCACAACATGTGAAGTTTATTTACTTCCGGGTTGCCTCTTCCTCGTCTTCGCCGTCTTCTTCTTCTGCTTCTTCCGGCCAGCTGTACGCTTCGAAACGTAACACTGCCCTCCACTGTTATAAGGCGCTCACCTTGATTCATGTTCTACAGTACAATTAAATAGAGTTTAACGCAAAACAATTCAAACAATCGCCCTAACGACGAGCTGATGCTTAATTATTTTCTTAATTCCCAGAAAAAAGCATCGACTTCATTCTTCACGTTTGCTGTCCGATTTTCAAAATAAAAGTCGGTTGATACTGGCTAATGTAAGTCAAAAGCTTTACTATTTGAATAGCTGTGATTTCTTCAAACACTCATAATTACAGTGATTATTTCCTAGTTAACGTTACTGTCGACTGTTTCCTTAGAAAAATCAACAGAACTTTGACTGACATTGAAAAGCACACTGCTCAACGACATGTAAGTGCAGCCCGGTTCTTGCCCTGTCTGTTTTAGGAGCTTAAGGTATACAGTTCAACAGTTATGTGACGGTAAAAGATACTATTTTACTTTGTAGTTTTTGGACTTTCCTCCTCTAAGGTGTCGGCGTGTAGTTCGATGGTAAAAGAATTCTGACAGCCTCTGCTCTCAGGAGTCCTAAAAAAATGCCACCCCCTGTTCCACCTGTGAGGGTCTTTTTAGAGGCCCTTCTCTAGTACACCCACTTACTCTGATTGGTCCTTTTGCCAAATTTATCCAATGGACTAAAAGAGGAGTTTGACCTGTGTTAGGCATCTTCCGCTGTTTGGCATGCAGATCAAAACTTACTCTGATGCTCTCTCCCCCCTCCCCGCCACCTCCTATTTGTTATTTTGTCTGTATATCTTGTATTTTGTATAAGCACCTTGTTGATCATAACTTGTTAATGTTTCTTTGCTGTCTGTTTCTGCTTTGCGGAGTTCAATAAAAATATTGCAAAAACAAAAAAGAAAAAAAGAAGATCTGTATGCAAAATATGGATGTGTTTAAGACTTTTTAAGGCCTAAAATTGAGATTGTCAAATTTTAGACTTTTTAAGACCCGGCAGAAACCCTGTGCTATGGGTTAGTGTTTTAACTCAACTTATTTTACTGCATGTACCATTGCGTACTATCATGAAAGGTTAAAGTTGATGTTAGTGTTTAAAGGGCTACACTAATCGGTGCTGTGTCTGTACACAGGACAATATGGTGAAAAGCTTCTGTGTGTAAGAGAGGGAGGTGGTCAGTTGGGAGGTTTTTCTCACACACACACACACACACACACACACACACACACACACACACACAACATACATTGTTGAAAGAGGGCAACTGAAGCACTATCTTACGCTCAGCAATGTGCATTTAGGCTTTTTTCTCCACATCATACACTACAACATGGCATGTAATTGATGGGTGAGCTCTAGCACCACGTACTGGACACAGGCAGTGTTAGTTCATTCAAAAACATGCATGTACGGCACATTTCACTGTAATTTGCCCTTTCATGTAAATTCCAAACCAATCAGCAGGGCACTGCAGGGAATCGAACCCCCTCCCATTATACACCAGGAGTACCAATACCAGTGTCTTTTACTTTTTGGCCGAATATGATAGGGAAAGCAAAACCAACATTAGCAACAGCATACGGCAGCATTACATAATATGTTAAAATTACATCTATAATTTGTTTTCTCATTAATTGTTGAAAACTATGCATGTTGTTTGAAGCAATTGTTTAATAGGCCAATTATTTCTTATTACTTGTCGGAGATACATTACTTGATAATAAAGGTAATTAATCACTGGCGATTAATAACACACTTGTAAATGGGGCACCACCTCCGTTGTTTAATTATTGGAATGATCCAGAGGAAATTATTGCAAACATCTAACTGCACAAGTTTGGCTTGAACAGTCCAAATCAATTTCAAATCAATTTATCTCATATTCTGAAGCAGTAACTTCTTTGCACAGATCCATCGGTTCTCCACATTAAATTATATTGTGCTACAAAGAGTTTATATATTTGCTACCATCCAGTGGTTTCTTTCTCTTCTTCTATTTACTTGATATTCAACATTTCAGTGATCATCTGATCTGATGTAGTCTGAGGTCTACGCATAATTAAGGGAATTTCCACTAAATGTTAATGTTCAGTACACTTTTGTTAAATTTACGATAAATCTGTTATAAATAGGCATACAGATTCTCTCTCTGATCTATTATTAATTCATCTCAACTTTGTGACTCCTGAAACAGAAAAGAAGGAGTTACTCACCTGTATCACAGTGGTTGAAGACAACTAATTTCTCTGAATAAGATGAAGGTGTAGTTATAAATATTTAGTCCAGCTGAAAGACTGACATCAGTTAAGAACGCAGTCACTTAGAACTGCCCACGTCACAACTGTTGCTTTAACGGTCGCCTGGTCGCCTGGTCAGCCTGAGGTACCGCTGGAACCGGTCGTCATCCAGACGGAGCTCCTGGAGGAGACAGTGAAATTCCCCCAGCTCCGTGCGTCTCCGGAGGACTTCATGAACCCAGACACGACAGCGGTAGGTTTTCCGGCGTTGCTGGGACTTGTACAGCAGGTACAGTGCAGCAACGGTGGTGCTATCAGCCATGATCGACGTGGAAAGAGAGCGGGTTGAGAAATACCGGTTCATAAATGAGCGGGCAAGCGCGTCGTCTTTTTTTCCCCTGAGCGTCTAGCGTGAATGACGCGAATAGTCCAAAATGATCAAGCGGCGCAATAGAAACGTCTGATTGTATTCGCATCTATCGCGTTTGGTCTGAACGGCCCTTTAGAGAGATAATATCATATGACATTTATTAGCATTTCTGCTTGATTCTGAATCAAACTTCAACTCTGCAAACTTTGTTTACCTTAATTGTTGGTCAGGTTGGCCATAGTGGGATTTATTCATTGTGATCTGTTATTGCTAGAAAATCAATTCCTTTTTGTTTATTCTTTTTGTTCGGAAGTCAGTCCGGGAATTGCACATCCCTTAACTGCAAATAAGAATGATGATAAAAAAAAAAGTTGCTAAGTGTTATACAAGTTTGTGTAAAGGTGCCTTGCTTCAGGAGAATAACTTTTCCACTGTGACATACTTTGTCTACAAGGCCATTTGGACAGAAGAGGGTAATAAAGAACTGGATTTGTGAAAGGCTTTATTTAACTTTTAGATACATGGATATTCTATTGATAAACTGAAAAAAGATATTGCACAGAAATATTTACAAGGTATATTAGCCAAGAGGGTTTTTCACCAGAGGTTTAAATCCATATTGTGGGCTGTATCACTGATTGAATTTCCTCAGGATGTCCTCAGCTGCATCCAGAGTGGAGTCCTCCTTTAAGAGAAAGAGAGACAGTTTGAGCGTAAAGCAACACTATGAAAAACAAGAAAAACAATCAAAGTAAGATTAAACTCAACGTCATAAATTGCATTTTGTTTACCTTGACAAAACAGAAACGGATGTATTTGTCAAACTCCTTGCTGTGCTCTGGACTGTAGAATGCAGAGACGGGGATTGCTGCCAAACCCTGCAGAATAAAAAGCAAAATCATACAGGTAGAAGTGAGATGAATCTGAAATATTCTTCAATAAATCCAGTTCAGTATTGGCTGAAAGTGATATTAACCTTCTCTTTAGTTAGCCATTTAACAAATCTGAAGTCGTTTGGCTCGTCCGCAGAGCTCTGGTCATTGTAGTCCACCTCTGTCGGAAAACAGAAAGCCGAGGTGAAAAATAACAAGAGAGCACAAACCACAGAATAAACGAAGGAGATAAGATTTCCATTAGTGACAGACACACATGTTCCTCACTCACTGACAGAGGAGATGTCTGCGGTGATAAAATAGCCTCCCTGTGGCATGATGGGCTGCAAACCCACACTCTCCAGACACGAGGCCAGCTTGTTCCTCTTGAGGTGCAGCATCGCAGGCAGCTGCTGGAAGTAGCTCTCTGGAGACCCAAACACCTCGTACTCTCTCTCAAATCCCTGAGCCACTGCCTCCTGTTACGGGCAGCAATGGATGAGAAGGACAACATGAGCTACACAGGACAGAAACAGGACATCATGTGCAGAAACGTATGTGAAAACTGAAACATTATTGGGTTTACCTGAGCAGCTGTTGCACAATCAAACACGGACATTTGATGCATGGCTTTGAGACGTTTAATGACTTGCCCAGAGCTGATGGCCCAGCCAACCTGAAAAGAAGCAGGTTGTGATAACGAAGTTCAACAAAGAAGAACACATTACCTGAATTTTCAGACAATCTGTGCGTTACCTTCAAGCCTGTCGCACTAAAGGTCTTCCCAGCGCTGCCAACAGTGACAGTTCGTTCCCACATCCCAGGAAGGCTGGCTGTACATATATCAATATACATATATCAGTATGGCAGCTTTATATTGTGTGTGCATTCTGTTGAGCTCTGTCTGGGTCTCACCTATCTTTACGTGCTCGGCTCCGTCGTAAGTCAGCCACTCGTACACCTCATCGCTGATGCACAGCGCGTCATGTCTGATGCACAGATCAGCGATCATTTGGAGCTCTTCTGTCTTGTAAACCTTGAATGAAAGTGTCAGTCAAATAAGTGAGATGCCGGGGTAGAATTTAGCTCAGTGGGTAGTGCAGGCGTCCCATGTACAGAGGCTCTGTCCTCGCTGCAGCAAACCCGGGTTGGACTCCAGGCCTGGGGCCCTTTGTCAAGTCTTCAGCTGATCTATCAATGAAGCCATATAAAGGCCAAAAACATTCTTTGCTGGCCGGTTGCACAGACTGTTAACATTAAACACTTACCTTGCCTATTGGGTTGTTGGGAGTGTTGATAACGACGGCTTTTGTGCGTGGAGTGAATTTACTGGCCAGCTCCTCAGCAGAAAGAACCCAGTCTTCACTCGACAGGGCGGCTCCGCTCGCAGCTTTCTGAAATGCAGCAAAAGAAAACAAGAATCCTTAAAAGTTGTTGGATAAATTCAAACAAAGGTGAAGGTTACCAAGGCTATCAAAAGATTGCAAGCATTGTAATGTGTGCGTCAACCACTCACGGGCCTCAGAGGTACATACACCGCCTTCCCTCCAGCCATCTTCACCATTGGCTGGTAGCAGTCGAAGAACGGTTCAACAATTATCACCTGAAAGACACATGTCATTTAAAGCACATCTGTTTGCATTGCTTGTGTTTTTAAGGTAATATTTGAAGAAATTCACCCAAAAACCGCCCTTTTCCAATATGAAACCGGAAGAATAGACCAAACAACAGAATAAAATAGCAACAATGATCGTTTTTGTTTTGAAATATAAAGCACACCAACCTAGTTTGTTTACATCGTGGAAATCAAGAAAAAAGTTGCATTAATGACATATTCATACCTCATCGCCTTCATTAACCAGAGCTTGGAATGCACAGAAGAGAGCCTGATAAGCTCCAACTGTGACCAAGACGTCTTCCAGAGGGTCAATCTCATGTCCCACAATCCTACTGAAGAATTTAGCCAGACTTCTTACGAGAGGAGGGTGGCCCTGAGGAGAGACATGACATGAGAACTGAAGGTCACTCTCACCGTTTGTTCTGCATCCATCTGTCCTTTGAATACGTAGTAAAAATGACTCAGATCATTCAAACATGAACTAAACACGAGCATGCTTCTCTGACATTTACTGAAAGATAAAACGGTGACCAGGTGTGTATTTCCACTTACAAATGGTCTGGTGTACTGGTACATTAATGGTCCTCCACTCACAGCTTTACAGAAAGCATCCTGGATGAACTTTGGAGGAGAGAAGTCAGGAAACCCCTGTCCAAGGTTCACTGCTTTGTAGTCTGCTGCCAGTTGTGAGAATTCAACCCTGTTGGTGCAAAACTGCTTGTCAACCATTGTGGTGACATTATTCCAATTGTCTGGAGTACGAGAAACAACCATGACAAAAATCTAGTGGCATGTCTTCAGCCTTTGGACCATCTGTACCGTGGCCCTGAGGGTCAAAACACAGTGACATTTAGGAGAACACAAGAATTCACAATACACTTGAGGATTCAGATTAGAAACAGGATGGTGGTTGGGTTTAAACTGCGATTTCTAGCAGATGAAGACATTGATGTCTCGAGCAGAAGAGGAAGGACGCAGCTTCCTGACAGGCTTATCTCAGGATACCAAAATCCCAGAGTTTTAACAAGCGTGAAAACCAAAATTGTCCCGCTAGCAGAAACCTTTTTCTTTCAATGTCAATGGTTTAAAACACCAAACAGTTTACACTCCACTAAAGAGAGCAGTTTGACGACCATTTGTCTGTAGTTAATAGCTCGTAAACTCATGCTTAGCTCAGGTGTCAACGTGTCTAAAGTCCACCTGTGTCATTATCACTCACCACACGTTTTTATCCACGTCTGTTCTGCACGCACGCAGTCGTCCTGACATGATTATCGGAGATTTAAAAAGCTGCGATTATCAAAAGAAAAGCACCTGAGCTTCTGCAGCCACCTGCTGATACTTTATTATTGAACTGAGCGTCAAAACATTCAGTCGCCTTCACCCCACCTTCTCCTGACCGTTTAACCTTTTGTACCTTTATATGACAGAGGTGGAAGAAGTCTTCAGGTCTTTTACTCAACTAGCAATCACACAGTGTTAAAGGACGATGTTACAGGTAGACCTAAAAGTCCTGCATTCACAATCCTACTGCATTAACCTCACCTTGATCCTGGACATTTATGAAAAAATTATCTTAAACTCCTCTCTTATTATCCCAGACTGTCAGCTCTGTATGTGCCTCTGGCATTAATCCATAGGAGTTTGAACACAACCAATTATTTATTTTTCCTGCCTACATTATTAATAAGCTGGAAAACACAGAGGGGCCAGATATTATATGCTTACATGGCCCATGTTCAATTTGTTATTTACACTGAGCTTTGTGCATTTAAAATAGTCAGAAAGGAGTGCTTAGGGGGAAATAAACAACCTAGTCAAAGAGCAAAATGCATAAAAGTACATAAACTTGCATAATTTCCATGTTTAGGGCCTTAAAAAATTACATGAACTATATTTTGCTCGATTTGAAATCTCATGCATGACATGATGCATCATACATTCAAAGGCTTCCAGGTAAGTGGTGTATACTTGAATAAAGAGGAGCAAATGATCAGATACTGATTTAATTGTTTTACACAGCATCACTGCTTTTTAAAATAGGGGTTGTATCTGGAAATAAGAGAACTTAGGACACACAAAGACTGTAATATACACATTTCCCTTTACAAGGCGTGAACCAAACACTGCAAATGAATTTGTAGAACAGAGAAGAGTAACACCGACAAATACAACATTAGGATTTATTAAAAGCTTTACAATTAACTTTTTGATTGAGTTTGATTGAGGACAAGTATCTCGACTGAGAATTGGGTCTAACATTGAAAAATACTTCTGTTTAAAATCACACAGGATTATTCAAAAGGATTTCTTTTTTTTTTCAAAACTGAGTCTTTTACAGTCGCAGTGCAAGGAAATACTGAAAGTGGACGTAATGTTTCATGTGCTTCTACTGTGGCGCCAACGTACAACAGAAACACTCAGTATGGCTCATTAACTAAGGAGGGCGCCCACAATCAGTTTAAGTAGAAAGTGCTTGATTAAAAGTGGGTGGATGGTTAACGCTTCTCATCACAGGTGACTTCACTGTCCTTGACTCCACTTCCTCAGGATGTCCTCTGCCGCATCCAGGGTGGAGTCCTCCTGCAAGACAAAGTGCAACTGAGTGAGACGGCAGAGACGGCATGGATAAAATTCATTACAGTCAGCTGAGTTGAATTCACCTTGACAAAACAGAAGCGAATGTATTTGTCAAACTCCTTGCTGTGCTCGGGACTGTAGAACGCAGAGACGGGGATTGTTGCCAAACCCTGCAGAAAAAAAGCAAAATCATACAGTTAAAAGTGAGACGAATCTGAAATATTCTTCAATAAATCCAATTCAGTATAAACTGAAAGTGATATTTACCTTCTCTTTAGTTAGCCATTTAACAAATCTGAAGTCGTTTGGCTCGTCCGCAGAGCTCTGGTCATTGTAGTCCACCTCTGTAGGGAAATAAAAATAATAAGAGAGCACAAACCAGAGAATAAACGGAGGAACAAAAGACTTCCATCAGTGACAGATGCACATGTCCTTCACTCACTGACAGAGGAGATGTCTGCGATCATAAAATAGCCTCCCTGTGGCATGATGGGCTGCAAACCCACACTCTCCAGACACGAGGCCAGCTTGTTCCTCTTGAGGTGCAGCATCGCAGGCAGCTGCTGGAAGTAGCTCTCTGGAGACCCAAACACCTCGTACTCTCTCTCAAAGCCCTGAGCCACTGCCTCCTGTTACGGGCAGCAATGGATGAGAAGGACAACATAACAAAAACAAGGCGGGACTTCAGGTGAAATAATGATTGTGCAGTTTGATAGAGCAAAAGAAAAACTACCCTCCAAAAGAAACGAATGATTTGTTTACCTGAGCAGCTGTAGCGCAGTGGTACACCGAATTCTGATGGATGGTTTTCATGTGTTTCACAATATGCCCCGAGCTGATGGCCCAGCCGACCTGAGACCAGAACAGGTCATCGTCACTACATGCAGTAAACAAGATGAAAACATAAAAATAGTCTGTGCGTTACCTTCCAGCCTGTCGCACTAAAGGTCTTTCCTGCGCTGCCAACAGTGATGGTTCGCTCCCACATCCCAGGAAGGCTGGCTGTACATATATCAATATTCAAGGTGATATATTCATCATACTGCTTTAAACTTTGTGGGAATTTTGTCGAGCTGGGTCTCACCTATCTTTACGTGCTCGGCTCCGTCGTAAGTCAGCCACTCGTACACCTCATCGCTGATGCACAGCGCGTCATGTTTGATGCACAGATCAGCGATCATTTGGAGCTCTTCAGTCTTGTAAACCTGACACGGACATGAAAGTGTCAGTCGAATAACTGAGATGCTGGCCAGTTGCACAAACCGTTAACATTTAACACCTACCTTGCCTATTGGGTTGTTGGGAGTGTTGATGACGACGGCTTTTGTGCGTGGAGTGAATTTACTGGCCAGCTCCTCAGCAGAAAGAACCCAGTCTCCACTCGACAGGACGGCTCCGGTCGCAGGTTTCTGAAACGTAACAGAAGAAAACAAAAATATAATGTATAAAATCAAACAAAAGGCGACCAAGGCTGTCAAAAGATGCATTGTAATGTGTGTGTAAACCACTCACCGGCCTCAGAGGTACATACACCGCCTTCCCTCCAGCCATCTTCACCATTGGCTGGTAGCAGTCAAAGAATGGTTCAACAATTATCACCTGAAAGACACATTTCTGTCAATACTCTTATTTTTTACAAGTCATTAACCATTAAAAACAAGTCGTGTTGAAAATCAAACATTTACTGGAAATTATATTTGAATTCAAACATATTTCTGACCTTTAAAAACATCAAATTTTGCCATTTCTAAACATTCACGATTTAATGTTTTATCAATTATCCCTCAGGCTGATTTTCATACCTCATCACCTTCATTAACCAGAGCTTGGAATGCACAGAAGAGAGCCTGATAAGCTCCAACTGTGACCAGGATGTCTTCCAGAGGGTCAATCTCATGTCCCACAATCCTGCTGAAGAATTTAGCCAGACTTCTTACGAGAGGAGGGTGGCCCTGAGGAGAGACATGACATGAGAACTGAAGGTCACTCTCACTGTTTGTTCTGCATCCATCAGTCCTTATTCAGGTCATTCGAACATGAACTAAACACGAGCATGCCTCTCTGACATTTACTGAAAGATAAAACCGTGACCAGATAATGTAGTTCCACTTACAAATGCTCTGGTATACTGGTGCATGATGGGTCCTCCACTCACAGCTTTACAGAAAGCATCCTGGATGAACTTTGGAGGAGAGAAGTCAGGAAACCCCTGTCCAAGGTTCACTGCTTTGTAGTCTGCTGCCAGTTGTGTGAATTCAACCCTGTTGGTGCAAAACCAGCCAGACGGCAGTTATGAAAATCATCGTTCAGATTTAATCAGTCATACATCATCAAAAATCATGTCCTGCGATGGTCATATGTTATGGTCTCTGAATGTGAGCTACTTTGAATTAGATTGCCATTCATCAAATCTTAATATTGCACAATGAATTTATCCATGAATGGGTAAGAAGATAAATAAATTAGAATTCGGATTTCAGACAAAAAATATGTTTAAGTGCAAACTTTTAAAACAGTCAAAATGCAAGAAAACCAAATCAAAATCACCCCAAATTACAAAATCAAACACAAAAAAATAATCGTTCTTGCCATTGAGCTTCGTTTGCCTAAGATTTGAGATATCCTTCTCTAATTTCTAAATACTATATAATCTGTTTGCTTTTTTAATGCCATTTAAGAGTCTTTTGCAAAACACTAAAGGGAAGTCACTGATTTTTAATTTCATGTTGTTAAGGACATTCAGTCCTTCAGTATTTCACTGGAAAGCTGTTCTTTTTGCCAGTAGAGTGCAAGAGTTTGGGAAGCGACAAAAAGATGTACAAGTTTTAAGATTACCAACTCACAAACTACTAGATATAACTACAACTAGATATAATCTGACTATTTTAATACATATTTGAAGGATTTGGTTCCTGGCTGTGTTCCACCCCTATACTCCACCAATCACATGATCATATTGCGGGTTGAAAAAGGGAAACGTGCTGTCATCTGTAAAACCAAATGTATCTTTCATAAATGGAACTGAGTCAATCATTAAGTCGAGGAAAAGTAATAAACTGTCGCCACGTACCAAACGTTTTTATCCACACCGTCTGTTCTGCTCGCATGAAGTTGTCTTGCCATGATTATCTGAAATACAAAAACACATTCAAGCACAACATATATCGCGTTGCAGAAGTGTCTCTTCTGTTCAGCACAGCTGTACTCACCTTGTGATGATTTCTTATTAAAATCTGTCGAATTACAGTCGAACTTGTGGCAAGATTCCTGATTATTCCCATCAATGTATGATCATCGCTATAAGAGCGCACAGGCTTCTATCAGCCACAGAGACACCAGTGCACTACTGTTTCCTATGAATGTGTTGTTTTGTATAATCTTCAACAACTGCAAACATGTATCTCTACGTCAAAATCAAGTGCGCCGGTGCTTGGACCTCCCCTTCGACCTCCTTGTTTTCATTTCTACTTCCTGTCTGGGCGGAGCGAGGAACGGCTCAGCAGTTACCAGGATGTAACAACAAATATGAAAAAGTGCATTAAAAACAGCGATGGCTATACGTTTTTGACACATAACTAAACGTTTCTAATACTGCCAGCTCAGACACCATCTATACGCAATCTTGAAAAAATAAAAATACATACATTTAAGAACATAGTATTAGCATCTACAGAAGCAGCTAGAGGAGTGATACCACTCTGCTTTATGAACAGCGTTAGTAAACAATGTTTTTACACATGGCTCAGTGTAAAATACAACCAACTAAAAATGCATTTTACATGATAACTGCGCAAAATTAACACTAGCATAAATGCTAAAGAAGTAGCTCGAGTAGTCTATATGCTGGTTGCTTGGTAACCTCAAAAAATAGTCCGGCACCTAACCCCAACGTCAAAACACAAATTCTCACTTTTACAGTTCCTATATTTCCGTACAGACTTTTTTTTATTTTTTATTTTTTTAAATACGAGATGTTAATATGTGAGCTTTAGATGTGCTGGTGCTGTTTCCTTGTTTTTAGTCTTTCTTCTGTGCTAATTGAGCTAACAAGCTGCTTCAGGTAATGTTTTGTTTGCATCGTATTTAGACTAAAAGCAAAGTGTTTTATTAATTAGGGGTGTCGCCATTGGCCAATATTGACAATAATAGCTATATTTAACCAATAAAATATTGATATTGTATTATTAATAGTCTTAAATAATTTGTTTTCAATCTTGCCTTGTCATTGTCGGTGGCAGTAATGTGCCGTAACCAAAGTAGCCACCCACCATTAAACAGAGAAAGAGGAAGGTGCTGCAGTATTGTTAGTTAGCTAGCAAAAGTAATTGTTCTTCTTGTACAGTTATAGTTACAAACTCTCTCCACCTCCCTTCTCTTGTATTACAAGTGTTGTTTGTTCCATTAAAAAAACACAGAGAAGACACACAGTAAACTAAGCAAAAGATGGATTCGACTGATATTCATTAAACATATCTGGAGATATTACGATATCTTTATTGTGAATTATTTTGTCCATGATAATTTTCCAGTGAAAATCTGATATCATGATAGCCCTTAGCATCAATCTTCGCATCTAACCTAAAGTGAATGAGCTATTTTCCCCCAAAATATCAAACTATTCATTTCTAAGAAAAAAAAAAAAA
>CAEMYA010000179.1:11409101-11455631 GCA_903131615.1 Diplodus sargus | reverse complement strand
AAAAAACACAGGTTGTCATTCATGTTCATAACAATCAATGAAGGACCACATTTTATTGACCGCAACACACATAGTATTACACCTTAAAAAAAGGAGCAAAAGTAAAATATGTGCACTGTTCATATCATGCTAATAAGTCATACTGCCACAAAAAGACAGACTTCCTTAGACATTGCCTAGGTATTTACACAGTCCTTCCTCTAAACTGCGGCTTTTTTCAAGTCCTCAGGCAGCACTCTGCCCTTCTTCCGTGCCCTGTCCTTCTTCTTCTCTGTTTTGGCGTGCTTGCGTTTCTGGAGGTTCCTTCGCCTCTTGTCCTGACGTTGCTGCATCTTCTCTATGATGTTCTCGCTGCGCTGGTTCCAGTTCTTCTTCCTCTGCTCACGCCTCTTCTCCTTCTTCTTCAGCGAGGTGCGCAGCATGTTCTCGTCGTCTTTGATTTTGATGCCCTCTGCCTTGTAAAGCAAGTTGGTCCACTTCATCTTCTCCTCCATCTCGCGGGCCTTCCCCGCGTCTTTCTCCCTCAACTCCTCCAGCTTTGCTTTGCGGGCCTCCACGCGACCGAGCAGCTGCTTGTAGTTCTTCCCTGTCAGTGGGGTTATCTGGCCCTTCACACTCTGCTTCTTGTTCCTCTTTTTCTGTATCTTGTCGACATATCCCTCTTCCACCGTCTGCACAGTATTGAAGATGATGGCTGATTCATTTCTTTTGTTTGCCTTCTTTTGGACTGGCTCTTCTTCCTGTTTAACCTCCGGCTGCTGTTCTTGCCCATTTTTTTCAGCCAGTTGCTTCATCCGAAACTCTTTCCTCTTCCTCTTCTTGCGCTCCCGTTCCAGCTTTCGCTTTGCCCGCTTTGCCTGGACTGCCTCTGATGCTGCGTCCTTTGGCGCTCCCTGACAGAAGACAAGCGTAGCATGTTAGTTTAACAGACTGACAGATGTCAGATTGTCACTAATGTGTATAAACTGTGTATAAAAAAGCCTCCTTGTGGTTTTCCTTTTATTGTTTGTGCCATCTTTAAATACTGCCTACCTGCCCTCTGGACTCTTCAATCTTTTCATGCAGTCTCTTGCGCAGTACATCTACAGTGGAAAAGTTGGACTCTGCATTTGCTCCTTTGAGTAAGAAAAAAACAGGACAAAATCTGACCGTAGGACACATTAACTCATTTGTATAACAGGAAATGACAGTAAGAAAGAATAATACCTTTAGGCTGCTGCAATGTAGACACAGTTGTTTTCTGAGATTTGGAGCCATTCAGTTTTGCCGAGGCCGGGCCTTTCTGTGCTGCAGGAGACGGTGAGGACTTCTGTTGGGATTTCGGGTTGGGTTTCTTTTCATCGGAGCTCTTTTCTTTAAAATGCTTCTTTTTACACTTTTTCTTCTTCTTCGGCGGACCAGTGTCAGTTTTACCCTTGAAATAAGCTAAACATAGAGAACAGAACACATATGTTAATGGTGACATACGGTATATTAGACACTATAATGTCAGTTTGACTGCCACGGTGCTGCAGTTGTCATTACAGTTACCAGACTAGGAACGTAAACATGCAGGCAATGTCATCAAATTAGATAGTGCAGATGTGATTTTCTGTGACCAAAGGGGAAAAGAGTAAAAACTCATACTCATTTTATTTCCACATATTCCTCATTCCTCAAGAGACAAAAGCTAATAACAGCTGATAAAAATCCAACAGATTAACATAATTTTGGAATATTGGAATTTTGTGCATTCCTTGTAGTTTCCTCGTAAGACAACCATCTCAAAACCAACTATATTAATCTTGCCTCTTGACTACAGGCTGCAAAGAAGGTAAGGAAATATTATCAGCCTGGTCGACTAATTTAGCATTTTTACTATCAGTATCAGTGTTTTTTCACTGGACTGCTGATAAAATAAACTAATTTAAATATGCAATACATTGACACAGTTGCAGCATTCTTAAGTTCTGTGGTCTCACTGAATGTCTCATCCACAAGTCTATTTGATTGGTTATACATCAAAAGTAATAGCGTATTACCACTAAATGATGAAAAGTGGATTTATATGCGGAAAATGTCATTTGCCTCCTTGATTACTAATAATTAGCATCAGCCCAGAAAGAAGATATCAGTCGATCCTCTCTTGGAAGCACTGGATTAATGAATTCAAAATAAATTAGTGAATTAATTGTTTGTCTGTTTGACATTGGAACAACACATGTCAGTCATAATTTCCAACTTTTTTTTCTTCTGTCAAACAGTCCCAAACCTAGAGATTCAAAGTGTTTATTGTCATATGCACAGTGAAGAAACTGATTTACAGTTATAAAACCAGAGAAAAGCAGCTAATCTTCACCTTTTAGAAGCTGGAAATTGAGGATATTTAGTATTTTTGCTAAATACAGATTACCATAATTATATATTAGTTGTAAAATAGTTGATTAGTATTTCTTATATCTACTTCTCTGGATATTCCACCTGATATCTATGTTAAATACAACTACATGAGGAAAAGCAGCCTTTAAAACACTGTAGCGCCTCCTTTGGTCAACTGTACTCACAGCCAAAGTTATTACACATAATTGAGTTTTATATGCTTTTCCACATATGAACTATAACAGTCACACTTGTACTTAAAGCGCAGGAAAGAGTACTTAAACAGAACAGGGTGTAAATTAGCCAACACGGTAAGCTAACATTACCGAACGGTCTCTTCTTCGGCTCCTGGTCTCGCTGAGAGAGGACTTTACTTGCGAGTTTCTGGATGTACGAGTCCTTGGAGGCGAGATCCATGTTTACAAATTAACCTTAAATCCAGCTATAAAGAGACACGTGAAGGAAGGCAGGAACTCACTGGTAGAAAATATCAACACATTTCTGTACACACGTGGGGGAACATGACGGGGCGGACCGTCACCAAACCGGAAGGGGTAACACGAGAAGCGGTCCCCCTTCGGATCAGTTATGTAGCTGACATTTAGTCGGTTATCTCCTCCAGTTTCTCCCTGTTTCCTCACTGATGTTTTGATCCAGAATGGCTTCCCTGAAATTAGTGCTGGCTTTTTCCACCAGGGTGCTCACGACGGTAAAGAACCAGGTAAATGACTTGTTTTATAATTCCTATCTGCGTCTTTATGTCCTAAAGAAAAACTCCACTGAGTGTTGTGAAAGTCACATTTTTTGTGGGGGGACTGATTTTGTGTCATTGCAGAGTCATGTTGTTTACATCAAGAGGACTCTCCTCTTGACCAGACAGCCACTCTTCAAACGTGCAAACGGTAAACAAAGAAATATGCTCAATTTAAAGAACGTAGTCATGACACTGAACTCACCTTTGTTCATTCTGTTCCTCAACATAAAATGCTTAGAATTCAATGCAAATAGTCCTAGGCAATTAATTAAACCAAGAGAGAGACTTGATTCACACAAATCAAATAATGTATACATATTTTTTGTAAAGCTATTGTGTTACCAGAAGAAGAACATATACAATCTATGGTATTTGGGTATTCAGAAAATTGTGTTTAGATTAGTAAAAAATAAGGTAACAACATGCAAACAGCTCATGAAACATGTATATATAGTGTGTCAGACAGTTTAAATGTTTGTGTTACATACTGAATCTTTAAAAAATATCAATTTACGTCAACATCAGGTTTAAACTGTGTCATATAGAGCTTCATTGAATGCCATTTTGAATAATATTACGTGGAAGAACTGTAAGGTTTAACATCCACACATGTTCTGTGTGTTGTGAATTTCCAGGCAGGTTTATCCCCTTCGGTCGACAGCTGAACTCCACAGGAGCCAGCGCAGAGAAAGCTGAGGACTCTTTCCTCAAATGGTTTCTGCTGCTCATCCCTGCCGCCACCTTTGGCCTTGGAACATGGCAGGTATAGACCTCATGTACTTTGTGTCTTTAAAATAATGCCGATGTGTCTTCGGTTTGTTGTCATCGGGGGGAACTCAGATGCTTCTTTTGTGTCTCTGCAGGTGAAACGCCGTCAGTGGAAGATGGAGCTGATCGCTGAGCTGAGGAGACTCACCACAGCAGAACCCATTCCCCTTCCTGTTGAGTAAGTGCGCGTGTCATCCATTCAGTACAGTGTTATATTCTCACACACACTCAGGATTGAACAGCAGGTCACACAAAGACAGGCTCACACGTTTTATGATATATATCCGTCTCCTGTTTTAATAAGCAGATGATACATTTTTAGAAATACAAACATGTTGGTTGGTAAGACATCCAATGTCATGGCTAGATTTTAGGTCCACAATCAACACTTATAAAAAAAAAAACTGCACCTCACTGACTTTCATTGAATTGTATTTAAACCCCATCAAGGAAATACCAATAAATCCTCCTCCTCAGACTGAAGGTGATACTTGTCCTTACTCTCCCTCAAAATCTCTATGTTAACTATGACTGTGCTGATTTTCTTATAATTTTTTCTCCTGGGGTCCTAGCCCTCATGAGCTGAAAAGCCTTGAGTACAGAAGGGTGAAGGTGCGCGGAAAGTACGACCACTCGCAGGAGATGTACATTCTGCCCCGCTCTCCGGTCGACCCGGAGAAAGAGGCCAGAGAGGCAGGCCAGTTGTCTTCGAGCGGAGAGACCGGGGCAAATGTCATCACTCCATTCCACTGCACTGACCTCGGGTAAGAGAACAGATCAAACGAAAGTTGCATGGGGTTTTTACGTTCTTAAAATAAACCCTGTGATTTTAAAAAACTGCATCTTCACCTGCAGCATCACAATCCTGGTGAACAGAGGTTACGTACCAAGGCAGAAGATCAGACCGGAGACCAGGATGAAGGGACAGGTTAGTATTCCAGATCATGTGCACATCTGTTCCTTTTTTAATTAAAGTACACTCCACGTTTTTTAGCATTGCACCCCTGTAGCATCGTTACACTCATGACAGAAATAGCGGGTTACAAAACTTCACTCAATTTCCATCAGCATGAGGATGAATGGATAATTGTTGGGTGAACTCGCCCTTTAGAGGAAAGTGGCACCATAACTTTCAATCAACCATACTCTACATTTGTAAGCATCACAGCTTATTCAGGCCGACTCAAATGAACAGTGACAGTGCATTGTGTGCAGACGGAAGGTGAAGTGGAGGTGGTCGGGGTCGTTCGGCAGACAGAGCAACGCAAACCCTTCGTGCCGCAAAACGACGTGGAGAGAAACCGCTGGCATTTCCGAGACCTGGAGGCCATGGCCAGCGTCACCGGAGCAGAGCCCATCTTCATCGACGCCGACTTGGGTGAGGTCTCATCAACAGCAAAGTCTATGATGCGCTGTGAATCAGCTGTGTCATGTGAATATCTGATTAAACATACAATCCACTCATACATTTAGTGGTAATTATTCTACATGTGTGCAGAAAAGGGAACTGTTGTAATGTGTCTTGTTTCCTTCAGGGAGCACCATTCCTGGAGGACCAATAGGTGGGCAGACGAGGGTCACACTGAGGAATGAACACATTCAGTACATAGCAACATGGTAGGTGGCACCTTTCTGTCTCTTAAGCTGCTTCAGTGCTTAAATAACCCACTCTGTACTCTTCATGGTTATATATTCATTGAACTGATTTTGTCAGTAATCACTCTTGTTTTCTTAGGTACGGCTTGTGCGCAGCCACGTCCTACATGTGGTTTGCGAAGTTCGTCAAGAAGATACTGTAATGTGATGAACTAGTCGGCCTGAAATGTTGCTGAGCAAACCTGTTGTGCTGGATATATGCTGCATCATTCAAAATATGTAAATAGCTGTGGATTATTCTCTGAAACATGTATGAGAATAAATTAATATAAATTAAGCTTGTGCACACTTTATTCTTAACTGTTCCATAAAGTAAGTGGGTACTTCTCTAATGATTTGAACATTCAATAAACACTTATAAGTAAGCTGCTGTGACATCCAACACTTGACAGACCTGGGCAGTTTATCTTTGAGGTCTCATTCAAGTCACTTGTGAGCTGACTGAACTAACAAAGCTCCTGAGGTTTTCTCTTCAGCAATATCTAAATATTTTTTTAGATCACAGCTTTCCTTTCAGCTGTTTAAAATCAAATCTGTTTGACTTTGCTCTTGCTTCTATCCAAGGAGAAACTGTGCACTCAGTTTCTAATTTTGATAACCTGATTTCAATATCAAATCATGGCACTGTAGACAACTGTATAACTTACACCTCAGATCATTTGAGTGATCAATATTGACTTTTCATCCCCAGTTGCAGTCAGAATAAATGCTGTACTTGAAATTGTAATAAATGTCTGATCCTAATTGTTGGCAAATCTGCCATATGCACAATTTGAAAGATTTCTCCATATTACCCTGCATGTTTTGCTTAACATTGACATTATTAGTTCCATAGAACTCATCATCGTTATTACAGATATTGTGTCCATTTTCTGTTGTCAAGAACAGCCCGTTATGGTGGTTAAGGCACAGCAGTCAACAGCTGTGTGCTATAATATATTGACATGTAAAAACAGACAGAAGCTTAAGGAGCAATTTAAGTTTATATTCAAGTTCACCCATAAAGCACCAGTGACTTCATCTAAATGAGCTGCAAATATGCATTCATGCTGTACCACATACAGTGGGTAAAACTCTAAACCATTTTATTGTGACTTTTAGAACAATGCTTCACTACTGAAAGTTTGTCACACGGAGCGTGTTCCTCATTTTACTTGACCCATTTTTAAATGCTTCAAACTTTGCTTATCCTGTGCAAATGCACCACACAACAGGTGTTCCAGAATCCAGGAGTCACCCTGTGTTACAAATCCCTTATGGAGTAGGGACAGTTTTATTTAAAAACTTGACAGATTCTGCCATGTTCAATGAATCTAGACTTGATCCTTTGTTCCAAAATATATATTTAGTTACAAAAAACAACAGTCTCAATCTTTTAGGACATACATTTTTTATTCCAAACAATTTAACCAAGCTTGGTGGCCAATTCCTTGGCCTTTGCCTTTTCCAGCTTGTTGATGCGGGCTGTGGATTTAGGGCCCATGATGTTGCCTCCCCAGTGACGACGGATCTGGAAAACAAAATTCAGATGATTTAAATTGTGCAATGTCTTCTTTGACATCAGTAAGGATTTGTACTCATGACGTTACTAGAATTCAAACAAATGCTCACCTCCTCGTATCTGTCATTGTAGTTGGTCTTGATGGCTTCAACAAGCTTGGCAAGTGCACCTTTATCCTCACTAGAAGGGAACAAAAGCTGGTTAATACAGTGCTCACACCAATGACAGGGCTACAATTCACTAAGGATAATGTAGATAAATGCATCTTTATACATAATTTCTTTGTCTTGTTAACTAGCCTGATTTTGAGTCATTTTATAGAGCATCATGACAGACACTGAACTGCATACATCAATAATGCATTGTGTTTATTAAAAATTCAGTAAAAATAGCCTAATGGGTCCCAGGGTTGTGGTCTCTGCTCAGATTTAAAAAGCTCGTATGTTTTCATCCACATAGAGGATTCAGGTGAAGAAATTCTGACATCATTGCTAGTGACCACTTTTCTAGATTGAACTTTAGTCCCAAGGTCCCAGTAAGTCGTCTTGAAACCGACGACATCTCATATTACACTTTGATACTATTCAAATCAGCGTATGTGCAAACTTACGGGTTTGTCTGTGTGAAGGCGACTGAAGTGCAAGTCTTTCTGTGCACCAGTCTGCCCAGTCTAGCCTTGCCCTTGACGATGCAGTATGGGACGCCCATCTTGCGGCACAGAGCTGGCAGGAAGACGACGAGCTAGAAAAGCAGGAGAAGCACAGGACAAATGTTTAGTAACTCAATTTTAGCTTTAGGTAATTTAAGAGAAAACTGCTAAATTAATAAAAACCTAATATCCACAACAGATGTGTTCAGAAAGATCTGTTCTTGGTTTGTGGTCTCTGCTCAGATTTAAAAAGCTCGTATGTTTTGATCCACATAGAGGATTCAGGTGAAGAAATTCAGACATCATTGCTAGTGACCACTTTTCTCAACTGAACTTTACTCCCAAAGGCTGCCAGAATAATGCATGATAAACTTACCTCAATTGGGTCCACATCGTGGGCAATGATGACCAGCTGGGCTTTCTTGCTCTCCACCAGAGAGGTGACAGTGTTCACACCTGTAGGGAGGGGAACATTTTTTTAATCAACCTGATCAAATTGATCAAACAACCGGCTCCCAACAACTATTTGTCTCTTCGGCCAATGCTCAGGGTTAAAAAGCTCAATAAAACATCAAGGCAGTTTCAGGTGAAGAAATTCAATACATCATTGCATTTAGGCCAAGTTCCATAAGATTATACTAATGACTTTAAATATGGGTCCTACTGTAACTAATAAATTAACTTCAACATGGTGTTCAAGCCCAGCTAAAACCACTACTGGCTGAATTCAGTCCACTACAAGTTAGACTGATTAACCAGGTGTGTTCCACATCATATAACAATTTATACCAAAATCAATTAATACATTTTTAGCTCTGTATAATTCACCTGCACGGAGGACAGGGGGCCTCTTGGTAGGGGTATCTCCCTTTCCAGCTGCCTTCTGCTCAGCGCGGGCCAGCAGCCTCTGCTTCTTCTCCTGCTTGGTCTCTGGCCTGTACTTGTGGGCCAGCTTGAACAGCTGTGTGGCTGATGAGGAAGAGAACAATGCAGATTAATATCAACCACCCAGAAAAAGCTACATGCTTGGTTTGTTCTACATCATGACAAGTGAATGGCATTTCAAGTAACGGCATCAGCGATCTTGGCGGATGTCAGCACGGCTATTAAGATAGCAAATATTCTTTCACATCATTTGCAACGCCACTGTTTAGAACCCAATAGTCATGGTCAAGTCATTGGACACTACAGCATGCCAATGCACTCCCTTCGTTCCCTTGCTCCCAAAGCTTTTGAAACTTACCCGTCTGACGGTCCAGAGCCTGGGTGAACTGGTTGATTGCAGGGGGAACCTTCAGGCGCTTGTACAGAATTGAGCGCTGCCTCTGCAGGCGGATGTAACGAGGCCATTTCACAAAGCGTGTCAAATCACGCTTGGGCTGAATATCCTGGCCTGTGGAAATAAAAATGACCACACAAATGTTAAGTATCTGAAATCGAACTGAGGACAAGTCTTTTGCTTATCGAAGTGCATCAGAGATCTTGGTGGGAAATTGTCATCATTCTGTTAAGATAGCAAATATTTGTTTACATCATCTGCACTAAACACAATCCCCAGTTCTCCCCAAAACACTGGACAGGGCTACTCACCGATGCCAAAGTTCTTTGGCCTCTTCTCGAACAGGGGGTTCACGACTTTTTTGGCCTCATGTTTCTTGGCCACTGAAGGGGCCGGTGCCACCTTCTTCCCCTTAGCCTTCTTTCCCTTAGGCTGTCAAGAGAAAAACAATTTTAGGACGCATCAGTGGGACAACAAATACTTTTACATCATTTTAAAGATCAAACTTGTGATTTGTTTTTACAGCTGTACCTCAAGTTATACTCATAAAATTGACACAAAGGAAGCCAACCTCATCCCAAATGAAATCAATCTAAAAATAATCGCATCATGAAGCCACCAGTTCTAAAAACACCTTGTCTAGACGTTACATCCATTGCTCAGCATGAGGGGAATCCTTGTCTAAGCTCTGGATGTTGTTTCCAACTTACATACTTAAAATATTGTCTAAAGTCAAGTCTTAATAGCATGAGACAGCTAGCCAAATCCCCACGTTACTCAGTGAACACTGCTGCTAGCATACCATTCAATCTGCGTTATAGACTTTGCTTCAAGCTAAGCTGCAGCAATTCAAAAGCTCAGGTTTAAAAAGACCAGCCAAGACTTTCAGTAAAAGCAACTACCAAGCAACTTAATACTTGAAAACCGTGGACTGCATGTGAGGCACTGCTGCTAGCTTTACAATTTGACCAAGCAAGCAATTCTCGGGCCCGTTCAGCTAACACTACCGGGCGAAACACCCGGATACACACATGTAAAACCACTCATGTTAAAAGCCCCGTTGTATTTCCACGTGTAACAATACTACATAAAGTTACGAGATAACTGACTGTTCAGTATCATGCGGAAAATGCAGAATAATACACCGCAAAAGCTCCTAAATCAAGCGTGTTCACCCACGTTAGCTTTAGCTCCTGACAGGCAGCCACAGCGCTACTCGTACCGGTTACACTACGCTCAGCTTGACCAAGTTTTATCCAAAATCACAACATCATCGACGCAAAATATCGACATCGTACACAAGGATAGCCTCTACAAAATGCATAGGTATATTTTACAATGTAAAAATAGACATGTTTACAGGGATGCAGACAGATACAACACGTAAAGTATTTCCTCAGAAGAGTCAGCTATGCACCCACCATGTCGGTTCAGGCAGAAAGGACGAGCGAGGGATTCTGGGTAGCGTAAATACCGCGAGGCTTGCGACGTGGTTACGTGGCCTCTCGTGCACCGATCTGGGGTCAGATTTCACAGCTGCTCGCTTGATCCTGCTGTGCAGTGGTACAGATCAGGAGACTGACTCAGGAACAGTGATAATGTCCATAATGATTTACACGTCATACTCAATTAAGACACCGGGTTTAATTTTCCATCACTATTGCAAGAACTTTTCTTATTTGGTTGGTAATTTATTCATGTAATTTAAAATAAACTTGATATTATATGAATGACATGTATACAATGCAAATGTTCAGTTTCTGGTGTACATAGTGTCGTATATTTTCTTATGTCTACATATATGTTATTAAATATATAATAACGTAATGAATAGGCTATATAATGGAAATACACATAATGACTACATAAGTCATGGAAGTATATTATTTCATTTTACGAAAAAAGAAAAAAAAAGTTGTAGTTTAGTAGTTGTGAGGTTTAGGCAATCTTTTTCACTTTAATCCTATAAACAGTTTTCATTAGCTAATTTTGTTGGATTATTTAATCCAGGTTTTAAAACTATATGTGAAACAGAGATATCCCTGGTTCTGCTGTATTGATTCTGATCATCTGTCCACGATGAGTCCATCATTGTTATAATTCTACCATTCTACCATTCGACCAGTGGACTGCTTTTCAAAGTCTGGTACCTACATAACCCACAATGCAATTTAGATACTAAGTGACATCACTGGGGGCAGTTTATCAGATTACATGCAGCTTCTTCTGGAGCCACATACATCTTTATGCTACTTTTCACATATGAAGTGGGACTGCCCAAGACCTGTAAACACACTTCAATTCAAGTTTCTTTTATCTTTTATTGACCACGTGGCCAGGCTAATGGAATTTATTTCAAGTGCAGATGTACTTGTTGTAACAGCACATCGCATACAGCACCGGTATAACAGAGACATAAAAGAAGAAAAACATAACTCCAAAAGAAGCAAAACATAGAGTACAAACTCACACATCTTCATGGACATAAGAGCAATACAAGTGCAAAAGGAAAAACATAGTGCAAACACATCATGTCACGTACTAACAGAGTATGTATGTAAATAATGTGTAAAATTGTTGAAGTTACTCTTTATTTCATCAGTTTATCAAAAAAAAAACATGTTAAAGGTGATAATCTGAAAAGTAGCAACTAAAGCTAACAAGTGTAATATAGCAGAACATACAATATCTGCAATATCTCTGAAAAGCATGAACTTGCAGAAAATGGAAATACAAAGTAAGAGTACCTCTTTGTCAAGTCCTTGTCTTATTTTAATCAAATGTTTCTATGTTCATATTATTATCAATGTGTATGATGTATCTGTTACTTCTCTATGAAATTTCTCCCAGATAGATTGAAACACCCATTTCTCACCCCTGTCTTCTTTGGTAAGTGGTGTAAAAATATTTATTTTGTATAACACGGGATGATGGCCTCATGATTCCCTATTGTAACTCACTCCAAACACATACTGATGCGATATCATTGAAAAAACAGCATAAGATTCAGCAGAGATTCCCCTCTGGTACAAATGTATATATATCCTTGTTTTATTTCTAATGTAAAAGCATACTTATTATTACTGAACAAATCTTCTAATTCCTGACCATTTATACTTTGACTCTGAGCCCATCCTTAACATCTTTCCATTTCAAATGTGTTATACCCACATGGCACACCGCTGTTTTAACAACAAACTGGATCCTGTCAGTTTTAGATATAATCTCAGATTTTGCTCCAACAAAGGTCCAACAGGAAGAATATACTTAAGTCCACTGGAGTGGAGACAAGAAAATTATTATTGAAATCTGATAAAACAAAATATTTCGTCCTGTTTAGTTGAAAAACGTCATTTTACATGTCTCTTTTTCTGAGAAAAGCAATTAAAGAATCACTTTACATACTGTTGTCACAGTACATGATGCAGTGGACACTTATGTAACTCCTTTCCCAAATATATATCAAAGAAAAAAGTTCTTAATTTGTTTAACAATAAAAACAAATAATTAAAAAATATAATTTTGTGATTTAATATTCAATGCATGAATTAATTGGCTTTTCTTTTGCTATAAAAAAAATATTTGAGTCAAATTCTGAATTCAGGGCTTTCTTTTGCAATTTTTCAGGAGAGGTATTGCAATTTTTCTTCACGTTAAGGTAAAACTAAATACTGAATGAACGTTCCTCTCACAGTGGCCTCGGGGACCCATTTAACCGACGTACAAGATTACGTAGCTTCCGTAAACAGGAATCCGTTACTGAGTAAAATGTTCCAAAATCTAGCTAGTCAGCCGTCGAGTTGTTTAGCTATTTGAATGACAGTTTCTATTGAATTAAACGTACTAAATACATGATAGAGCGCATAATTAAAACGGTAAAATTAACTAGAATATCTTAAAACAGCTGACAGGTTGACGTCTCCGTGTTGTCTCCTCCTCCCCGGCCCTGCGTCGTCGCGCTGTGTAGCGGACGGGAGGGGGGGTGTTTGGGGATGGTGGGCCGGGGTATCGCGTCTCTTTCCTCGGCTCCCTGAAATCCTGCTAGCCTACAGTCGCCTGCCCGCATCCAGTATGGACTGTATACGAGGAGAATGAAAAATAGCGATTGTCACCGTGGCAGCTGCTTCTGTTGGTAAACACGATTCATTCATAAATGCTGTTATCGAGATGATTTCTTAGCTTTCGTTGGTAAACATAAGGCCTCTCACTTTGCAGGTCTGTTCAGTTTCTGTGGGTTAATTGTGAGAAAATGGCCTTACTATACTGTTAATGTTTCCGTTATAAGTCATAGACGAGGCGTGGGGGATTTCTGTGGGAGCTGTTGTGTTGAGATGATCGAGCTAGCTTTAGCTACAACATCTGAATCACCACAGTTTTGTTGTTACTGCTCTGTCAAATTAGCAGACGTCCTCTTGAAGACAGTGAGTAGCTATGGCCGAACAAGACATTTGTCCTCACCTGGACTCCATAGGAGAGGTCACCAAGGAGGACCTCCTCCACAAATCCAAGGTGGGTTTTCACTCACTCACTGTAGATGTTCTGCACAATGTCAAAGATGCCCAGTCCAGGTCATTGTGTCTGTGTGTGCCTGGCCTGCACATCCCTTAAGGCTGTTGTCTGATTTGTTCACACTTTAATAATAACAACATGAGCTGGAATACGTTCTTGAGGCTCTGCCGTGTTGTTCTCTAAATATTTATTGTGCACAATATTTTATCTTTTCCCTTTCTGTTTCATACTGTTGATGTTCTCGTCTTTCTGCTGCAGGGAACTTGCCAGTCTTGTGGCGCGGGGGGCCCAAACCTGTGGGCCTGTCTGCAGGTAAGGTCGGGACTCGAATGCTTTTTTTAAGATGCTTGAAATATTTGCCTTCTTCAGTTTCATTTCTGGTTTAGCTTGAACACTTTGTCACGTTAATTATGAACACCGCAAGTGCAACTGCCACTGCACTAATCGTACACCATTTCAGATAAGAAGGCCAGGTGAATGCTTAATAATTAATGATGATGTAGGGCATAAATGTGATTATAAATGCAGTAGCTCTCAAGCTCACGCAGGCGAGCATATAGACAATATCGGGATTCATTCACCGCTGATACAGTGTTTCTGCTCTGTAGAATGACTGCCCATATGTTGGCTGTGGAGAGTCCTACTCTGATCACAGCACCCTGCACGCACAGGTAAAAACATTTTTGTTTACCGCTTCAATGAATGGTTATGAGGAGGAAAATGTTGAATTCGATTAAAACACAGTCCCTTAAATGATTGTTTTCCTTAAGGCTAAGAAGCACAACCTGACTGTGAACCTGACGACGTTCAGGATCTGGTGCTATGTGTGTGAGCGGGAGGTGTTTTTGGAGCACAGGCCTTCGCTGGTCCCTTTGCCTGCTGCTCCCCACCACTGTAAAGCCACGGAGCAGGTGCGACTTCGTCTGCTTGATGGATTTAAATGCGATGCTATTTCCTATTGGCACACAACCTGTTTGTTAC
This sequence comes from Diplodus sargus, assembly GCA_903131615.1. Classification (NCBI taxonomy): domain Eukaryota; kingdom Metazoa; phylum Chordata; class Actinopteri; order Spariformes; family Sparidae; genus Diplodus; species Diplodus sargus. The sequence goes on along the minus strand of CAEMYA010000179.1, from coordinate 11,441,176 downwards.
TCATCTTCATGTTTTTTTAGTATCTGTTAACCGTTTTCACAGGAAGCAGTTCCTCCGCCCGTGGGTCACCCACTGAAAGCCGTACCAATTGCTGTAGCAGAAGAAGAGGGCTCAGAGTCCGAGGAGGATGAGCTTAAACCCAGAGGTACACCGTGTCTTCATTTCTCCCCGTTAGCAACAGAACAGTTGAATCAGCCTTGTTAGTAGTGGTTAAGATATTAATCGGGCAAAGATGTCAATAAAAAAGCTGATTTTTTTTTTCTCTGATTAAGCATGAAGTGCTCATGATATTTGCACATATCTGCCTTTTTTGATAGATATAATTCCTTTGAATCCTATAAATAGTTACCGGGCCTGTGTCTTTAAATCCAGACTAGCACTGACAGTTAACCCTTGGTGGTGTCGTCTGCATTCGACTTATTCTAAAAATATGAGTTCATGTCTAAATTGCTTATTTTGGAACCCCCTGGGAATACAACAAAAAACTGTACGGCTCATGTTTCTCCTGTCATTTTTAGGCTTGACGGGAATGAAAAATATTGGAAACTCCTGCTACATGAATGCAGCTCTTCAGGCCCTGTCCAACTGGTGAGGTCACTTCCTCTCATTACATTTGGTCCAATATCGGGGGAAGTGTCTTTCCTTGATAAGTATATGAGTTTGTTTTCCATCCAACAGTTGTGTTTCCCCTCTCTTTCCTCTCCAGCCCTCCTCTCACTCAGTTCTTCCTTGACTGCAGTGGATTGGTCCGGACTGATAAGAAGCCCGCTCTCTGTAAGAGTTACCAGAAACTCATCTCGGAGCTCTGGCATAAAAAACGGTAATAAACACATAAAGCAGACATGCATTCTCTATGAAAAATAGACTGATATATACTATGAATAATTAAACTAATTGTCATGCCGGCTCCTCTCCAGGCCCAGCTATGTCGTACCTACTAGTCTGTCTCATGGCATCAAACTAGTCAACCCCATGTTTCGTGGTTACGCTCAGCAGGTAGGGGCAAGCACCCAGCAGGTAACTACAGTACACCTGGCATCACTCAACAGCCTGACACTGTCTTGTGAACTGCTGTGTATATTTTTTCTCACACATTCCCTAAAGATGACGTTTATCTTTGCTAATGACAGCTACATTTGTTGAAAATAACTGAAAGGTTTGACTTGAGTTGTTTACTTGTTTTAGGGGATATTTCAGTTTGGATGCCACATAGAGGTGACTGCGTAATACAGCACAGATCTTCTGAGTTTGACCAATATCCTTCTCTCTGTGAGAGCGATCAATTTTTGAAACTCGGGACCAAGTTATATACTGTAAGAGATTTTTAAATTTAGGATCAAATCATGTCAAAATCACCCCAGTCACGTACCCATCACGCTTTATCGCAAACACTTAATCTCATGAAATCTGGCTGTTATCTCCATAGTGTTTTAATATTTTGTCTTATTGTTGTAGTGTACAGTGTGAACTACCCTGTTAATTTTCTCAACAGAGATGATTGCTCTGTCTCCTGCCCAAGGAGCGGTGCACTGTCCCTGTCAAATTAAAAAGCAAAAATAACAATACTTGTGCCAATAGACATCCAGTGCTGAAAATAAAAGGCAAAGAGGCTAGATTCATGTCTCCACCAGCCATCAATTCATCTCCTCCAACTGTATTCAGATAAAGTCACAGTTGAGCTTTTAATGTTTCTGACTCGGGGAAGCAAGAAACACTGAGATATCCCTTTAAAATACACAAACAAATAAACAATTGAAATCAAACCATTGAGGTAAATTTGAATTGAGTTAATCTGATTGTGATGGAAATTATTTATTTATGTAATCCAGTTTAAAAATGTTTACATGTTTGATTCAGGCTCAGTGCATGTTTGAGTGGAAGTGTCTAGTTTGTTCTGATTGTGATTGTCAAAGAAAAATCTGAAGCCTTTTTAAATGAATTTTGCCTGAAGCCCACTGACTGTAGTTTGGATGACTAGTGCAAAGGTTCTCCTTGTGACACATTTTTCTGATGTACAAAATGATTTTGGTTGCAAACAAGACCATCACACACACATTTCCCTTCCTTAACAGACATTTATTTGTTGCCCCCTTCTGCAAAACTCTGTGTTTGAAACCGCACTCTTGCATCTTCCTCCTGACTGAATGCAGTGTACTTTTCTGCAGGACACTCAGGAGTTCCTGCGCTGTCTGATGGACCAGCTACACGAAGAGCTGAAGGAGCCTCTGACAGAGTGCAACATGAGTGGAGAGGGAAGTGACGGCGAGGAGATAAGAGACGGTGACCGCTCCCCGTCCGAGGACGAATTCCTGTCCTGCGACTCCGGCTCCAGCAGTGACAGGGGGGAGGGTGGAGGAGCAGGTGACGGCGAGCTGCTCCTGCAGGATGAGTGTGACGGGGTCAGATCACCGGCGGGAGGGGTGGTGGGGGTCAGCCCCGGTGGGCCGATCTCGGAGAAGGAGAGGTTGAAGGAAAGGAGGGTGTCTGGATCACCCCTACGCGGAGGCTCCCAAGAGATGGATGAAGATGCTGATGTGGATACAGCCGCTGAGGAGGGGGCTCCTGAGAGGCCAGAGGAAGAGGAGGTAACACCAACCACAAACACTGAGGTCCAAAGCCAAGAAGACAACCAGTTATCTGATACTGGGCAAGTTCAAACTCAGAGCAGCAGCACCTCAGGTATAAGGCCAGCAGGAGAGTCAGTGGATCTTTCTCAGCGAATGGATCATTTGTCTCTTAACTGTTAATTTTCCTGCGTCCAACATTGTGTTTTCCAGAGCCAGACAACGAAGCGTCAATGACCCAGCCCCAGTCCACTCCCTGCAGTCCTGTGCGAACCCTTCAGGAGCTTCATCCCAAGCTGTCGTCCAGTCCTCCTCGCTCCAGCCCCCTCCGCTCTGCAGGACCTGCATACTCTTTCAAAAAAGGTAAAGAAAAAGTCTGTGCTTCAGTACATGAGAGGTTTTAGCTGCTCATTCAAAACCATTTATCATTTCTGCTAACTGCGGAGGAGTTCCAGTAATTCAAACCTCAGCCTTGGATACGTACACCAGAATGTCACATGAGAGTTGTTAGAGCTGCCGCGAGAGTCTAGTTACAGTGACGGTGCCTTCTGAATTTCATGTGAATTTGATGAATTCATTGAGGGTTTCTCCGCTTTTACACACACAGCTGACCTCTTTTTATTCCTCCAGATTAACATGGTAACGTGCATTGCTGCGTTAAGTTGCCAGGTTTGAAAAATACCTAATTGTTTGGGTTTTTTTTGATAATCATATGCCTTCCAGCACCATATGAAGGATTTTCTTTTTTTCCTTCTTTCTCTAAAAAATATTGTTTTTGGTTGTAATAGATAAGTTTGGATTCACTTCAACTTACAGTACAGAGACAACAAAATGCAGCTGTCTCTGTACTTGTCATGGTTCCAGTGACACCTAACTATTGCTGATCTAGATGGGGGAGTCAAACATGGGATGCGAATCTGTATGGGTGGTTTATGAGTACATCTCCATTTCAAAGGGGTATCCTCCAGGCTGATACTGTGTCATCTGCCCAGTGTGTTTTCTTGGGGAGCAGTGCTGCCAGCTAAAGGTGTTTAGATCATTTGGAATGTTCTCAGGATGTTGTTAGTCTACGTCAGACAACATCATAGATGTTAAATTTGTCCTCTCATATCCTCCATACTGTCATCAATCTTGCAGCTCAGCTGCTGCTCAGCACCAGGAAGAAGAAACAGTCTCACTATCGCAGTGTGATCTCTGACATCTTCGACGGCTCCATCCTCAGTCTGGTCCAGTGTTTAACCTGTGACAGGGTAAGATGTGCTTCATGTGTTTAAACACCAGAGGGAGCTACATATTTAGAAAACCACAGCAACCACAGTATTTTTACTAAACTAGTGCAGTGCCCGTAGGAAATATGTGTTCCTATAGAAAAGTGGGCGGCTAAGAAGCATTTTCATGGATGGCCAAATGAGGCTGTGTTTGAAGGTGGAAAGTCAGGGGTATTTAGGTTTGTTGTGAAATCTGATATTCCAGGGAATAATTGGCCGATTATTTTCAGCACAGCCTCACATGTGTGACTGTACAGTTATTTTTTTCATTTTGACATACTGTACTAACACAATGGACCTAAAATCACAAAAAAAACATAAAATCCAAGTAGAAAAAGTTAGATTTTTTTACTGTGAAAACCACAAATATGTTTAACAAACCATTTTTTATTACTTATAATGCAAATATAAATTGTTGTTTGCTGAATAAGTGCATACATTATAAAAATTTACAAAGTTATGTGTAATTATTTACATTTAAATGCAGGCAATGCTCAGGTCTGCCTGAACCCCTTCCAGCCGAATGAAGAGCTGCACTGCCTGCTCCACATTCAGTTCTCATTGTTTTGACTCATTAAACAAAAAACCGACTCCACTACACACAAAACCAAACACTACATAACACACTAACTATACTCTCCAAACACGCTCAATGTCACAAATCTCTCAATTCTCAATATCGCTGTCTGTACGCCGACCGTCGTTGCCTGTCACTCATCCGCCGAAGTCCCTCCCACAACTTCCTGTTCCTCTACAACCAAACTTGCTGCTTGAACACTTTCGTGACAAAAGCCCTTTTTTACCGTTTCTTCTGCACCAGACACAAAGCAAACGTGACGGCAATGTTCGCGAAAAAGCGTGGCGGACATTATTTACCCCAAGTCCGGTTTTGTACAGGTCGGTGCGTCCGGTCTGTCAGCTCGGGAGTTGGGCCGTGTAGGTTTGCTAGCGGCTAGCGGCTAGCGGCTAGCAGCTAGCTACACACGAACATCCACAGATTACGATTCCACTTTGTTGTCCGCGTGTCTCCGCATCTCCTCAGACCCGAACAGACCGGTCCGGTCTTGTTTAGTCTCATTAATCCACAACAGTCAGTTTAGATCATGCACAGAACAGAACGTGACCGAACCGCCGGCAAAATCCTGGTACAGCGCGCATCGCTGCAGGTAACGTTATAAATCCGCTCTCCTCAGACCCGAACAGACACGGTCCGGTCTCGTTCAGTCTCATTAATCCACAACAGTCAGTTTAGATGCACAGAACAGAACGGGACCGAACCGCCGGCTCACTCCCGGTCCAGCTCGCGCTGCCGCAGGTATACATCCGCTTGTTTCGTAATGTGTGTCGTAGTCCTGAGCTCTGCAGTGACTGGCTCTAATGCGCATGTGACTGTGATCGCTCCGGAGGACTATGCTCCAGAATGTGTAAAGCATTTATGAAATAATTTATTCACGGTATCATTGCAGTCCAAACAAATGCGAAGTCGCACGCCACTGAACCAAACGACAGCCATGTTGAAACTCTCAGGTCATTCTGATCCTGATCCGCAGAGATATTTGAGGCACACACACACACAGAGACAGACAGAGATTCCTTGCTTTTATAGAGCGATGATATTGTATTTTTTTTGTTTTAGGTCAAGTTTAGATTTGAGTATGTAATGTGTGCCATCTCTTTCAGATTAGAATGAATGAGGGCCTATGTTGCCTATGATACAGCACTTAGAATTAGAGAACATTCATCAACATGAGACATGAATAATTTATTGCACAAACATTTATTAGTTGGCTTGTATTTAAATTGTGTTTTCCTTTGTATGTGAAATCATTTAGTCTAATCCAAAATTACACATCCACCACACATTGATTTGTTCAGTTAAGCATTTATTTCTTGGAGAAGAAATGTGGTTAGAAGCTCTTCTCCTACTGATAGAGGAATTCTGTGTTATTGAAAACAATTCTCTGAATGTGTGACAGGTCTCTACCACAGTGGAAACCTTCCAAGACTTGTCCCTACCTATTCCTGGTAAAGAGGACTTGGCAAAGCTCCACTCTTCCATACACCAGAACCTTCCAGTCAAGACGGGCGTATGTCCCGACACGTACAACTCGCAGGGCTGGATTTCCTTCATCATGGACTCCATACGCCGGTGAGTGGTCCACGTTTACCAGACAGAGGGAGAGGAAGAACATGAATTCATTAGAAAATTGTAATTGCTCACTGTCATGCTGATGTCATTGGTATGATTAGTTGAGAGATATTGTTGTTTCCCAGTGTCTTTGTGTTTTCATGCACGTCGAGATTAGTCACAGCAAGACTTCCAAGAAAAGTGTTGTGGATACACAGAAGGTGACAATGTCCATGACGGCGGAGACCTCAGGAGATGCAGGTGGGGGCATGAAGGAGGAGGGCTTCACCAGATCTGTCAGGGCACTTTCTCGTTGAGTTGGAAAATAAAAACCATCATGTCAGATGACCTTGTCGGCAGTCAACCTGATGTGGAAGGATGTTCTTCTTGACTTGGGTTGCGGGGTTGATGCATGCCAGCACATTGCCAGTCACAGGAAGTAGAGCGATACCACAGCTGATTCTCTTTCAAAATGAATCACCTTAAAGGGATAGTTCGGGTTTTTTGAAGTGGGGTCATATAAATTACATATCTATAGTCGGTCTGTTCCCTACCGTAATTGCCGATCAGCGCAGCCTCAGTTTGGAGAAGCGGAGAGCCGCTCCAGCCCAGAGGCTCAGCTTTGTACTGCAGTGAACGGAGTTCATTAGCGTAACTGGGCAACAGCTGATCTGTGAGCGGCGGAACACAGCGCAAGGCTCAGCTGCTGGACGAGAGGTTTCCTTTCGATAAAAACGAAAGTTAACTCTCCGTATCCCTCCGCGCTAGCGCTCATGCGTATGGATACGGGGGTTCTGCGGTTTAGAAAATGTAGTGCCAAAAGGAAGATTGACCGCGATTAAAGCGGTGTGAATTTTACCTATACAAGGTACACTTGAACTGTTATAGATTTTTTTAGGTCAGCCTTGTTTTAGGTGGTTTATTTAGCTTTTTCTCTGGACCCCGTTCACTGCAGTACAAAGCTGAGTGTCTGGCTGGAGCGACTCTCTACTCCTCCAAACTGAGGCTGCGCTGATCGGTGACTACAGTAGGGAACAGATTGACTATAGATATGTACTTTATATGACCCCACTTCAAAAAACCCGAACTATCCCTTTAATTTAAACATATGTATGGTGACTTATTTATTCTTTCCATTGTTGGGTGTTTGTTTACAGCTACTAAACCTGCACCATATAATGAGGAAGCCTCCCGCTTGCACTTTTGCCCTCACAGAAAATCCAGGCATTCAAAAGCAAAACAAGCATTTTATTTTGTTTTTTGATGCCTCTAAGCTGATAAAAAACTGTGTGGTTCAGACTACTGAGATGAGCCTAGGGAATCAGTCCAGACTGATGGGTTGGAGAGATTATGTAGGCTGCTGAGGGCTCTGAAGGGCTCGATCCAGAGCTCCAGGTCAGGATTTGAGTGCTGAGCCACCAAGTCACCAAACAGCAGCGATGTTGCATTTTCAAGGACTATAGAGAAATTTAAATAGTCGGGTAGAGAGAGTGATATTGTCTGTCAGCAAACATTTCCTGAGATATTGTCTGCCCGACATAAATGACGAATCACTGCCTTTGCCAAGTGCGTTTGCATCATCCGGATATAAGGACAGAGATGCACAGATAGGACTTGGCATGCTTGGAATGATTTGCCTTCCAGCTGTTTCAAAACATTTCCAAGGCCTGTCATGAAAACCATGCCAGTGCCTGTTTGGTGATTCTTGTGGATTTTTAGTAGCCAAGGTCAGGTTGATGCATTCTATTATTCTCAAGGCATATATGTATAAGCACCTTCTTGCGAAGAAGTTCGCCACAGCAAAATTAGAAAAGGATGATATGTAAGCATCGTTCGTAGAGCTTGTTTCTGCTGCCTCCAAGTGGCAAAATGTGGACAATGAAAGTTTAAGTCGAGTCACAGAGGACTGAAAACCCTCTCGGTAGCCAGAAAGACCACCTGCGTTGTAAGACAACTACACACATCTTCTCTATGAGCCTTGAAGAAAGGGGTTCACAATTCCTGCTTTGTCCGAGCGTCAAGAGAGCTCAAGATGACCATCTCGGGAAGACTGTTAAAACAGGTGTTTTTAGGCTGACAGCTGCCCTTCCAACATACTTCCATCAAAGACCCTGTAAGGAGCTAACATCACTCCAGGATAGAGATGTTACGTTAACATTAGTTCCTTCCTGATACTGATTCCGATACCTGGGCTTTGTGTATTAGCCTGTTAGTTTTTAGAGCAGAAATTGATTTCTGGCGTGTAACATTATGCAGAGCTAACAGAGCTTACCAGGAAGCGGCAGTGTACCGCTTATAAATTTTGTTGTATTGGATCGGTGCATAGACTTGAGTACATTTTGATACCTACACCTGCATTTTCAGCAGTATCGCCTGAATTTCCGCTAATGGTATCGGAATGGGAAGAGCTCCACTCCAGGCAGCGTTGCTTTTGGTGCTGTGTCATTTCATCATACAAGTTGCTGACCTTCTGAAATGTTGCCCCATTGCTGCATGTGGTTGAAATGGTTGTGTCTCTTTGTGTGATGCCTCTGAACAGATTCGTGGTCTCGTGTATCCCCACTTGGTTTTGGGGGCCCATGGTAACCTTAGAGGACTGCCTCGCTGCCTTCTTTGCCGCTGATGAACTCAAAGGTAAACAGATTGACACTGGTTTTCTACTCTAACAGTCTGGTGTAGATGAGAATATTTCTGTTAGAATTTACTTTTACTTTCATTGTTTGTTTTTTCCCCCAGGCGACAACATGTACAGCTGTGAGAGATGTAAAAAGTGAGTATGTGTAGTAAATCCAGGTGGAGACAAAAGGATATTTTTCCATACAGATTTATTCACACAGTGTTTTGTTGCCTTCAGGTTGAGAAATGGTGTCAAATACTGCAAAGTCCTTAGACTTCCAGAGGTAAACATTTTTCTTATCTGATCTCCTTCCTGCTTCAGATAACAATGTTTGCTTGGGCTTGTGCATCATGAAGTGTTTTGTCGTGCAGATTCTGTGCATTCACCTGAAACGCTTCCGGCACGAAGTCATGTATTCATTCAAGATCAGCAGCCACGTATCCTTCCCATTGGAGGGCCTGGACATGCGGCCTTTCCTGGCTAAAGAGAGTCCATCCCAAGTCACCACCTATGATCTGCTGTCAGTCATTTGTCATCACGGCACGGCAGGAAGTACGAGACAATCTAATTTCCTTCAGATAAGAGCATTTCTGATGTTTCCTTGCGGTTAACCTATTTCAGAAAACTAGAAAACATAATCGTTTTTTCATCTTTACCAGTCCTCTTTCTTTCTCAACGCTAACCTCTTCTCTTCCACTGTCTATGATGCTGCAGGTGGGCACTACATAGCCTACTGTCAGAATGTGATCAATGGCCAGTGGTATGAGTTTGACGACCAGTATGTCACAGAGGTCCATGAGACGGTCGTGCAGAATGCAGAGGCTTATGTGTTGTTCTATAGGTAAGCATTTGAAGCCTGAGTAACACCGAATCTGTGCTGATTAAATCAAAATGTTTTTATTGACTTTGCTTTTTCTTGGGGCCGTGCAGGAAGAGTAGCGAGGAGTCGGTGAGAGAGAGGCAGAAGGTGGTGGCTCTGGCCAATATGAAGGAGCCCAGTCTGCTGCAGTTTTACATCTCCAGAGAATGGCTGAACAAGTTCAACACCTTCGCAGAACCGGGCCCCATCAGCAACCACACGTTTCTGTGTCAGCACGGAGGTGCGTGTCTGAAAAGACTGGATCACACTGAGAAAACAAACAGTATATCAGATCTATGAAACTACTCTTTAGAAGGGCCAGATTTAATGAAAAAAAATAACATTGCTTTGGTCCCAGACTGTGGTGCCAGCTGCATTGAAGTTTATAGGAGATGCATGGAGAAACACACTAAAACCCAACATGTCTACATCGTAAAACGTCTGATGACGAAATGCACACACAACATGTTAATGAATTTAAAAAAACAATGCACTTTTGATTTATTTCCTCAGTAAAATGATCAAAGGGGCCAGAATGAGGTTGTCAGCAGGCTACGTTCGGCCCACGTGAGCTTCCTTAAAGGGAATTTCTGACAAATAACTTACTAGTCACAAGGATGACTAATCAGCCTGTCAAATTTTACAATTGTGGCTTTACAGGAGCTTTATCAAATCTGAGGACTGAGCTGATGTCATCTGGTTTACAAATCCCCAACAGAAGGCACGTGGAACTAAAAAGCAGGTTTCAGCAAGTTGTTTGAAAATCATCACATATTACTAATTGAAAGAGTTATTACATTTCCTGACGTGACATTACCTTCTTTGCTCAGAGCTCCATGAAAAGGAGCCGTTAAACAACTCTAAAGCCTCCTCGCCCACACATGGCATATTCATGACAGATTAGGGGGTATTTACTGAAGATCAATTGCTGACTCACTGTTACTAAGAACTGGTAAACATTTTTAGTTTTGGTATTTTTAAACAGAGCTATGAATCATATTGGATTCTTTCGGACTGGTTTGCTAGAGATTTCTCAGCAGCAGTCAATGACAACTAAAAATAAATGCGGTTCCTCAAGGATTGATTTTAGACATACTACTTTTTAGATAACATGCCACATGCTACCTGTTATTGGTCTCATCAAGAGAAATTACATCTCTGTCCATAAATGTGCTGATGACGCACAGCTTTCTGTGACCATGTCTCCTGATGACACTGGATTATTGCTCTATTTTAATCTATTTTCGATCTACTATGTGGTTCTAACAAAATCTGTTTGTTTTGAGTCCTCTAACGTTATTGAAGTGAAGTAATCTCTCTGGTTCCTTTTGTGAAATGGCTACACCCTAAGAAACAACCCCACAGAAAAAGTTGAATATTATGTGTAGGAAGTTGATGATGCCGTTGATCAGTATCAATCATGCTTTCCATTTGAGGCTTTCAGAGCTGTGTAAGAACAAATCAACACATATTACTCACTTGTCTAACACGTCGCTACCATCTCTACACAGATTACTTTTGCCACAGTATTCAGCAGAGCTGTCTGTTGCTTAATGGAGGACGGTGCTGCGAGGAGATTAATGGCTTCTCCAGATGTTTCAGCTCTTAAAATTAATAATGCTTTCTCCCAAGCCAAAGAACAAAGCTGTATCATTACACAGGGTTTTCACACGATGATCTGCTTCTCTTTGTCCGGATGTGTCTTTTGGATTTGTGCGATAGTTGGCTGATTTACATGACTAAATGAGAAAAACATGTTTAAGAAGACCTAGGGGATTGGGGTGGGGGCTCTGTGTAGGTGGAGAAAAAAAATCTTCTGTAGTTCTTGGAATTGTTACTGATCTTTGTTTCGGGCAGGAGAAGTTTGTGTATTTCTAATGTAACTAAAACATATTTTATCTCTGTACAGGCATCCCTCCCAATAAATACCACTACATTGATGACCTGGTGGTGATTGTTCCCCAAAATGTGTGGGAGTACCTTTACAACAGGTAAATATGCGTCATGAATGAAAATGTTTAACGTAAAAGGAAAGTCAAAACAAGAAGTTCGGCACATCCTTATCTGGACAGTGCTGTTATTGCCCCCCATCTTGCTCTACATTCCATTATTTTCTATTATCTGAAAATGGATATTATTATTTTAATTGATCATTTAAGACTTTACTTTTGTTTTTTTTGCCTTTTATCATGGATTTCAATTAAGAGATATGTAAGATTGTATGATATACAATATGAGTGCCGCGAATCAAAAAGAAAAAAATCAACCTTTGAGTTACAGGTTGGCTAGTGCTGGGATTATTTTTCTTGGCTTTGACACAATGGAGCATTTAACAGCTAACGACCCAGATAGCTCCGTCAGGAGCTGGGGTAGACAAAAATAGATCTAAAAGAAGAGTGAATATTGGACTTTCAGAGTGACCAAAAATGCAGTCAGCATAGCCTCTGCAGGTTTGTCTTAAACTCCATTTCTGCGTCAGTTACTGAGTCTGCTTGCAAAGAGGAAGTCATGTAACACAGAAAGTTCAGACAGGGCTGAATACTCATTTCCTTTAACTAGGGTAGAAAAACAAGTTATATTAAGAGGTGCAAGACTTCAATTCAAATGTCCCTATGTGTCAGTACAACATTTCCATCACAAAAACTATAAATTGATGACTTAATTTATGTGAAAATGGTTAAAAAACAATTACATTTTGATTCTGACTTTCTTCTCCCGATCGTCAGATTATTTTGAAAAGCAGCATTCTCCGTACACTGAACATATGCAGCTCTATGATAATGTTATGAAAGAAGAATATATTGGAATTTATCCGATAGCAAACCCTGTTAAGCCCTCAGTTGACAGAAGGATTTGCATCACATTTTGTTCACATTTGTTTGTGTCTGTCTGTATTTGTATCTTTTAAGTGCCTTTCTCTTACATGTTGGTGTTTTTTTTTTCCTCAGTTTTGGAGGCGGCCCAGCAGTGAACCACCTGTATATGTGCGCCATCTGCCAGGTGGAGATTGAAGCTCTGGCCAAACGCAGAAAAATGGAAATAGACACTTTCATCAAGGTACTAGCCTTTAATCTGGAAGAATCTTACATCTTTATGCTTCGTGTTGGATGTTGGATGAGCATCTGTCTCTTGTCTCCTGCAGCTGAACAAAGAGTTTCAGGCGGAGGAGGCTCCGACTGTGATCCTGTGCATCAGCATGCAGTGGTTCAGAGAGTGGGAGAGCTTTGTGAAGGGCAAAGACAATGGTATGGCCTTCACATTTAGACACATACAGAAATGCATTGAAGTTGCATCATAACATGTTTTTGATAATTTGTTTTCTCAGAGCCTCCTGGCCCCATAGACAACAGCAAAATAGGTGTCATGAAAGGAGGACACATACAGCTCAAGCAAGGTAAACCGCAGCGCTGTTTGAAATGGGTGTGAAGTGGAATTCAGATGGTCAATAAATGTTTTTTTTTTTCCTCCCCTCAAGGTGCAGACTACGGTCAGATCTCAGAGGAAACATGGCAGTACTTGCTGGGTATTTATGGTGGAGGCCCTGAAATCGCAGTGAGACAGACGGTGGCCCCGGCTGACCCTGACAGCCTTCACGGAGAGAGGAAGATCGAGGCAGAAACCAGAGCACTTTGAGATAAAGAGAGGTTGGAATGTTTATTTATTGGAAAACACTAACATTCCTCCTACACAGCCTCGCATACAATCGGCAGTTAGAATTTACTTTGGGTAATGTGTAACAATTTACTGAAAACTGCTGTTGTGGAGCTTGTAGCCGGTCTTGGAAAGAGCAGCTTCTCCACCCACATGAGCTCATGAATTCCTTCTGGCCGGCCGAGATACAGATATTTGCACATGTGGCCAAGAATAATCGAGGCAGCACATCCAGCTAATAAACATCTTTACATCTGTAAATCAAATCTGTTAGAGTTTGGGCCCCAGGAAATGTCTGTTTGATTTAAAATGTGTTTTTTTCACCTTTCCTTATCTCCAGGTCCTCTGATACCACTTTTCCACCCCTGCTCTCACGGGAAGCTGCGGAATTTGCACCTTGGTGAAGAAGCCCGCGCCGTGAGCACTTTGTAAATGTAGCAACGCATTATTCTGAAGCTGTGTGGCAGGAGAGTGAAACGGTACCTAAATATCGCGTAGTCTATTTATTGGATAAGTCCGATCCTCTAATGTTAAGGTGTACAAAATAAGGTGTCATGTCACAACTCTGGAGCTGTTTTTGGTAGTGTGTCAGTGGCTGCTGTAGTGACTAGGTGTCATATACTGCTAAGCTGGTGACCATGAGCCAGTTTGCTGAGGAGGAAAACAGAAGTACAGTGTGATGTTTGGTTTGAGGACTTCTCTTCTTCAGTGGAAGCAACAACCAAGAGACATTATGAAGCTTTTTGTTGTTTGCCTGTTTACTAGTTACATAGCAACAAGTTCAGAGATCAGACAGAAACAGCATAATTCTTACTCTTGCACCTTCAACCTTAAACACACAGTATAACTGAGCCCTCAGGAATGGAAGTTTTTTTGTTTGTTTAAGTCAGTGAAATTTTCAGATTAAAGGGGCCTTCTGGTATTTTTAAACCTGGGCTCTATATTTACATGTTTGGTTGTGTAAATGATTCATACTTCCTAAAAGTTTGGGAATCGGTCCAGTAGAGCACCTGGCAGCTGCCACACGACTACAATGGCTGCAGCTTAATCCATTCGGGCAACTCTGACTGTCAAAGTTACGTCAACTAGAAGGCAGCGAATATTTCTGGCTGTCCCTCTAAGTTGGCGCCAAACTCCTCTATCTAACTTGCTGACTTCCGTCGTCGTCTTCCTCAAACAAATCAGTGACTTCTCATTGAATAGGACTTGTGCTTTCACTATGTCAGTCGGAGTTGCCTTCAAAGGATTACACTGCAGTCATTAGGCAGCTGCCAGCAGAGATGATCTACTGGAACGATTCCAAAAGTTCTGGTAAGTATGAACTATTTACATGCTAGAACATGTAAATATAGGGCCCAGTGTTAAGAAATACCAGAATTCCCCTTTAAGGAACTCTTGGGGAAAAAACACCACAGCAGGTCTGTTTAAAACCACAAAACATGCATGTGTTTTAAAGACCATTGGGGTAATCTATATTTGACCAAGCTGCAGGATGCATGTAACTACAACTTCTTTATTTTGACCTGTAACTGACAGGATGAGGTGAGTTGGTGTGAACAAACAGTCACCTTTAAATGCACAAAATGAGTCACTCCTTTCTAGAACCATCCATAAATAAGCATATAGATATATGGTTATCACTTTAAAAGAAGTAGAGAAGTAGAGGCAAGAGTGCAGGAAGTAGGTAGGAGGAGGGTTACACATCTGGTGCAATAGCAGTAAATTGCCGCGGGGTAATGAGAATATTTGTGTGCAACAAAATGTATGAAATGGCTTTTTTGATAATAGCCAACATAGCGAGTTTATAATACTTTCACACCGTCGCAGTGTGAATGACCTCACTGTCCCAAGATGACTGTCCCAAAATAACCGACCATGCAGTACCCGGTTATACTAAAAGATTGCAGTATTAAAATGAAATGTTACAATTTCGCAAGAAAGAAATAACCTCACATAACACCACAAATAATTAGTACATCGTGCACAAATCCAGACCTGTTACAACACAAAGGTCATTTATGATAAGTGTATTTTGTTATTTCTGAAAAATATCTTTATTGTGCATGTTTCACCACCAGGTCATCAGAAAAATGAAGCTGTACCCTGTGGGGGTGATATCACGCAAAGGGGGGTGTTTGCTTGTAAAAAATAATTGCGCGTCTGCAAATTGCACTTTCGTTGAAGATGCATTTTAATATTTGATAGTAATATACACCTGTCTTCACAGCTTGTTTACTCAAATTCTGTTCTGGTGTAAGGTTTTGAAGCCTCCACCGATGCAGGAAAGTGATATTAACACGGCCCTGACTGCAATGATTTGTTGTCAAGATAAATAGAACTAGATCTTGTACATGTTCCGTTATTGTTTTTCTTAAGAACACAGATGAGAATGGTAATCGAGAGTGTGCTGTGCAATGTAATGACATTTGTGACACCTCATTTTGAAAAGGCCAACATGCAAAGGTTTTTTTTCTTTGAGAGTTGATCGCTGTAGCTACATTTTCATCTGAAATGTCGATAGTAACATTATATATTATTGGGGAGATTTTTTTTTTCTATATTGTGCAATTCATTTAACAGCAAGATTAATGTGCCAGGGTAAAGCTAATCCAGGCTCAACTAAATAAACAAAGTCCTCCTCTGTCTCATTGTAGATAAATACAATTATTTTTACTGTTGAGATCTGCAAAGACAAAGTTCTCCACCAACACAAAATACAAGATAACGATAATGTTGAGTGTAACTTCTCTGCCCCCTTTGAAATAGCATTATTTACTGACTATTGTTGATAAACACCACATTTGAAATCTAAAAGTTAATTTTTTTTTCATTTTTTTTGTTAAATTGAAATTATTATCACAGCCTGTATAAATAGTCACATTAATGTCGTAATTGTACTCATTACACTTGCACATCAAAACCTCCAGATATGCAAATATTGGCCACTCAGCATCTGAAAGCCTATTTGTGAATGGAGAAACCTGTAATTTCCCATGCCAAATGACTGAAAATAAGATTGAAGACTGATTTAATCTTTAATCGCCATATAGTATTCGCAAAGGCATACGATAGCTCTTAATTTTCCTCTTTTTCCTTTTTGTAGCAGCATTAGCAGAGCAAATTATGAGCTGGAACATAAAGATATGATGACGTAAGAGTTGATAATATGCAGTACAGTCATGATCCTACGTTGGAATACAGTGCCTTCAAACCCCTTCACACTCCTCAGTGCACCCGCTCAGGTGTTTCTACATATTTTGCCTGATTATGAATCTGTGGGCATGCACAAACGGGCCTTGATTGACAGCTCCCTCACTCTAATATTTGGGGAGGAAGAATATGTAGGTCATCATTTGAAGTTTAGTTTATTGTCGAAAATGAATTCCCAGCATGTCCCTGCTCACCTTTAACCTGAGCAGAGGTTTAATCAGCCAGGATAAGTGAAAATACCTGTGTGGGTATCCACTAGCTTTGAGTAAATTTTCCATCCACCGTGACTTTAGAAAGGTCTAGATTTATGTACCGGCTGTATTTCATTGCAAGATCAATGAGAAAAGGTGACACTGATCCCTAAATACAATTTGAATACGTCGCGAGACTCTGGAGGATGTTA
The DNA here is from genome assembly GCA_903131615.1 of Diplodus sargus. Classification (NCBI taxonomy): domain Eukaryota; kingdom Metazoa; phylum Chordata; class Actinopteri; order Spariformes; family Sparidae; genus Diplodus; species Diplodus sargus. The sequence goes on along the minus strand of CAEMYA010000179.1, from coordinate 11,424,476 downwards.
CACATGCACATGAACTGAGAAAGTTATTCAAAAAGTCCTTATAATAAAGGACTTGTAAGTTGTTGTTGAATAAATAGTTTGACATTCTTGGCTTTCTTTCCATGAGTTCGATGAGAAGATCGATGCCAATCTTTGTACGGTCAGTGAAAAGCCACCAGCTGCTAGTTAGCTTAGCTGAAAGGCTGGAAACGGTTAATATGACTGAAACTCAACTGATCTGCTGGCACGACTGAGCTCACTTATCAAAGTTGTATCTTTGTGTACAAAAATCAAAGTTTAAGGACAAGTTATAGCTGATGATGCTATGCTAAGATAATGGGTTCCTTCCTGTAGCTACATATTTAGCGTAAATGCAAGTGTTTTTCTTATCTAATTCCCAAAATGTCAAACTATTACTTTAAACTGTAAAAGGTGTTGAGACACTTAAAACGCTCCAAGTTTAATTTAAACGAGCTCAGCAGATATCCAGAAATGTACTTATCAGAAGAGCAGCTTTAACATTCCCCTCGCTATTTATTAAGATATGTTGACTCGTCATAGCAGGAAAACCACAGTAGTAACGAATATCAGCATTCGCTATATTCACTTTCCAGCATCCTTTCTTAAATGGAAGGCTGCTGGGTGGCTTCCAAGGTGGCGGCGTGTACGTTCGATTGCAGGTGTTTAAATCTTCTTTGTGAAATAACAAGAGAAGCCCACTTTGCAAATAAATGTTTGTGTTTGATTTCAAACTTAAACCTGCAATAATTTTTGTTTTTTAGGGTTAGTTTCGTTTTTTTGTTGTTTTTATCGCCAACATTCACTCTCTTTTAGCTCCGTTTTTGGTCTCCACCAACTTCTGAGGGAAGCACCTGGGTCTTTTACTGCTCCACTCAGCCAGTCATTAACTGTGTCTTTCTGCTGTTAAGTGCTGAATGGGTTGTGTGAAGCGTGTTTTTAAACCTTTTGAAATGAAAACAGCTGCCTGTTTTGGGCTGAAAATGACGTGCTGAGGGCGGTGAGAGCGAACCAAAACAGAAAAATTGCTCATCACAGCGCTAAACAATGAGCTGATACATTTCTGTGGGGAAAAAAATCAGTTATCAGAGCTTAGCTAACATCACTATCCCAGTGAACTGTCTCATAGATTCCCTGCCCTCTCAGACGAGGACATTTGAGGCTCACAGCCACAATAACCCTGTGAATAACCCGGAATCCAAACGATTTCATTCAAAACGGAAACGCAGCCATTCTTTATGTCATTGATTTGACACTTGAAAGTTTCTCGTCAGCTATGTTGTTTAAAGTAACCCACGTCTCCCTATTTTGTTTGTCGATGTGTCCAAAGAGCAGTTCACCAGTTTGAATAAGAGAAGACGCTGATTCTGTTTTTGTTTTCTTTGTTTTTCTCACACATTTCCAGTCTGGATCCTCTTGAGACGATGTTAGTACTATGAGGATATGTGTGCTATGTCTAGATTTGTTTTTCTTTTTTGGAGGGAGCAAGTGCAATGAAAAACAGGTAAATCTGTGTGCAATCTTAGCTTTATCATTAAAGAGACAGTAGACAGCTGTCGAACACGGGGCGCATTTGAACAGCTGGCAGTAACGACTGGAGAAGCGCAGCTCATTTCTGTTGCAGTGTTGAGAAATGTCAAGTGGTAATTACTTAATTACCCCCCACCTGTGAGTGTTTTTGCCTGTGTTACAGCCGGGAGCCATGCGTGTGAGATTTCCATTTCACATCTCAGTGGAAAAAATAAGAGCATTGCTGTGGTTGGACAGAGTTCCTCAGTAATATCATTGGCACTCTGCAGACAGCGCGATTTTGCTGACTCGCGTTTTCCCTACATTTCACAGTGTGTGGCTGTTGTGGTCATGATAATGGTGATGCTTTGATAAGGGGTTTAAAGTGGTTGACCTCCATTCGATGGGATGTCTTATTGTCTGTAGAACTGATGTAATTACTCATGACTGGTTAAATGATTAAAATTGCCTGGTCTTTGACTTGATTTGTGTTTTTATTTGCCATGAATTTTCCCCCCAAAATACATCAATAAAACAAGTGTAATTAGGAACAGCAGGCACTGAAAGTGAAAGAAAACAGAAATGGGCAGATTGAAGAATGTTTAAAAACCACACTAAGAATCATTGGAATCAATCAGTTTTGTTGTTGTAATGGTGAGCATTTCTCAGCCTGTGAAAACAGTTGTATAAATTGCGGTAAAGTTTTTTGTGACTCTATGGCCAGGTTCTCCAAAGTTTTTTGATTCCAAAACTAAAACTTAATGGTGGGCCAGGGTGCAAAAGTTCACATCAGTTCCATTGTGAAGATGCAAAATGGTACCAGGATCCCATGTTAGTGTCACTCTGCCTGCCATCCTCAGTTTCTAAAAAGGGATTAATGTTAAGGGAACCTCCATTTTTAAGAGCATTTTTTACCTCACAAATGAAATTTTTTTCAATTTATATTTAATATATTGTTTATTTTTCACTGGAAAAACCTCATGTGGGCCAACTTTAGCCCACAGGCCCAACTTGGAGCTGTCTTGCTCTAAAGGGACTCGTCAAATTGAAGAAAAACAATCCTGGTGATGTCATCAGGGTAATCTTGATCTAAGCTTGATTTGTGTAGTAATAAAAAACATACTTTTATTTTGACAGTTAGCTTAGCAGAAAGAATGTAAACAAGGGGAAGAAGCTAGCCAGTTTTTGTGCGGCGGGAAGAAAATTTGCCCATCAGCACCCCCAAAAGTTCCTTATTTGACATGTAATTACATTGTTTTTTTGTTTTTTTATTTGTAAAGTGTAAAAATATACTTGAAGCATTAACAGAACATGGCTAGCTTCCCCCTTGTATTCAGTCTTTATGATAAGCTAAGCTAAAGGGCTGCTGACTCCAGCTCTAGCATTCAGCATGCTGGAATGTTATCAATCTATTTTTTTTTTTAAACTTCCCAAATGTCTAAACTATTCCTTGAGAAAAAGGGCAAGGTCTGCCTATGTTTTGATTGTATTTTAGGAAAAGACTGGATTTTTTTTTCTTCCTATGAATCTCCTATCAAGCTTTCTCTGAATGAATACAGTTTAATTATAAGAGACAGAGCAGGAGGGTTTACCTGTTTTTAATTTGAGAAAGAGGGGAGCTGCTTTCACGTGAGCTGCTGTGATGTCATCCCGAGTCCCAATCGTGTGCTGAGCTGTACCCAGCCCCAGACAGGAGGCAGACCGAGAGGAAAGCACACCGGGCTGCCGAGAGGCATGAGAGGATGTGATGCACATGCTGAGCATTTCTGGAGACGGGATAGCCGAGTCGCTGTGCAAATTCAGGTAAGAGGGAAAAAACAAACACTGGCTGAAGGGGAAGTGTTTTACGTACACACACAGACGCAGCTGCAGCATCTTTGGCACGTTTCCTGCACTGTGTGTGTCATCGCAGCTGGGATACTTGTGCTGTAAGGGATGCATTTCGCCTGACACTAGATATACTGATGAATAATTGATTGTCCTATAGCAGTAGTTGTACAAATCCCAGAATATTAAATCAGCAGATCAGAAAACAATGACGATCCAGGGCAGCAGAGGGGGGGGGTGATGGTGGTGCTGATGGCTTTAAGAGGCTTGCCCCTGCTGTGTCCGTTCACAGGGATGGGATGGGTGTGGCAGGTAGCAGCAGACTACTTGTCCTTTCCATCCCCAGCACGAATGTCATTTTTCAGTCTTATTGATGGGTGTCTCTGTGCACAGGCCAGCATCGCATGATGAAGGTCAAATATAAGATTTAGGGGGGCTGGTTGAGACCTGTGTTAATGAACTTGAATAACTGCCAATCATGCATGCACAAACGGAAAACTCAGCAGCATGGATCTGTTATTGTTTTTAATATGCCGACTTGTTTTTCGCCACATGGAAGAATCAGTGTATTGTATTTTCTTAAGCTAAAACAACTCGTGCAGAAGTGATCTTTGTGTGTTGCTACAGCTGTCAGGACAAACTGGATTCTGCCAGGGTTGTAGATACATTTTTAATATCCCAGATTATGAACACTTGAGTGGTTCCCCCCATTTTACCTCTGCTCCTGCACAGCACTCCTGTAGGTACGCAGTTATTTTGGCACAGGTAGGTTAAAATGGATGTTTGCTGCGAGGGTCGTGAATCTGCCGCCGAGCGGTCACCAGGGCCGGCAGACGAGAACACACGAAAACTATTGCTGTCTGTCAGTTTTCATATTGATTTGTTTGCTTGTGTTCGAAGGGGCGATTTGTGGGAAATGGTTATAATTGTAGTTTAAAACATTCAAAAAATGAACAAACCTTAACACAATTTGTAGAAACAACAGTCTTGAAGTTGTGTCCAAGACTTTACGTAGTGTTGCAGAGAGATGTACGGTACTTAAGTTGGCATGCTAGACTAGCTAGGCTCGACCCGTCCTGCCTCAAGAGGCGAAAGCCCGATAACCCCATGTAGGTTCAGCTCGGAGATATATGTCAGCAGTGAGTTTGCAAGTTTTTTTTTTTTTTTTTTGTTTGTTTTTAAAAAAGCTCCATTCGATTTGTTTATTGTGTAATAATTGATCAGAAATAAACTCAAGGTCAGTGTCCAGCCATGTTCACTCTCTCCACTGGCTTCACAGCTAACTGAGCCATGAGCTATTTAGCTAACGGTAGCTAGCTCAAGCCATGCATAGCCAGCAGAGAGCAGCGAGTGTCGGTCACTTTGGTGGTCTGCTGCCACCTGTATTTTTGAAGCTACCTTCAAATTCTGAAGGTAGCTTTTTTTACTTTTGTCATAGGACAGCTTCAGAGATGACAGGAAACCAGACTCGAACTTGGGGCCACTGCAGCGAGGACAAAGCCTCCGTACGTGGGATGCCCGCTTTACCAATTGAGCTAATGGTTGCCGTAACTTCTGGCCACATTTAACCACACCTTTAATGCTCTTCATGATCTAACAATGCTTCCGATCTGTGAACCATTTCAGCTTTGAGTATTTGCCCATTATGCACTGAACACTGAAACCAAATGATTATATCTTTAAACTTGAGGATATATGTTTATATATACATTTATGCATTAAAAAGTCTATAAAAAAACCCACTAGATTAGCTACGTATTTTTGTTGGGTTGTGTGCTTACGCTGTCCGAAGTGTTTCCAGCAATGTTCAAACCAAGAGAAATCCACAAGTGTAGTCAAAGTACTGGCAAACGTGTCTCAACGCAACGTGAAGAAAACTTAAAAAACACGACCTCCTTCGGGAACATTTCTGCCTGAGTCATCAATGATGGTGGTTGTTTGATACTGAAGACAACAACTCCCATAATCCCACGCTACTTACTGTACTGTACTGTACTGTTTTATTTAGAATTGATTGAGAGATCCGCAAAGGCAATTACATACTGTGTGTTTAAAAACCCTCTTCAGTCGGTTGACTTTGATCAGAATGTTCCATGCCTTCTATCATTTATTTAACTTAATCATCTATTGCTCAAGTCTCAAATTGTCTTGGTGTCCCTTTTGTAATGTCTCATCAGCTTGAGGCAACATAATGTCCTTTAATTTAAAACTCAAAATTTGCAGATTTTAGTTTTTGTGTTTTACTTATTACAAGGAAGAAGCAATGTGTATTCATTGTTTTGTTTTTTTAACTTATTTTTGGAGGGGCTTTTTCCAGTGAACTTATCTTGAGGACTGACAGTACAATATCTGTATTAATCTGCTGTTAACTTATGTCGATCCATTTCTTTCCACAGGCGCATATCACATCTTATTTGACAGCCATGCTTCATCAAGCTAAGTGGAGAAGGGTAACTAACATGACACAGGAAGCAGTTCACGCGGGCTCCCTGATGATCCTGGACCCAGAAACCACTTGTGCAGTTCTGTCAGAGGAGTGAACCACCAGATGAGTTGTGTCCTGGACTCTTTCTGTGAATCCTTCTCAGCGGTTTTGGCAAAAAGCGACCTCTGTAAATATTTACATGCCGTGTCAGGCAGCTCTTGGAGACAAGACGAAGAACACCTCGAAGCAGAGTGGATACCTCTCTGTGACCTTTTAAATCGCAGTTGCCTTACAGGCCCGACAGGCAGGGCTGAATCTGAGACTGTTGCGTTGTTTTATTTTTTTTGGTTGCTGAAAACAGGAGAGAACTCGGTCGGTAGCTGCTCTCCTTGTCGGTGTTTTGTGCTGTGTCTCCATTTCCCTGCTTGTCTATTTTTTTTCCCACTGCAAACCTTTTATAGTAGAAAACCCAGATAAACATATTCCAGGAAAACACTTACTCACAGGCATTCGCATTTACACAGTTTGTGTTTGTACTCTTAAGAGTCGGGCTGTAAAACTGACTTTTTTCTGAGGAAACGTAACTCCATGTGTTAAAAAGGTGAAAGCCACTCTGCATACATTTTAGTCTACATGCCGGTACATCGCAGTTTTCCTGAATGTTTCCTAAGTATGATGACACACATCTCTTGCTCTTATATTAAGCTGCCAGATGCACAGAACATAATGTGATGTTTTTAAAATGTACAAAACAGCAATAATTTACATTTACTGCAATAAACTGCAAATATCTCTGCAGTGCATTCTACAAATATGCAGGATTGTTCAATGTAGTTAAAAATATAAGTGTATATAATATATATATTTCTGTTGCATGAGTCGTAGGAGTGTGTGCTGCTTGTGCAAAATGCCAAATACATTAGTGAGGATGATGTTTATATTGATGACTGTTTGACTGCGTAGAATAACTGTTTACACCTGTATCAACTGTCTTCTGACCTGTTTGCACACACACAACACACACCACACACACACACCACACACACACACACACACACACACACACACACACACACACACACACACACACACACACGATGGGTTGTGCCATGTGCTCCCAGCTGGTCGACATGTGGACCGTGAGAGTGAGCAGGACGGGCCGCAGGGCCATGGAGCTCACCGCCTACCCTCAGATGCTCCAGGGAGGCTACCACAGAGTGACCGGCCTCCACTACATGTCCTCCTTCTCTGACGCAGAAGACTGCTGCGACGACACCAGCTCAGGCAGCTCGCTCACCTTGGACTGGCAGACGCAGGGCACAGATGGCTGACGCTCGACCGGGAGGTGTTGCAACACCGACATGTAAATAAACACTATGAAATACACTGGACATGTGGTGTATTTGCAATAAATGGTGTGAGCGATGTTTGTTGTTTTTCTTATAAATAATATCCTCTGTATCATCCTGTCATTCGGGCATGGAAGAAACATGTCTTATTTGAGTGACATTTCTGCATTTGAAATCCAAATTTAGCAGCAGCTGAAAGTAACTCAGTAGATTTACTCGAGTACTTAAAGGCAGAGTGTGCTTTACTTCAGTATTTCAATGTTTTGCCACTTTCAACTTTCAACTCAGATGTAATTCAGAGGCAAATATTGTACTTTTTCCTCGTACATTCATCTAACAGCTAGATAAACTGCTAACAGCATTTACCATTACCTCCACCTGGACCACCTGCTATATTAAAATGCTGATTAAACATTAAATCATCAGTGGTAATAAAACAAATATGATACACATAATATCATTATAAAAGGAGAACTTTTGCATCATGAGTACTTTGACATTAGATACTTTAACTTCAGTGAGAATGTTTGGATGTCGGACCTTTAATTGTATTCTTATTGTAAATGTACTTTTACTCCAGCGCTGAACAATTCTACTTACTAAAGTATTCCCATTTTTAGTTACTTTTAACTTCTATTACATTTTGGAAGTAAATATTGTTATCTTGCAGATACCTTGACAGTACATGTACTGTCACTTTTGATCAGTTCTGTCCTCATTAAAATGTTTTCATCATAGTATACTGTATGAAATGATGACTGATTATGGTGTTGAGCAACCTAGGCACCGGATCACGGCAGCACAACAGTCCAAATTTGGATGGAAATTCTCCTTGTTTTGCAACCAACTCTTCAACCCATATTTTGCCAGCAGTCTTAATCACTTTCACAGTGTGACCGCTAGAATAAGCAAAAGAAAAAGACATGCTGGCTCCAACACTCACCCCTGAGTCAGATCAGTCTGAAGGGAGAGGTGTTTTCGTTGCCAACTGCATTACACACACGCAAGAACTAAGTTGTAACAGATGTTGTCAGATAGATCTTACACCGTGCAAATGAAAATGATCCCACAGTTTGTTTCCAGCAGAATGTAACAGTAGAAATTAACTTTAAAACTTGAGTGGGGGCACAAAACAGTAACAAATGATGAAGTAATCAGTAATTAATATGTTTACAGTAACCGCTCAGTAATTTGTGTCACTTTACTTGAAGATGCACAAAAAGAGTAACTAATGATTAGGTAATTAGTAATTAACACGACTACTTGGTAACTACTCAGTATTGTGTTTTAGAATAGGTTAAAGTTCACAAGCAGATTAGCAAATGATACGGCAATTAGTATTTAATGAGGCTGCTTGGTAAATATTCACTATTATGGCATGTTTCACTTTACATCAATGTGAAAAAAAAGCTTAACTAATAAGTAATCAGTATCTAATCAGTCTACATGATAACTAATCAGTAATAGGTTTTACTTTACTTGAGGGCAGGGGCGCCGCCAGGGATTTTGGGCCCCATGAAAAAAAATCTAGTTGGGCCCTTGTATAGGTTGCCCATGTCTCAAAGGGCCCCCTGTCAGTGCCGGGCCCTTGGAATCGTCCTAACCTTTCCCCCCCTGGCGGCGCCCCTGCTTGAGGGGGCCCAAAAGAGTAACCAATGACTCAGTTATTGGTAATTAATGAGTCTGGTAACTACTTGGGGAGGTACAAAGAGTGTAACTTCTAATTAAGTAATTAAGAACTCATGAGTTGTTAGAGGTTTGTGTCACTCAGCGGTTGGTCATTGTTTGCTATCTAGTTGTCCAACCACAGATATTTAGGCATTAACTCATTAAGGAATCATTAATTATCAAGTTGTTCCTCACTCCTTCCTTTGTAACTACTCACATTTGTGTGTAGCCTTTATTAAGTGCTACCAAAAGTTGAAATTTAAATAAAAGAGCCAAGAGATCTTTTGTTTTCTAGTGACATCGATGAGTATATTCTAAAATCCTATTATTTTGAGTAACTTTTGGATTATGATTTTATGCAGAAACATAATCCTTATAATACATCAGGAACAACACTTTCACTTGTTTTAAGTACATATCGTTGCCAATACTTTTACTTGTAACAGAAGATTTGAATACCTGTTCCAGCCACTCCTATTAATTATCGCCTCAGGGAACCAATTTTTGCGTGCCAACGTATCCCACTCCTTCGTCCGGGATTTACAGAATTATGAATGAGAAATTCCGTCTTTTACGTTTAACCTGAATCACTTGAGTGGGTGGATCCACCACCGACGGTACAAAAAGCCTTTCCCCTCTGGCTCACTCTCACTTTTATAGCAGCTTTTACGCACACACCAGCCTCAGAGTTCCTCTTCCACTTATATACCAGCTTCGATCATTTGAACAAGACCATGTCAGCCATGATTAGGAATGAGGTTTTCTCCTGCTTTGTTTTCTACGGCGTGCTCCTGGTGCTAAAAATGTACATCATCGCGATAATAACGGGACAAGTGAGGCTGCGTAAAAAGGTGAGCGGCTGCATAAGGGTGCAGCGGAGCGCAGAAATCTGCTCCTGCAGAGTTATAATCTCTGCGGCGGGGAACTTTCTCTCATGCAAAGTTTCTTCCTCTCTCTTGACAGGCTTTTGCCAACCCCGAGGACTCGCTGAGACACGGAGGGTTACAGTTTCACAGAGAGGATCCAGACGTGGAGAGGTGCCTGAGGTAAGAGATCACAAGGCATGCTTTTATTTTTTTTACCTTCCACTTATGCAGAAACAACCAGATTTAAGATCCCTTCGAGTTTAACGTCTAATATCACCCTGTACAACGTCTTCGTTACAAGTAAAAGGCATGCATTGAAAATGTAACTTGTTATAAAAGCCTGTACAATCAGGAATGCGAGTACTGAATGCAGAGAAATGTCCCCTGTGACTGTTATTCTATCACATTATTACTAATGCTCTCATGTTAAAGGAGGTTTTACTGCTGGTTGAGATGGTAAATGTAAAAGCGCTACATGTTATGTCACCCAAGTAAATGTGTGTCAGAAATATGCACTCATAAACAGTGTTGGGTTAGCATTACTTTCTACATTTGCAGTCGGAGGAAATATCCCCTTATAAGCACAATGTGCTGTTAATATTTACAAATAGCTCTAGCAGTTCGTTACTGACCAGCTTTAAGTATTTCATACACTGTTGGGTTGGTTTATTCATAAAATATGCATCAGATTTGATAAACTCAGTGTCACACTTGAGTAAAAGTAAAGATATCATGTAAAAATATTACTTTGGTAACACTGAAAGTCACCAGATTGAAAAGTTTATATGTATGTATGTATATTTTATGTGTGTACTTTGGGGCGCCTGATAACCTGATAGTCATTTTCTGATTTTTGGAATCTGCTCGAGTCATTCAATCTGCAAAGTAACTGGTAACTGAAGTGACCAAATAAATGTAGTGGAGTAGAAATGACAAAAATTGCCTCCAACAGGAAGTGAAGTACCAAGTAGTATCAAGTACCTCAAAATCTTACTTAAGTGCAGTGCTTGCTCGATTAAATGCACTTAGTTACATTCCATCACTGAGCTCATCATATGTAGATCTTTCATTGCTTTCAAATAAGAGTGAAGTAAAACTACTTCAGTTAATCTGTGTCTGAACTGCAGTGGAGTCAGGAGTAACTATAGAATACTCAGGTAAAGTACAAGTACATCAAATGTACTCTATGAACTTTTCACTACTGATGATCACACCGATCTTCTACACTTCCTGCCTGTACAGTTTCTACATTGGGATATCTAATTGTGTTGAGAATTAGAGACAGGCTATGTTAAATAGAAGAGGTTTTCTCACAACTCGGCCGTGCGATCATGAGATTTCCTCCAGTGCTTTTCGACAAGCGTTTGCAGGCTGCAGGAGCTTCCCTGCTATGTTTTGACTTGTCAGAAAATGGTCCGCGACAGCAGATGTTTTACAAAACTTTTTCCCCCTCTGGTTTCCACATCTGTCTATCTTGGACCATCCACCTACTCTTGATGGGAAACAGCTGCTCATTGGCAGACAGATACAAATCCTGATAAGTCTTTTTAAAAAAAAAAATCATATCCACTTATTGCAAGAATATGACGTGCTCATAGTGTACCAGGCCAACAATCTTGTATTAATGTGCTGTTTCTGGAAGTACTGTTAACTGGGCAGGCTCCTTACAATAATATTATTCAAATACTGAAGCCAGTGGGCGGAGAGGAAGCAGTGAAACAGTGGAGCTCAACGCTGCTCTGACTCTTACAGAGGGTGAACTCACACACGTCTGCTGTCGTGTGATACACAGTGGTGGAATGTTACTAAGCACATTTACTCATGGCACTTATAAATGAGTCTTTTCATGCCACGTTTGACTTTTACGTCTTACGTCATTGTTATTAATTCACAGCTTTAGTCACTAGTAACTTTACAAAGGCAGATTTTTGCACCCAAAACATGTGACAACCTTATAAAATATGATTTTAAAAATGCAGCTATCTGCAATTGCCACTAGGTGGTACTGAAGTGCAGACAAAATAAACAAAATCACCAATTCTTCTACATAGATGATGAGGTTAAGCAATGTTCTCGATGCAGGTTTTTTTTTTTTTTTTTTTTACTTGAGTAATGTAATTTGACCAGCAGGTGACTCCATCAGGTCTTACCTGGAGTTAAACAGAGTCACCTCGCTGTGAAATGACAGAATCCACAGTGTTTCATCAGCAGGGGTTTCACCCTCTGGACCACAGATTCTACAGAGGAAAGTCATTACAGGAAACTGAAATGCTATTGAGAATAGGAATGACTCACTAGATTGGTTGAGGAATACTTTTTATTACATCATCACTTCAGTGGATCGTAGACAGCTGAGTCACAACATTACAGGCTACTGAAAACAGATGTGTGTGGTTAAATCGCCATCTTCTTCCGCTTTCCTATAGAGCTCATCGTAACGACATGGAGAACATCTACCCCTTCCTCTTCCTGGGGGCTGTGTACGCCTTGACTGGACCTTCTCTGTCCACGGCCCGCGCCCACTTCCTGGTCTTCTTCCTGGCCCGTCTGCTGCACAGCGTCGCCTACCTGTTCGCCCTGCGAGCGCCGACCCGCTCCCTTGCCTACACCATCGCACAGATACCTTGTGTCTCTATGGCGGTGCAGATCCTGATCGCAGTCGCAGTGTATGCCTAAACGTCCAGGAATGAGGAACTGAATCCGAGGTGGCGGTTCTGGCTCGGAAAGATGGTGGTTATGATTTGTGCCGTGTGTCTGAAAAAGCAGGCGGAGGATAACCCCCTAGAGGCCTCCCCGGAGGGAGCGCGTGAAAGAGAAGAATGTCAGTGACGGTGCAATATACGGTGTGTGATTACACCTCAGCTGGGTTTTGTGAGATGCTGTCAGTATTTCTTATTGTTTTATTTACAATTTTTGAACTGTGAGGATATCTTAAAAGTCATTTGAAGTTGACGTCTGGTACTGTATTTTACATGCAAATGAAGGTTGTTGCTCGTTTTTTTTTTTTTAGTTTTAGCCTCTCACTGCACCGTACGTTCATCCATGCCCCCCTTTTTCTGTGTTTGCACACAACACGGACCACCATTCTTGTGGTGTTGTATATCCTCTGCGGCTTCATCTGTTTCCTGCATAGCTGTTCCATCTGTTGTGTCAACATTTGTTTGCGTTTAACCAAACCGCAGTGACGCGTTGAGAGATTCAAAAAGACACTCAGTGAAGCGGAGCTCGCCGCTTTTGACTGTGTGAGTAAAACCGTCTCTCAACATCCTTTTAAAGGCAGGAGAGGAGAGTGTGTTTGGACTGGGAATGGATCCTGCAACAACAAAGAACAGACAACAACAAAAAAAGTGAGAATGCATCTGTGAATACACATTTCGAAGCTGTTAATACTAATTTATTATTCAGTATATTGTAGTACAGTGATGTTTCTTGAGTCCATTTTTGTAGACAATAAAGCGAATCACACATGCAACCGAGTTTCTTCATGCATTTAGTTGTCTCTCCGCTAGAGCAGATTATTCTGTCCACTCCACCTGGTCGTGCGGAGACAGTTTGTTCCAGCGTTTTACAGGGACGGGGCCCCACTTTGTGTGTGCTTGTGTGTAAAAGTGAGACGATCCAGAAGTCCGCGGCAAAGCTCCAGCATTCCTCCACCTATTATGTAAGACCTTTTGGCCGTGCTGTGTTCACTGTACCCCGAGGGGCCCGGAGGGTGCTGGGAAAAGCTGCAGAGACAAACGGACAGAAAGTATTTACATGTAATCTCTTTAAATGACCTGTTGCATTATGAGAGGACAGGACTTTGACAAAACGTCGTTGGCTTTGTTCTGTCTCACAAGCACGAATTTCCCGGTTCCCAGTGATTTTCCAACCAGCGATGACTGAACCTCAAATTACAGAGCTGGAACGTTTTGTGATTATGGAGTTTTATTCCAACACAAAAGAAATACAACAAACCCAGTAAAGGTGGGTGGGTGGGTGCGGGGGGGGACTGGAAAAACCTCACCCTTTTCCTTTCAGTGAATAGCAGCACATATGATCTGGGTTGAAAACGTAAAGCTATTTACAATCACACAGGGGTGTGTCTACATCCTTTATATGTCAACAGTGAGGTCGTCTCAACACGCCTGTACCTTCAGGGTAGCAGGAAACGAGGCACATCCTCTGTCCTGCGCTATACTCACATTTTCTCCGTCTCACTTTCAGCCGATGATCTCACAGAGCGAATGAGCAGCGAGGCCTGACTCACACAAAGAAATCATGGCTCTGCAACGTAGCTAAAAGTATTGAGTAACAGGAATTCAGTGGCTGCTCAAAACTTATTCTTTTTGTTGATTCATGCCAGATCAAGTGATAACTCTTACAAAAGCTCTGCTTTCTTTGCCCCAGGCTGGTCGCAGTCTGTAGATCAGTAAAAGTTCGTCGACTGGCAGCAAGTAATAAATAAGCATTTTTTGTGATTTCATCAAAGTGCTGTTGTGTCATTATTTATCTCCACATTGTGGCCACAGTCAGCTTTAATCAGCACCGCTGGAAGAACAAAAGTGACAGTGTTCATCAGGTCTCTCAGCGGAAGAGAAAGTGTCTGCTTTGCTTAAGGGTGCTTTCAAACATGTTTTCAGCTCATGGTTTAGCTGTCCGACCTGAAACGTTACTGTGTCGTTCTCACAGTGTTGTTTCATTCAGGTCTCCCGCACAGCAGACACAGTTAGCAACTAGCTGATGAATACAGTGTTGTTGTAGCGGTACTGATTTCCAGACTAGAGCCAGAGAAACGGTTTGTTACCACATCAAAACACAAAAAATATATTTACTGGGAGACCCAAATCACAAGTCTGTGGTCGCCTCCATAATCACACCTCATTAGTTTACAAGGCGGCACAGGTGGTACTCAGTAAGACGTTTGACTTTCCCGTGTTGTTTTTGTATAATTGCAGTAAATACCACAGAGACAAACACACTTTGATCTGGCAGACCTTAAACTTTAAGTGGAGTTGTGTGTTTGTGTGTGTGTGTGTGTGTGTGTGTGTGTGTGTGTGTGTGTGTGCTTGTATTTCTCAGGATTCGTGCCGCCGTGTAATTTACTGCTTGAAGTGATGAAAGGTTTGAGAAATTTCAAAGATCTGATAAAACTGAGACTGCACTACAGAACACATTTTATCAGCCACCTCTTGTACTTTCTTTTGTAGCAAGATTATGACCCCTGTTAAGTCCTGCTTTTCTTGTTTATAGCTAACAGAACTTTACACGGGCTCCACTCATGCCAGTGTTGATCGATGGGCCCAGACTGAAACATTCAATAAACTGTTGGAGTCGCATGAAATTGTATTCATGTTCCCAGGATGATGTCTCTGACTGATCTTGTGGCTTTTCTGTCTTTTACTTCTTTCTTTTTTTTTCAAATGAAAAAAATATTTAAAGTTTTTTTTATCCATGGGTGACATGGATGACAAGTGGACATTTTTAGGAGATAAAATTTTCTTTTTCATGTGTAAAACCAATTAAAAAAACATTTAAAAAAAAAATTTTTTAGGAAAAAAAAAGGTGACAATTGGATAAAATAAAATTTCAGAAGAAAACACTTTTTTTGATGTGTAAAGACGAGTGCAGGGAGACTTTTTTATTCCATGTCTGAACCTGAGTGATTTTTTTTGTTTTGTTTTGTTTCGGGACAAAGATCTTTTTCAGGAAAAAATCTGAAATATATATATATATATATATATATATATATATA
>CAEMYA010000179.1:11368320-11405235 GCA_903131615.1 Diplodus sargus | reverse complement strand
TTTTTACAATTCTTTAGTTTTACTTCTGTTCATTTTAGTTGGGAAAAGGCTACAATTTCTTACACAGGTAAGAACACCTACACTGTAAAATCTGACAACGTGACTTTATAGAAAAGAAATTGAGGAAACTGATTATATTAAAATAACTAAGTAAAGTATAATAAGTAGTAGTATAGTATTGTAAAGACTTAAATTGTTAAAAAAACAAATTTTGTCTACTTTACTTGCCAATTCTGTGGTCATTGGTTTGTCTGACTTTATTTAAGTCAAGTTTTAAAAGTTAGTGTATCTAGGATGTATTTGAAATGTGCAATAACAAAAAACAATACTTTGTTTTGGGCTACATTAAATGTATTCCCTTCCACAAATAGCTTTTTGCTGACTATTATTTATATATTTTTCATGACGTTTATGATGGTATCCTCTACTTTAACTTCATTTTGTATGTAAAATTGTGGTTCTGTCTATGACTCCCTCCCCGTGTCGTTGTACCTTGGACCGTCGTCTTTTGACATCCACACTCTTTGCGTCACCTCAGGTAGTGGTTTTACTTTATGCTGCCATGTCTGGTATGATGTCGCAGACCTCATAGTTTCAAAAAGAAGCTATTGTTTGGGCGCAGAAGACACAATACTTGCAGCAAAGGTGGGTCATGCAGATTTAAGGTGGGCTAATTCTTACAGGGGGGGAAACCGTTATGTGCATGTGGCCTTGAGTGAGTGCCTCCAGGAAGTGGATTTATCCAAACTGAATGGATTTGCGGGTCACTGTAGTAATCTAATGTGGACTACAATCATGGCTGCTACTGTCAGACACCAGAATATGGCGGCTGTTAGAGGTGTGGTTCAGTGGAGGATGCTGGGAAATGGCACTTGTGGGAGACTTTGCCTCCAGCCCTGTCTACCTGTATGCTGTGGATAAGGAGAGGAATAAGGACTAATATGTGCAGAGAGCATAAAACATACTTTTACTAAATATGGGAATAAAATGTATTTTTTTTTATAATATATCTATAAATATGCATCACAGGCGTGACAGGCATACACGCCTGTCACAGTGTATGCATCCTCATGTATAAACAGATGTACACATACATATGCATATCATACAACATTTGAAAGTGGATCGGAAATAATCACATAATATACAACACATTAAGCTCTAGCAACTTGCAGAGGGCATTGTGAATGAGATTTTCTGTCGTGCCTCGGTGCTCAGATTTACATTCAGCTGGCGGTTTGGGATCAAACCGCTAATGTTACCCTCAAGGCCGTTGCAGAACTCTTTATCAGCCACGGCATTTTACACAACCTCGACACCTCTTTGGGTTATTTGCTGCGGGGGGGTGGGGGCAACACAAACACCCGATGCACAGTGGCTGAGGGACTGCTCGTGGAAACAAACACACACGCACGGGCACATGTTTTAACTCCCGCTGCACCCATCTTATCCGATGAATGGGGAGACCCAAGATACAAAAAAAAGAATAAAAATAAGACAAGAGAATTGAACGAACAACGAAATCAAAGCAAACCAATCAAACAGTAAAATAATGGTGACAGTACAGGAGTGGGTGGGCAGAGAAGTGCATGATGGGATTGTCTTCACTTTAGGTCTAGGACATCTTCTTCGAAGGATGTGGTGAGGGCAAAGGCGCTGGCGAGAGGCGGGCTCTCCGCCCGCAGCACCACCTTCTCCGGCTCGGCCTCCGAACTGGATGAACAGTGAAGCTGGAGGTCCAGCTCTGCTTCAACAGACTCTGAGGCTAACCTGCTGTGCACAGAGAGATACGACTCAAGCTCAGAGAAACATCAGGCGGCTGTTAAGTGTGCAACCTGGCTGCTGTTGGATCTGCTGCTGTCACCTGTCACTGTTTGTTGACGTCAGTGCTCGTGCTTTGGGCTCCTCCTCGGTGTTCTTTTTGCTCATCTTCCTCTGTTTGACGGATCCACTGTCTGGCTTCCCACTTGGTTCCTCTGTCAAGCCTTCGTTGGTATGAAGTAACAGAAAATGTAAATGAGTTAAAGGGTTAGGGGGGTTAGGGTTAGGCTTACAAAATTTCAGGAATAGGCTGATTAGCTTGCCAACTTCAACTGATATCTTTGCGACGTAATACATGAATGTATTCAAAAAAACATCAAAACTGTTATTTCTTTACACTCTGTTGATAATTTCATTTAATGTCTGGATGTTTTTAAACCAGAAGTAAAGATAAATGTGGTTTTACCGAGCAGCTCCTTCCGTGTACGGCTGGCTATCTCTTTAATCTCCATGCGGGACAGGGAAAGCGAGTGCGTGGCGGAGATGAGGGGAGTTGAGGGTACCATGGCGGGTGCTGGCGTCGTCAGCACCTTGTTGACCAGAGGGGACTTGAGGGGCCTTTCGATGCTGCGGCCGACCAAGTTACACAAAGGGATCTTGAACATGTGCTTACACGCCGCTTCACCTGGGAGGAAGAAACGGATGGAAACAGGAGAGCGGCGGGTAAAATTAGAAAGGAGGAAGGAGGCAGGTGACAAGAGAAGATATGGAACAAGGAGATTAACAGAGCAAAGATAGGAAAGAATGTCGGGAAAGAGACACATATAAAGGCAGAAGAAATGTGTGGCAGTTAATGGGACATGTTTGAAACTCCTGGTCTGATGCATTACAGTGTTTCTGCATGTTTTAGCTCATAGCCACAGTGCTTTTTTTAACATCAAAATAACATGACTGCTGCATGGCAATACTGCTGTGACTTTTTCTTGAGATAGAGATAGAAATAGATAGAAATAGCTTGATGTTTTGGGAAACATTTTTATTTGACGTCTTACCCACAGCTGGATGAGAAGATAGACACCACTC
Organism: Diplodus sargus; assembly: GCA_903131615.1. NCBI lineage: Eukaryota > Metazoa > Chordata > Actinopteri > Spariformes > Sparidae > Diplodus > Diplodus sargus. Next base: position 11,402,391 of record CAEMYA010000179.1, on the reverse strand, counting down.
TCATGTCTGTCTGGTCAACAAGTGGTTAGCTTAGCTTAGCTTAGCATGAATACAGGTAGCATGAGGAAACAGCTAACCTGGCTCCGTCCAGGGGCTAAAATAACGCTAAAATCTACCCAGTAGCACCTCTAAAGCTCAGTAAATAACATGTTTTATGTCTATTTTTTTTCAAAAAAACAAAAGCGTGAAAATGTTTTGGCTAGCTGTTTCCTAGCTCCAACTTGGTGCCGTCTTGGTACTGTCCCCCCTGCTTCTTTATGCTACGCTAAACTAACAGCCTGCTGCTTTCTTAAATATCTTCATATATTCTGGAGAGACATGAGAGAAGTATCGATCTCCTCTGTAATCTCTGGCAAAGAACGCGAATAAGCATATTTCCCAAGATGTCAAACTCTTCCTTTGTGAGAGTCTCGGTGGCGCATTCAAGGACCCTTTACGAATATTTGATGTACTGAGTCAACGTTCTCTTGTTTCGTGTTGTAAGAAAAAAAAAAAAACTCACAACACATGCAGCAATCAAATATATCGTACATGTTGTTAAAATAAAATGTTTTCATTTTTATGCATTTAAAAGAGTCATTGAACGCACCAGTAGAGACAGTTTTCATAATAGACGACTGCAACGGCATTGTCTGAAAAAGCTCTATCAAATGTAAAGGTTAAATGGCAAAGGGTTCATTGTGATGGATAACTAACCTCAAGTAAGTTTCGAGCAAGTGAAAATTGGAAAAATTGATGCTAATGGCTGCCTTCAATGTGGAATATACCACTGTAAAGTTGAGTATCCGTGATTCCTTGTCTATGAACTAAAATATGCAAGATGAAGTGAAGGTTTATATGAACCCAAAGTTTCTCTCTAACTTACACACTCAACCTCTGCAGGTTGATAAACTGATACAATAGAACCAAACCTCGATTCTCAAACAAAGACATTTTGATCCTTAAAATGAATCATCCTTCCTACAGAGAGCTCATGTCATAAAAACTGCTCAGTTGGAACCAGTCATAGGAGACCATCTATTATTCAGCAGAGACCATAAACCCTTGAAGTCTGTTTGGGCCACGTTAACTGGATGTTTGAAGTTTTTTTAGATGGCACAATCCGCCCGCAAAGCTGCAGCGTGCCAAACGTGTAGTGCACAGATTAAGCCATCAGGGTGCAGCATTGCAGTTCAGCAGACCTCGCTCTGCCCCGTCGAGACAGGCTGCTGGTAACATGTATGAGACTGAATTAATGTGATGATGGCTACGGCGCACAAAGGGGACCGTCTCATCCGAAATGTCAGCGGTTGAGAGGTGAGTAAAGAGCCACGGAGAAAAATAGAGGGTCAGCGCTGATGTTTGACAGGTACACCGTGTTAGTGTTGTTACAGATCCTCCTCTGTACCTGCGCTGTCACACAGCAACAACAACAAAAATGGAAGTAAACCAAAATGCAGGAAAAGCATGCAGTTATTTGGAATATATAGCCGCAGATATCAATATATTCCACATGCGTTTCTGGACCAGGGGAAGTGTCACACTCCGTCGCACTGGCAAATGAGTTAAATCTAAATATTAAGGTTTCGAGCACTCATTGAGGTCCAATTCTCCAGAGCTGCTTTGCTGCAGGTCTTTGGCCGTGTGTTTAAGCCAGTCGAGGGAGGTGGCGGCGGCGGCGGCCACATCAGTAACAGCATCTTGTTCACATTACTGATGCGATTACATCAGATGAAACCCTCCCCGAGGAGCAGATACGGCAGGCGCACAGGCAGTTAGAGGATGGGATTTTTGTCAGCGCCCCTTCCACCTTTCTCCCCCTCTTCCTCAGCCCCACTCCTTTAGGCTGCTGTACACCAATTCCCCCCCACCCTCACCCTCAGATTGTTTGGACTACCACTTTGGATCGAAGGGAGGGCTGACAAAAGTCTCCATGGTGACAGTGCAATCTGTAAATCATGCTGCGGCAGACGTGTCTTCTCCTTCCCTCTTTCCCTTTTTTCTCCCTCCTTCTCTCCCAACCTCCTGCTTGTACACAACCCCTCCCGTTTTCTCCCTCATGCATACCTTCCCTGCGTCTCCTCCGCTCCTTCCCCCGTATTTTAAAAGACCCTCCGCCGTGATCGACGTTATCTAAACTTGCCTCACTTTTTTTTTTTTTTTTTACTTTGCACCCTCTCACCTCGCCCCCCTCCCCTCCCCTCACTCTCTCCTTACACTAATGCTTTAATTAGTTGAGACAGAAGGGGGGAGGGGATGGCGAAGACATAATGTTCACTTAACATTCAATCAACGTTCAAGTCAACATGCCGCCTCGGCGCTGAAAAAGGGTGAATACACTCTGGGAGCATGTGCATGTTAGTGGAGCGGCATTATGAGCGATTTTTTTTCATGAACTGAGGACGAGTTGTGGGAGAGTCCTGCAGTACCTTCGGCATCCTTAGACATGTACAGGGAAAGCTTGGTACCATAGGGGATCCGTATAGAATCTGAACCAGGGATGAAGAAGAGGGTTACACAAACTGAACACACAAAGTCACATACATTTAGGCACACACAGTAGGTGCAGAATCATATGCATAACCAGCTAAAAAACAGGAAAGAAAATGAGAATCCCTCGGAGAGAAATGATTACCCGAACCAGCCTAAAAGCATAAAGCCCCGACCTCGGCTAATTGCAGCGGTGACAGCCAAACCTTCCTGCCTGTTAGCCTTAATGGGACCTGTAAATACCCGCTCCCCTCAGGAAAACACAGAAAGTCTGCCTTGATGCCGCACACAACAAGGACATTTGAATAATTGTTTTCCTCAACCCTTTGTCCTTCACAATTACACGGATTCATCTGAGGAGGACTTTGTGTCCCTTTTAGCGGCTACAAAGTCTAATGAAAGAGCGAGAAGCTGACATTGATCCATCAGTGTGTCGCTCGCGCTGAATGACAAACCTGTATAGCATTAACAGCAGCTGTGGATCACCAATTTGTCCCATTTTGCGGACAGCTGTATCAATCTGGAAGAGGTCAGTTGGCTCCGAATGGTCAAATACTCAATGAAAGACGGTGGAGGGAGGGAAAGTGGGCTGGAGGTTGGGAGGGAGGGGCTCGTATTGATCCTCAATCATCTTTGAAAGCATTCTCTGCCTACTCGGACGCATATTGTGTCCCTTCAATAGCGGTGGTGGCGGGAGGTCTGTGGGTGATTAGTCTGTTCCTCTTTTTGTGATTTGTAAGAACTTGATCGATGCTTTTCTTGGCTTCATCTCTATTTCTGAGCTGTCTCTGTCAACTATGTCTTCACTTGGAGCCATCACTCCTACATTTTCGGTCTGTTATGTCGCCTACTACTGTATGGTGATTTGGGTTTCCCTTCAGTTTTTCATTTATTTTGCCTGCAGTTTACACCGTGACGTATTCATGACTTCAGGCTCTATATGGGTTGAATTTTTTTTTAATCGGTGTGTTCAAGAAGGCTCCAAAATCATGCACGACAGCAGTCCTTTAAAAAATAAGAAGAAAAGCGATATTCTATAATCAACAATAAGTGAATGAATGCCATAAAGCTCCACTCTTCTCCTAAAACTAATAAAAACACACTGCTTTGTTCGAAATGTTTATTCATTACAAGGTGTTGTTTTGTTTGTTCACCTCTCTGCTGCTATAAATGTTCAATAAAGCACAACATTTGTATTAATCCGCCAGTGAAAATAGTCCCGAAAAATTGCTCTATTTATTCCTGTTGGAGAAATGTTTGCCAAAATCTGCTGTTCACAAATTACTGAACTACTTTGACAAATCAAACAATGTCTTTAAGACGTGTGTCTTTAGTACAAACCACTGAGTTTGAGGCCGAGAAGAAAAGTTGTAATGCACTGAGAGAAGGACTACCACATGACTATAACTACAACATGTAGAACAACACCAACTTTATCGTTTAAATGTGCAAAACAATGTTCTATCATGTTCTGGCTTGATTGACCTCGGTGTTAGATATTCCGATGACATTACTCACCAGGGCTACTGCATAAACTCAGTGGGTCTTTGAACGCTCCGGCAGGAAAGTAGTGACAGTGACGATAAACAAATGAATTCTTCACTGTCATGAATTCCTTACGTTTTATTAATCCACTTCATTCGTCTTCCAGGATGTTTTTTCTTTCTTCACTAAACTCCAACTTTGATTTCTGCTTTTTCAGCGATGAATATTTAATGTTATATAGAAATACTGAACAATAAATAAGTATAAATTACACATATTATTATTATTAATAAACATGCTTATTTATTTAATACTTCAAAACCCCGGAGATTCAAAACCACGGTTTTTGGCTTAAAAATGTACCCAAACAAATTGGAGCAAATGGCTGCCTGTCTGGAGATTTATCAGATATCTTTTCAGCTAGCGTGTCAAGTTTAAAACATGATTTGGAGGTGATTAGCTTAAGTCTTTCTAAAGAATCAGTGTTAGTATTTGTATCAGTATATTAGTTAAAGCAGGAAGAAAAGACGCTTTGGAAAGGTGACTTTCTGATCATCTGTATCCCATAGTTTCTCATATCTGTCACAAGACTAAATTATGTGAGGAAGGATGAGGTACTACTGACGGCAGAGATTAATGCAATTAAATCTCACATCATTGTAAGAGAAAAAGAACTCTGGAGGCTGCGACTTCAATGAATCGTTCCTGCACGTTTATGTAAATGGTTCCGGGAGCTCTGGGCGAACGCAGCAGCATCCAAAGTCAAACAGGTCTGCAGGCAACACTGACATTTGAAAACCTTTCATAACGAAGCACTAATACCAACATCCTGTGGTGCTTTCACTGTGCGGGGCTTACCGTCACCGAGCGGCGAGGGGAACACGGGCATCTCGTAGCCGGTGGGCGTCTGCGGGGAACTCTGGGAACTGGTGTCTCTCGAACTGCAGTTGGAGGCTGAGCTCACCGGAGCCGACGAAACAAAGTAGATGTCCGACTGTTGGTGGAAAACAGAAAGACAGGAAAAGGAAATAAGATCACTACAGAGACACCGGTAACATACAACGACGTCGGGAAATATCAAGAGGGAAAAAGCGATGAGGAGGATGGATGAAACATGGAAGGAAAACAGACAACAAAGAGATGGAATGAGGGGGAGAATCATTTCTTTCTTTATTTTTTCTCCAGGCACACTGCGGTCTGTTTGAAGTTATCTATGAGAACATGAGTGTAGTATTGCTTTGTAGCCATGCAGATTGCCAGCCATATTTCCCACCAGGGTAATAAAGATTGATTGAAATGAGAGAGCTGAGACAGCTACTTCTATAACGCAGAGTGAGCCCTGCACACCCTCCCAAGCTGAAAGGTTCGCTGCTGTAGTGAAACTAAGTGTGTGGTAGGTGCAGACAAAACACATTTCTAGTTATAGGAGTAATAGTTATGGATGTAAAATAGAAATAAAGTAAGTTGTTTTTAAAATGGTAGTGTCCATTGTTGATAAAAACATGTACATGATACTGCGTTGGCCGTCAATCATACTGACCCGTGAAGCGGCCAACTGTAGCTCTGGGACCACCGCTGTGTACACAAGGTTCCCATTGACCACCAGTCTGATCTCAATGGAGTCCGTTGTGAATGCCAGGATGTAGGGAAACGCACAAACTGCAAAGACAACATGAGCAAACGATCAACAGGGGACATAAAGGAGACAACAACCCCCCAATGAAAATGTCACCATGTTTTTCTCGCTAGCAAGAGATCGAAATGTTTTCAAATGTGCTCAATGCTCAACCACCACCACAGGAGACGAAGACTTTCACCCAGAGTGGCATTTTGAAATGCCATCATTAGCTGCTTAAACATGCAGAGAAATGAGAATCGGGGCCGAGCGTCTCTCCTCGCAACTCTAGACTCTTTCCCTCACCTCCGTTTGATGTGAAATGTACAACAAGGTGAGAGTGAACTGCAGCACAGCACGGAGGACGGGCTCGACAGGTGAAAGAAAGGTCGAGTGAAAATACAGAGTGATAATTCTCTGCAATTTTTGGAACATTTGTCACATTTCAAAAACTTAAATCTGCTTCAACTGTTTTTTTTTATGGCCACTTTGCGCAGCAAGCTTTCAAAACTACACTGACTCATTGTCACCTTATAATACCAACGTAGTGAACTTGTTATCAGACATGCTTGACATCATGTGGAGAGTTCTGTTCACTTTCCTTTTTAGCTCTCCTTGGTGTTTGTAAGGTTCATTTTTTTTCCATTAACAGTTCTTATTGAGTGCATTTTGAAAACAATTTCATCTTTAAATCATGGACCTCATATCCCTTTCACATATTTTTTCAAATAAACAAACTGTAATGCAAGCATCAACATATTATAGGTCGAAGCAGCCACAGCAACAACAACAGTGAACAACAGGAGGGAGAAGAAGAGTGATAGAAATCTTCCAGACTTTTGTCTCAAATATAAAAATGTTGTCAGTTTTGGAGTAAAAAAACTTTACGAAATGCTGTCCATGACAAATTCTTAATTATTTGGACCTTCTTGGAAATTCAGCAAATGTGAGACACAAATTATATATTTTTTTTTCTTGAGTGAAAAACACCATCTTGGTTTTATCTCGATGATGAACGTGTTTATTTGCAGACAGGGACGTGAGATCCGATCACAAGCATGTCGTGACACATGTGCCAGATGAGAACGGGTGGAGACCTGTCCACTTGTGAGCGGATCACCAAAGACTCATGTTAATGCCAGGTTTTTACAGTCTTACTGTTTATAATAATGCAGCGTACATAACACAGACCTTCTTGTTTGCCCTTGTTAACAGAGACTCCAGTCTGTTTCTCTCTCTCCCCCCCTCACTTCCCCCTCTGTGAAAAACACTTTATTTCTGATCAACTGATGTTTTTTATAGTGCATCATTATAAGGGGTGCTGCAGCCCTCTAAGCACCCCAATTTCCTGCCTGCGTCAGTGGCCGAGGAGACCAGAATAAAGACAACACAGAGCCGTCGCATTCATCGATTTTCTTAAGATGACAATGGTAGGGAAATTATTTAGTCCATTATTTACACCCTAAATGTTATACAATAAAATAGCAGGATTCAGTGGTAATAAAGCATTAGCGTATCCATTTCACCCAATATGAATCTGCTTGCTTGCAGCTTTAAAGAAAAAGGTCAATTTCTCCATTACATAAATATCTTTCAGAATTCCAATAAAGTCTTGTAACAAAAGGCTGTAACTTTTCTATAGTTTATTTTCTTGACAAATAATCATGTCTTACTAAAGTCATGTTTGCAGGTAATTGGCCAAGGTATGGAACATCGAAGTAGGCTCATTGTTAATATAAAAGTATTGATTGGAGCAGCTTAACAGTTGCTTTGAAACTGAGGCTCTTCAATATGTTTCAGTTCATTTGTTTTATTACTCAGCACATTTTGTTATTGCTTGTTCAAGTGTGTGTGTGTGTGTGTGTGCGTGCGGAGAGGGGGGTACATTATAGGATGCACGGCAACCGAGAACAGCAGCATGTTTTGTTATCAACAGGGTCGGGGTTACAGCTTTAGTCCCAATTGTGTTTGCTTTTCATCGCCTCCTGCATTAATAAAAACATCACACACAAACACAAACACACACAAATAATCACAAGGGCCAATTGGATGCTTGAGGCCACACACAGTGTTTCCATGGCGACGGCAAGCTCCGGCCGGGCCAGCAGCATGGGCAGGGCGGGGCCTGGAGCGTTGTTGCCGTGGTTACCTACCAATAGCATTGGGCATCTGGTTCCAGCTGAAGTGGAAGTCGGAGGTGTTGGACTGGATCATCGGTGTGGAGCCGTTAAACGGACAAACTTTCTTATAGTAGCAAATATCTGGAAGAGGAAAAAGTTTCAACTTTCAAAATAAGATATTTACTTTCTTTTTTTTGTTGCAGATTTTGACTAAGAACAGCAATTTATTGTGATAATAATTCATAATTCATCTCTTGACTCTTAATATTTTGAAGCGGTCTGTGCTATCGCTTATATTCCAGAAAGTTTAAGTAGCACAGAAGGAACATGAAGGCTTCGATAGCAGATGCAAGATACCTACATCAAATAACATCTGAGTTTAAAGGAGACTCACAGTTGTAACACAGCAGCAGACCTGCCTCGCCGTCTTCATACACATCAATGGCTGCTACAAAATTTACCTGCAGGCACAGAAGAGTCACTTCAGGGGAATCACCTCAACAAGATCCAAAGGTCACATGTGAGAACATGTTTTTAACAAATAATGTCATGTCACATACCCTAGAGGCTCTGGGTAACCGTCCAGTCAATATAAAAGATAGAAGTCTACTACAGTTTCTTGCTTATTTTGGCTACTCTTTCAAAGGATTTCTGTTCTGCTCAACTTTGATGTACAACACATGAAAAGCTAATAAAAAAGAAAGAAAGAAAGAAAGGAAAGCACCAGGGTTCACATGTGTGTAAATCTGTGCGTACACGTGCTCCTCACCCTGTTGGCGTCTACATGATGTAGCCGGTAGGCATCTCCGGTGCTCTCATTGATCAGGTCAAACTGGTGTTTGTAGGCCACACAGATCATATTGTCATTTTCTCCCGTTGGCCCGTCCACCAGCGCCATCACCACCGGTGGGTCACAGAGACAGATCTCCTAATGGGTGGATGGCACATGATGACCTCAGTGCTCTGACACACAGTCTAGTTGAGTTACTTCAATCAACTCAATCAAATCAGCTCATTAACCAATGTAGACAGGACATTCATAGCTTAAGTTATGGTAATAAAAAATATCTTTTTTTTCAGATTGTGTATCCTGTCTTTGTGTTCAGATTATCGTCGAAGTTGTGCATTTTTTAAATTAAAGTTGAGGGAATTAAAACAACCTTAAAAGCCTCAATGAGCATTATGAAAGCTGAAGCTGTTGACTGTAGGCGGGCCAAATACGTTAACTAATGTCCTGTTGTTTTTAGCACCTGCATGCACCTGTCTCTGCCACCTCACGCAGTATCTTTGCCTCACGTCCCTGCAACTCTCTGATTTATAAACATGTGGAGAGAAAGATTTGCAATATCTTCTTTTTATGAGAAACCAAATTTACAAAATGTATGGAAATTATATTCTACTGTTCCGTCCACTAACTAATGTTTTACCAGCTCACGTGTTGAGTATATCGTACCCGTATGTATTGAAACTCCTCAACTGGTGAGTCTGTCCCCGAGGCGATGGCGCTGAAGCCTTCGAAACGTGGATGTTTCCTGGTGATGAGGAGGAGTTTGTTCCTGATGGCTGCTACTATCCTCAGCTCTGAGCCGTGGTGGGTGTTGATGGAGTACAAATGACAGCCTGGGACAAAAAGGAAGAGGGGGAGGGGTGGTGTTGTTGTTGGTGGTGGTGGGGGCAGAGATAGAGAGTACATTGGACATGTGTTGTGCTGTAGGTGTTGTTCCCTGGCATCACCCCACAGATCAATGCATCCATCACAGACAGCTGGCATGACACCAGCTGCGGGTCAAATGTTGTGTGTTTGCGCTGCAAAAAGGGCGCTCGTAAAGGTCACAATATGCTGCTTTGGGCTGAAAAAGAGAAGTAACATTTAATCTTGTCAAGCGTCATATGTACTGCACTGTTAAACATGTCCACCAGCTCTTGATTTGACTGACTGACATATTCATCTTTCTGCTCTGAAAATTGGATGGTGCGGTGGACATTATCACAGTTTTCTTTGACTAGAGTCTATTTGTCTTTATCAGCTGTTTTCTGAGAGGGAAGCTGGAAGTGTAAACTTGTGTGTGTGTGAAGCAAAGCAACAATCACTTGTAAAGCCATATGAATGATGAATCAGCTTTTGCATGCTGTATGCATGTTGGATGGAAAGTTCCTCCGTCCACACTGACCAATGTGATATCATTTCTGAGCAAGCTTCCAGTGGATCCAAAGCTTTAGCAAAAATATGTTCTACAGCTTTTTCCTGAAATTAAAAGGGACTCTGTGGCTCATCTATGTTGTGCTGGGAAGCCTGTTGTTAGTTTATTTAAGCGTTTCTCAGCTAACGTTTGCTACTGTTGCTCTACTGTGTGTAGAGAAAATCATCCACAGGCTTGTGGAGACGACCGAGAGAGACAGGGAAGGTCTTGTTTTTCACATCATGTTACAATCCGCCCACATATGGCAAATAAAAAAGTGATTATTGCGTATAAATTGCTAGAAATTGTTAAATGGAGCCCCCTGTTGCTTCCAGCGTGACTTCAAATAATGAGAATAACGAAATATTAACTATACTGCAACAGGTAGACTGTTCAGTGCCAGGGACAGGTTGTGATAACTAAAGAGGGAACATTTGTAATAAATCAGGAGTATACAGTGACGAAACAGGAGGAGGGCAACGAAAATGGGAGGGTTGGCAAGTATGTGGCCAGGGCGAACAGGAGTGCTTACATCAAGCAAAACCTGTTTAAATGTACATATGGGCAGATAGAAATAGAAATTGAGCTGAATCAAATCATCTTGCTTGTTGTGGGGGTTAATTTATCGACTCCTCTCGTTGCACCTTTAGTTTTCTCCAGTTTGTTCTCCCGGCTGTCACACTTGCCCCTGACGAGCTGCTTCTCCTCCAGGCTTCTCTTGAGAGTGCTGAGTCTGAACACATAGAGCCGAGCGTCCTTCCCTGGAAACAAAAAAAGACAAAAGCCGCTTCTGTTTTGAGCACGAAGGTTACTTTTAATTTGCCATTTCCCTTTTAGCATCCTCCCACGGCCAGACAATGGTGTTGTACCGCGGAAGGATTACTAGAAGGCTTCTTAAGGCTCCTGCTCTCTCCGAGGCTTTATCAAAGCCCACACACAGTCGTGACAAATGTTTGCGCTGCCATTGCATAATCACTATCAAAACCCAGTCAACCCTGTTTGTCAATATTAGGGTTAGCTAATCATCTGCAGAGTAATTAATTACATGCTCATCTGGTTGAAGCAAACATGAGACGAACCCTACAGCTGTTTGTTGGCACACAGACACTTCTTGTGTATACTATTTGTGCTTCATTTTTTATCTGTGGCTGTCTGCATATCTGTCAGTTAGAGCCCACTTCACTCTCACAGCCTATCCAGTCCTGCAGGATAAACAGACACACACACAGACACACAGACACACACACACACAAGCTCGACAGGGATTGGTTCTCTATAGGTCAGCTTCCTTAGATCACAGCGAGCGATCAATGTGTTCACCGGGCCAATGGATGTGGGAAAGGGTAAGTATGTACTCAAACAGCAAAGAGGGAGATGACAGAGGTGAAATAAGAGAGACGAAAGGGAATAATGAGAAGGAAGATGTGCCGTTAATACTGTTCCGCGGCTGCAAAAAAAAAAGAAAAAAAAAAGCAATGCACGAGGAGGGGATGAGCATTATCTTCCATCGTCTTCTTCTTCTGGTCTGAGCCTACCTTTGTCAGCGCGGGTGATAAGCAGGTCCTGAGGCTCGAGAACATGCATCTGCTTCACCACCATGGTCTTGTCAAACACCTGAACCGGAAGCAGAACCTGCGTCTCTGAAACACAACACAAACATCACGATAAAAACGTGGGTGCATTCTGAAAACTATGTTGTCTATGATGAGACTAAAATATCTGTAAACACATGTTTGCATCGCCTCACACGGGGCACCATAATAATGTTAATTGTGCCTTGTGTGATGCAGTGCACAACATTTATATATAAATATTATATACATATATATAAAGACCAATCAGACTGCGTGGCACTCACCAGCATTGGGCAAAGCTGGATCAGGGCCTGAAACGTGCACAAACATCATTATCACCATCATGTTTAGCTGTCGGCATTCTGCTGAGCGCAAGTATTGAACGGATATGGATGGGTGGCTTTATTTTAGAGGACATAGGGAGGTATTGATCAGGAGTGACCTCACCATCCAGCAGCATGACTCCCGCTGTGTCTGTGGCAGCCAGCAGAGACTGACCCCAGGAGTCAGCGCACACAATCTCGTAGGGGAATGTGCTGCAGAATGACTGGGACTCCCATGGCTGCAGGATACATGCACATGCAAGCATATAGACACGTAGAGACACAGTAAATTAACTGCAGATTGGTCCTGTGCGTGCTGGGATTTAAAATCTCTGTTTGTATCATGTGTTTATGTGAAAAAAAATATATCAGGTATCAGGCTCTACATGACTCAATGAAAAAAAGTGGATCGTTCTTTGGAAATATTTCACATGCTTTAAAAAAATAGAACATTAAATGGGTTGTTAAGATGACAGTGTTGTGAAACGTTTCGAAGACACGCACTCACCTCTTTTCTGCAGAGGCCCGTGGTAACAAGGCTAGTCGGGGCATCTCCTCTCACGATGGTCTTCAGCTTCAGAGCCTAAAGATGAAATGGCATCAAAGATGTGACACACAACAGAGACATCTGTCGGTTCTGCGGCTGGCAGTGCTGGATGCAGATATATATATACTCTCAGATCATTTATTCAAGTAAAAGCACCAATAAAACAGTGTATCAATACTCCAGTACAAGAAAAAAGCTGACAGAAAATACATAAATGTCATCAGTATAATCTACTTAATGTATATATAACATTATGAGAGTGTTTATACTGATGCAGCATTTTACTGTTGCAGCTGCTGTGGAGATAGCGTTGCTGTTAGCATTGTGCTTACAGTAGTAATGTCCAGGAAGACAACTGGCAGCTGGTTAACATTTCAGATATATTAAATCTGCAAACTTTATTATTTCTATTATCATTCTCAGATGCAACTATAACTTTTATATACTTATACTTGAAAAAAGATATATAATAAAACACGATAGTCTGAGCTTTCTGGAGCTTTTGCTGTGTTTATTATGCCAGCAGCTCCAATATCTACTGCTAGTTTTGGGTTACCTTCTTCAGTCTACTGCCCAAAGTATGGTATGAAAGCATCATACATACAATTTGGATTGTGTAAATATTCACACATTTTGTAATAATGTCAGGAAAAAGACAATTAGTAGGTTAGTGGGTGAAGCAGGGTTTTTTCTACACAGAGGCTGTTGAAAATAAACACTGTGATTGCTCCTATTTTAGTCTGGTGGTTGCCCACTGAGGGTTCGGTCCCCCTCCAATGAGTCATCATACATTTGTGGGGTTGTGAGTCAGGAAAGAAGGACAATTTCTGCTACACAACATATTTATATTTATTTAACAACCTTTTCTCTAATCCAATGTGGGTGTTGAACAGTCATTTAAGGTGAAACTGCCAACAACTCACACACATCTGTAGACACAGCTTTTCTTTGATTGGGCAACAGGCAAAAAATATTTGGAGTAAACAAAGGTGTATTGTCATTAAAACACAATGCATCTTTTGTGCTTCTCACATGTCTTTTAGAAAGCAAGATCTTTATCTGGAAAGTAACTGTAGCTGTCAGATCAATGAAGTAGTCGTATAATCTGGCATAAAATGGAAATACTGTTCTTAAGTACAATGGCTTGATGGCATGTTCAGCATGTACTTGATTTGAACATTCCCGTAAGAGACATATAAATCGTAGCCCAAGCACAGGATAAAGAAGTATGTACTGCATATGAATCATGCATGAATGTGTTACAAGAAGGACAGCACTTGATAAACTAAGCTTTCTGTATTTCATCCCTAATATCCAGCCACCCTCCAATTGTTTACTGGCTTATTTAGCTGCTGTTAAAATCTGGCGACAGCTTACGTAGGTGGAGAGAATCCACACAAGCGCTGGTAACATCAAAAAAAGTGTCATAATACATTGAATAAAAGGTGTAATTGCTTCAAATTTCAAGTAGAAAATGGGAATGCTCAAGCAGCAACCATCTGATCAGATAGAATATTTCCGATCCAAGCTGCGTAGCCGGGCGTTTTCATTTACATATCTGCATAAACAGGCAATCTGGAGAAAATTACATCAATACCAAGCAACAGAAGAATGGCTTGTCAGTTCAGTGTACTCCGATGTACATGAGAAATACATATTCTGTCCTATCAGGCATCCATGATTGTGTTTAATGTGCGGCACACAATAAGTGAACATACCGAGAGTCAGTTAAGTTGAGGACAAACGCCTCGTCTCTACAAAACTGGATAATCAACGGCTCGACGCATCTACCTTCCTTTGTTTTCACGCTTTACAGCACAGCGCATCGATGCCTCGGCTTTGTGTTTACGAGCAGGGAGAGACAGAAACGAGACAAACACGGCAAAGAACACAAAGAGTAACACGAGAGAGAACAAGGGTAGAAAAAATAGAGATGATAAATAAAAAGGAAACAAGAGAGGAAGAATGACAATACGTGTCAAATACGTTTCAACAGCCGAGAGGAGTGATGATGAAGGCACGGATGACTCTCTCAGGGTTATTAATAAAAAAGGAACATTTAGATTTCTCTGTGTGAAACCTGGTTTGTGAGAGCGAACAACAATTTATGATTCATTGCAGCTGTTTAATATTTGTCTGGCCTGCAAGATTTCAGTCTCAGACACATTTCTCCCGGGGCTTTAAGACACAATCAGAGATATTTAGCTCAGGTAATAAAACAGGATCACGTGCAGGATATCACATCACAGCGAGCCGCACATTTGTCCAAACGAAGCTCAAAAACAACCTGATACCAACCTGAAACCTGAAACACTTCTTACTCTGTGTTTTCAGGCTTTGTTCCCGTGTAATTATAGTTACATCAGCACCCAGAACAGAGGTGTAATGACCATTACATCAGCCGGATAATGACTACTGGACTCAGCCGGCTCAGACACCTACTCTTATATCATCGCTCCACCCTTACCCTTCTGGAAACAAGTGTCCACCTCACTCAACTGTCTGTCAGGATGCACAGCTCTTAAAGGACTTCAGTGTGGCACAAAGAGTCACAGCTACCTCATAAATGATACAAGCCAGTTTTAAAAGACGCATGTAGTTCCTCCTACTGCAGTTTCTCAATTTGGTTCATCGTTGTGTCAGAATAGAGTAAATGCACTGGTGCTGGTGGAGAAGTGTGTGCGAGGCTCACGATAATGTTTCTCAGCTTGGACAGGAAATCACATTGTGGATTAAGCTCAAAAGCTTAAGTGTTCTCCACAATGAGTTGATGAAGTCTGAAATGAATACTTGCAGACACTTCTCAGCGCTGACAAAGTTAATGCCTGCTGCCTTTTTTTGTGGCTTAAAAAAATCCTTTAATCTATATTTTGATAAATTGTTAATACTGTCCTAAAAAGACAGCAGAATCCCCCCAAAATAGGATAGTAAAGCGAAGCTCTATCTGTAGTAAACAAATAAAACAATGTATCTATCCCAAAATATCAGTTTTACATAGGGTTGCAATATAAAGGTTTACATATTTTTTTGTCATACTATTTTTATGAAAAACCCCAATTCAAACATATTTGTTAGTGAAGACTGAAACAGTGTTTTCTTGCTGTAATCATTCCTTCTGTTCATACCAACCACGACAAGATTCTTCACAAATCAATTTGGGATCTTAGGGCCTCCGGAGACAGGGACTATGTTGGACAAGCTCTTTCTTTTCATGAGTCTCCATCTACTTCGGCTGTTTAGGAGAATGCTGGAAGGCTGTTCTGCTGTGAAGCTCCAGAAATGTTTTGTGGACCACGAAAAATTCACCTGATATTCTGTCATCATGGAGGTGAGCAGATGATGACTGAATTTTCATTTTTGGGTGAATATAATAGCGACAAACCAGTTAAACGATACGGTCATGAAATACGTGGTATGTAGACGTGAAGTGATTTCTTCCGTCGAAAGATATTCATTTTAAAATTCAATATTGAATATATCATAGATTTTAGTTTAATTTTTTATTAACATTTGATTAACTTGGTGGTGCTGATATTATACTCATCGACACCTTAATTAACACCTGTGTTTGTGATGGGTGTGTGCGTCTTGGTTTCACAGGTCTCTTTGTCTGTGTGTGTATCCTGGTTTCCTTGTATTTATGTGCTGAGCTCCTATTTGGCTGTTAGCACTGTGTGTGTATGTGTGTGTGTGTATGTGTGTGTGTGTGTGTGTGTGTGTATCACATCCTTACCTGCCCTATTCTGACAAATTCAGCCTGTCGCGCCTCTTCTTTCTTGCGTGCCGACTTTGGAGACTCAGGCAGCACGTCACTGAAGGACCGCCGGTTTAACATGTTCTGGGGAGAAAAAGGAACCTAAACGTGGAACACCAACACGCACGCACGCACACACGCACGCACACACACACAGAGGGAAAAAGAAAGCAGAAGGGGGTCTTAGAAACTGACCCTGGCAGGGGGTGAGAACAGCAGCAGTGAAAACTAAGTCGTGTTAGGAGCAACAGTGAAAGGAGGGGTGGCGAAAAAAAACAAGAGAAAAAAGAACAAAAGTGATGTGAGGAGAGAGAGCCCTGCTGAGAAAGTCAGCATTGCAGTAGTATCCAGTCGGTGTGGTGCAGTATGCAGAGGCAGACCGAGGGCTGCAGTGGAAACAGCAGAGCAGCATTGGCTACATGACTGAAGTGACAAGGACGAGACAACTTGGACAGCCAAAGAATACACAAGGATAGGACCCTGCTCAGCTGTAGACTGGTGGTAAGCCGTACCTTGTGCAGGTCAGGCATGAGGTCTTGGTAGAGCGAGCGGATCAACATGTCGAGGGTCCGCTGACGCTTCTGGGCAAACGTTGGCGTCTCCAGTGTGGCTTTCTCTCCATTGATTACTGCAGGACATGAAGTCGAAATCAGATTAGAAAAAACTGGAAAATGATGATGATGATGCAACTTTATTGTCCGTGTATTGTTTTTTTCTTACATTTGACTAATAAAAAGTCCCTGAATTCTTGGTGATCAGTAAATACAGGCGGAGATGGGAGAGGGGGTCCAAACAGTGGAACGCTCTCCTCTGAAAATATCTTCAACCTGTGACAAAGAGCAGATATATGACGTCGGTCTTACACTTAGAATGGATGACATCAGCTCGACTTCAGCAGGTGGCCAATTCTTACATATTGCACCTTAAGGGGCGCATATAAAGACACCATAAAAAAACAATCAGGAGGTGTTAGTATAAGGAATTCAAATACATTTTTTTAAGTTGAGAAAGTCAAAGGCTGAATTGGAACAACGTGAACTAGAGCTTTAGTCAAGACACTCACCTGTAACTGTCATTCTGGCTATTATACCTAACTAATGCAAAAATATCTGGAAGGTGAGTAAAGGAAACACTGATTATACAGGATCACATAAGTGTTGCAGGACTGATGTGATATCTGTTCAACAGCTGAACCTCCTCGTCCTGATTACCACTTCATTCCTCTGGCTGTCGTCATCCACGTAAAGGATACGGGTGAAGTGTGATCGGATCATAGACGGTTTGAAGGACGACGATGCGTCATCCCCTTCCTGGAATACTATGGTAACAATGTCGTTTCCAATGTGCCTCTTTCTCTCCACCTGCAGGTGAGAAAAGACCAAAGGGACACAAGATGAGGAAATTTTAATTCATCAATTCATGTGTGTGGGGGTGTGTCTTTGAATCTGGATTCACTGATTTTTAAGGTCACTTTGGTGACAACAAAAGTGTAAACAAAACACTGAAGTATTAAAAAGTTTTTAAAATGAACAAGTAAGCAAAGAATTTCCTATATTTACATCCAGAAGACACAATATTAATATGGTAAGTGTATTCACTTGATACTTAATTGACTGTTAACAAACAATGCAATGCTTTTTAAACTATTTTTTGAGAAAAACTCAAAACTGGCATTCATTTGGAGTGTGTGCAGATGATAAATCTAAGTACAGTATTCAGACTGATATGAGCTGTGAGCTGTAAAAACCAAAACAATTGGCTGAAAGATGCTAAATCACTCCGTAGAGCTGATGGGACAATTGACTGGTTCAGCATTATAGGCAACACATTTCATAAAACATTAAGTCATTTTATTCACTGTTAACATAAAAATATTGATTACAGCAGCTCTAAAGTTAATTAGTCTGCATCACTTCGTTGATGAGATACTGAGTGAGGCTGCAGTGTGAGGTCGAGGGTGTGACTCAACACCACAAACACTCTACACACTTTCTGAAGCCATGATAATTTCCTCTTTGATCGAAAAAACTTCAGAGGCAGCAACATCAAGAACATCTGCTGCACCAACTCCTGACCTACTCATTTGTTTTGTCAGCTCTGATTTGCTTTTTAGTTTACTCTCCCTGCCACTTGTATTCTCCCTGTTGATTACAATTTCATATACTTTTGTCAATCCAACACTTTGTGCCAGAAAAAGACATCTTAACAGCCACAGCCTCAAAGCTTGAAGCAAACCACAGTCAGAATTTACCCTTGATCAACAAATAAAAACTGTATTCCCATTAAATTTGCTTGGTAAATCATGGTCCTCAGAGGATGAGTCAATCATCAACAGGTTGATATCTCTCTAGTGCCTCTATCCAATCATATTCTACAATTACAGTATACCGAATAATCACAAGAAATACTAACATCTAAAACACATTTTGCGATGATATTAAAAAGCACATTCATGCTCCCCAGAGGATGGACCATTCTGGAAACCTTGGGTGCTCCTCTATGGCTACAATCAGGCCACAATTTGAGCAAAATTGCACACAAGCTATTTCTTTATCATAGAAACAAGCTGCTGTGAAATGATCTCTGCACATGCATTCTCCAAAGAGGATAAACCCCTTTGAATTTAATAAGGCATGGCTTTTCTTCTATCATTTTCAGCCCCACAATCAGTGAAGCGTCCGGATGCTATTCTTTTACATCTACCACTTTTGAGTTGTGATGTGAAACTCACACCAGAGCATCACCGTTTATGCTGAAGTGGCTTCATGTTCCATAATGACTCTGACATGAAGTACCAGCAATGACTGTTCCTTTTTATTGACCGCCACAATGTCTTTTCTATCTTAAGACGAAATCCAATTACGTGTCAGATCTGCTAATCTCCAGCACTTTAAAATCATACTCGCTGATATTGGCATTACAGAATGGAGCGGTAAAGCAATAATGTCCTTTTCTCTAGTTCTTTCAAAAGTGAGCACATTTTGCCGGGTTAGCTGGTATTGTACTGGTCTCCAATCAGTGTGCTGTTTAAGTGGGGTCTTTTCTCTGCAGAATGACAGATAGATGAAGACCTGTGAATGATGTACAATTTAACTTTCTGCAGTTTCTCTAATAACAGTGTACAGAAGTGCAATCTTCGGGCAATGATGGTGGTAAGGTGAAGGGAGAAAGAGAAAGACATTTTTATCTAAAGTCTGCAGCATTCAGTTCAGTTTCTGTTTCTTTTGGTTAAGTCGACATTATTAGTATTATTATTGTTATTATTATTAAACAATACTTAAAGTCATCAGCCACGCTAGCAGTTCTGTGAGATGGCACTTAAGCTAAATACAAGAGTGAATATGCCAACCTGCTGCGAACCATAATCACCATGGAGTGGAGTTTAGTGTTCACCACATTTTCAAGATAGTGCTAGTCATAAAAATAGGCTAATTTGAAGGTCCTTTTTGAAATTATAATACGTTAGTACAATACATCCTCGGGGGAACATGAATGTCTGAGCCAAACCTCAAGGCAATCCATCTGATAGTTGGTGAGACTTTCCCTCAAAACTATAGATGTCAAACTCATGGTGGCACTTGAGTAAAAGTCAAGGGGTCACCAAGAGCTATAGGATTCTTCCTCTGGGGACCATGAATGTCTGTACAAAGCTGTTTTACTGGATAAGTGCCAGCTTTAATCTGCTGGTGGTGATAAAGGGAGTGTGGTTCATCCTCTAGGGATCATGAATGTCTAAATCATTCAATTCAATTCTGTGACAAAGTGATGACTGCCATCCCTTTAGAGGAAATAAAAACTTTAACGAGACAATACACACAGAATGCACATCAAGCCACCCACCTGCTGTTTGTTCTCTTTAGAGTAGGGTAACATGGTGGACACATGGAACATGAGCTCATGGCCCTGATACACTGTGTAGATGGACTTAATTCCTGTAGTGTCATCTGCAGGTAAAAATAGAACAAACATATCAAAAAGGGCTTTTCTTCAGAGTTGTATTAATGAAGTGTAATAAAGCAGATGTGGGCCCTCTTACTCTTGGTGTCTAGCCCTCCACGGTAACCTGCCCATCCCTGCAGCGTAATGGAATCACCCAGCAGATTGAGAAACTTATCGAAGCCCTCACTTCCCGTCTCTGAAACAAACCAACGAACAAACAAACATAGGACTCTTGACTTCTGGGTCATCTTCTATTGCAGTACATACTGCTTTGATACGGGGACAGTTTGACATATTGGGGACTACACTTTGGTTTTCAAGAGGAAACAGCTAGTCTGGTTCCGTCTAAAAGTAATAAATCAGTCTGACGGAATCTCTAAAACTTTCTTCTTTTAGAAAGAAACATTTTAAATGTTAACTACTGAGCTTGTGAGGTGCTGGTAGGTCTGTTGCCATCAAGTTAAACTGACTGCTGCCTCCAGGTTTTTTTTCTTAAAGTTTTAAGTGAGTTTTCACAACGATAAATAGAACAGCACCTGTCCATTCACTTTACCTCCACACAAAAGAGGGATGAATGAAAATGAAATCAATCTTCTCATCCAACTCTCGGTAAGAAAGGGACTAAGGAATATTTTAAAAAGTTTGGACACTGGAAACATTGAGTATAGAGGGATTTACCATTGCTAAACATCTCGTCATCTGTGAGCTGCCCATCTTTGGCAAACAGGACGCCGAATTTAAAGTTGACGGAACCCTACAAAAATAACAATTGGATTCAAATTGTGAAAATAATTTACAAACACACATTTAATTTGACACACAGTGCTCTACAGTGAAGGCCTTTACACACATTAATTCATACGGCAATATTTTTTTTCCAATGCAACAAAAAGTCATAAATTTTATCAGAATGCTTCCACACTAAGAATTAAGGCATCAGCCAATCATTTTGTGCTGATCAGACTTCGATTCTATACTTCACAACTATAGACAATGGTGGACCTGTTGACTGTTGTTGGTCATCACCCGGTATTATATGACAGAGGACACAAAATGATAAAACACAATATAACAAAGGTGACTTGGGATGAGTAATCTCGACTGCTCTCCGGCATACAGACTGCTGCATATGTGAACTATATGAAATGAAGCAGCGACACCCATCTGTGCTGCCTTCAGATCCACCAGACTACTTTGATAAAACAGTCATGTCACTTTTAAATACTGCTACCTCAATCAATGTGTTTGCTTGTAACTTTGGTGTTTTAATATATAAATACATCTGAACGGACCGGACGGAACCAGAGCCCTGGAATAGACAGCTCAGGTAAACCCAGTGAAAGCGACCTTTCTCTGCATGTCAGAGAGCTGGTCAGTGTTGCAGTGTGAGCGCAGAGACCCGCGGGATCCTCTGGAGTCCTGCCTGGTCGGCGGTATGTATCATTTCAATGTGATAATGTACCTTTGCTGCAAATTCCCACATTGGAGCGCGCGTCCTGTCGGTGCAAATAGCTTTGGAGCAACACATTTTGCATGTGAGTATTTTGCATTTTTGGGTCAATTATTTGTCACGTCCCTAGTGTGTGAAGGCCTTCACACATGTACATGGAGAATGATGTAAAATGTGAGAAGAAAGACACACAAAAGGCATTTAAAAGTGTGAATTATCAGTGTCACAATCCTTAAAAAATAAGAACATAGATATACACAGAGAGAAAATAAAGAACATTTAAACTCCTTTCCCTGCGAGATATAAGTCAATAGTAGGGATTCTTTTTCAACAGTATGCCAGCAACTTAACCAGATAAAGGAAATTAACAAAAGACTATGTTATGATATGTGTGTACGGGGAAGAAAGAAAAAGAAGCCGAACAAAAGGGCTAAAAGAAAGCGGTCTCCAACCTTGAAAACAAATTGCTATGAAACCAATCAACATCTAAGCTTAAACTGTATTGCGAAAGCAGTTTCAGCCCTTACCTCCTGTTCCTCCAACACCAGCAGATCCTGAGGAAAGAGGACATAACAATTATCATTCACACTGTCCAGCACTCCAGGTAGAGATGACACAGCCCGAGGATATAATACAGTTCAGATGCTGCTGATCAGACCCGGTATGAACGGAGCGAGGGGCTACATTTCATTAAGAGCTGGCAGATGCTAAGGGTGTTACTCTCACCTTCTGAATCTCCGGGTTGAGGATCTCCCTGGGGCCTTTCTCAAACCTGTCCATGTTCATTGCACTGGGGGTGAGGAGAGGAGGTAAAGGAGGAGTGGAGGGAAGTAGAAATGAGAAACAGAGAATGGGGGTGTTTAGAATCGATGGAAGACAAATAGCCCAAAGTGTTACACAGAAAAATGAGCAGGAGACTTGATACGGGGAATTTCTCATCCTATTTGTTCCATTTGTTCTCATTCAGAGTGTGAGCGGTGACACTGCTCAGCCTGAGGAATTTTGTATTCATTTTATATTACTTTTATGTTATTTTTTATCTCCTGTTTCAAGCATCTTTTTACATCCTGTTACTCGTCACTGACGAAATCTGCTACGGGGAAATACAACATGAAGATAAAATACAAGTGTTCTTCCATAAATGCGAGACTATGGTGTAAATATTAGAAAAACTGTGAGAGCAGCATTGCCAGATTTAGCAGTTTTCTGAGAAACATGGCCACTCTTGCACTATTTTTGGCTGTTTTCCCCAACTGTAAAGTTAAAATTAATTCCTCACACCTCTCCGCCAATTAGTATGATTGAAACTGACATGACAAGAGCAGGCAATCAAAAAATGACTGAGGCAGAAACTATCAGTCAATGAATGAATTAGATAAACAGATTGTTAATCAGTTACAATCTTGATACGTGATTACATTCTTAGAGTATAAAAATGCTCTACATTCTCTGGTGTCAGCTTTTTTAAATGTGAGGATTGGCTGCTTTTCTTTGTCTTTTATGTTTTTGGACAAAACACAAAAAAGGCCTCTGAGACTCTTTTTTAGATGGACATATTCCATAATTTTCTACAATGTTACAGACAAAATTATTAATCTACGATTACAAGAAACAGATTTGAATAAATAACTTTTTTTGTATCCTAAAAAAAACCCTGAGACCAGGCTTTTGACAAAATATTATCATTCTGTACTGGAGACATCTAAAGAGAATACAGTTTCTTTGACATCTCCGTATAGGTAGAGTGTACCTCCTGCACATTGACACAAGAAATTTGAGGCTCTCATTGGACTATTTGGCGTCAGTCACATCTGGCACCTCTCCTCAGCAGCATGAGATATCCAACAATATTGATTCTTATAAATGTATTGTAAAGAGTGAATGGACTGTGTCGACTCAGAGCTCCAGGCTGCGCTTCTCACCTGAGGATGGACTTGACTGATAGTGTTTTGGTCGGGCTGTAGGGGAGGCTGATCTTCAGAGTGCCCTGAGCGAACAAAACAAAATGACACCGATCAGAGATCAGAAACTCTGGAAGCACAATGGGCTTCAGTCGACTTCTCTCAGAGGAGTCGCTTTCGTCCAACCTG
Source organism: Diplodus sargus (assembly GCA_903131615.1). Taxonomy (NCBI): domain Eukaryota; kingdom Metazoa; phylum Chordata; class Actinopteri; order Spariformes; family Sparidae; genus Diplodus; species Diplodus sargus. The sequence goes on along the minus strand of CAEMYA010000179.1, from coordinate 11,378,845 downwards.
TTGTTTCTTTTCCAAAAGAATATCCTGCAAACTCAGAATTACCTGGACTAAATTCACAGCACACAGCATATTTTTCAATCAGCCCTCGAATAATTATGGAGAAACGAATTAAACCAGAGCAGTTCAAGACAAACAAAGTTGTTCTGCTCGACGACGACAACATCCTGTACCAGTTAGGGTCTCGGAGGAACAGGATAAATCAATGTGATCAGGCAGCGGAGGTGCATCGCCCTAATCAGGTTCCAGATGAGGCTGGAGACCAAAATTAGATCCAAGCTATCTTGGTCATGAGGCTGAGTCACCACACTACAAACACACAACAACGAAACATGCATCTCATGCACACACACACTCACACACCTACGCAAGCCGTGACTCAAAAGTAGATTAGTGAAGGGCCCGAAGGTGCCAGTTTGCGCCCTCTCATATTTAGATCCCAGAAAAGGTGCTACCTAAGATTTTGTACCAAGTGTACACAATGATGCATCACAGTTAACAGTATCACAATGTAATATATGATACTGATCAGTCACAGCTGCTATTTATCTGCAGGAGCCGGTATTTTTGCGGTTTAAATGCTTTGAGCTGATAATACTTTATTCAAAAGGTGCTCAGTGGACCTTTCTTGTAAACAACCAAAAGTTATGTCCTCCATAAAATTCACTGTGTGTATCCTTGAGGTCTTAAGTTTTGAATGCACTTTCTTCCTCATAAAACAGTTGCAAAGCTGTTTTTTTAAATCATACATTGATCACACTCCTGTTTACTCTCTAGTAATCTCTTTCTTTCCTTTTTCAGGGCACTTCTGTGTTTCCTGGCTTTAAATAAACTGCTTTGTAGTTCTACTAGAGGTTCAAAACACCGGAGGGAACCTTTGAGTAGAATTTTAAATCCAGTATTTCTCCATTTGTGTATGGCCACTTTGACTCAATAACGCAATAAACATCTTTTTGCTGGAAGTTATCATTCTGAAGTTAATACCGATTCAGATTCAGTCTGCCACCGGGCTGGATTTTTCTGATGAATAATGAAGGTTGAATTACGGAAGAGAACCAAAAACAGGAAGAGGCTTCTTTTCCCCAGTCACTAACCCTGGATAACTGTGGGAACTCTACACTGCAAAAGAAAAGACAAAACCTGCAGATGGAGGAGGCAAAGAAGGCGAAGAGGGAGAGAGAAAGATATCAAGTTAAAGCGAGAGTGGACGGACGGCTTTCACTCGATGGGGATGGTGTTGTGTCAAAGTCTGTTACCCTGCTGATACGTATTTCTCCTTATAACCAAGACTTAAGACGATTTAACAGCACCATTCTTTCCACTTGAATAAGACAACCTGCCTACGTATTCATAGAATCAGGTGTTATAGTCTGCCTTTTCATAGCACTGAGATTTGAGTTTTCTGGGTCGAACTGGGTCTCTTACGCCTGCTAGCGGTAGCCACATTGCCACAACACCAACAGCAATATCACAAGGCAACACTTAAAATAGTTCTTCACTTCTTCGACCACTTGCTGTGAGGTGCGATGGTGTTGAACTCACCGTCTTCCTCCAGAGGATGGCTCTGTACTGAGGAACCCGCTGGTTGTTCTGGTCTGAGAGGACGACTGACAGGTAGAAGGGATTCTTCTCTGCGTCCGTACCCACGTAGTTCTGATGGACTGAGGGAGACAGAGATGATACACAGATAAGATTGTGTGGATATCATAATGAACACTGCAGTTTACTTTAGGTAGAAGACTCTTTTCTTTTCCTCATATTTGCCATCATCATCATTGTTAACCATCCCTTTCATCCCCTCTGTGTCTTGGCCTGACTTCCTCTGCCTGTTTTGTCCTCTTTCCGATCCGTTCTTTCATTATTTTCTGCCTCCCTTTCACTTATTCCCCCCCCCCACACACACAAATCCTCCAGTTTTCTCTTCCAGACAAAGATCTCTTGACGACACCAGCAGAGTCACACATTCATGCCTCTGCCTCTTCGGTTGACAGGGCGACATCCTCAGAAACAATGCCGAACAGACCTCCAAACCCAATTAGACGCAGGATCTCTGCCTGCGACGCTGTCCCTCTCTTTTGTCCTCCTCTCATGCTTTCTTTTCCTTGATTGTTTCCTTTATTTTCGCAATTTCCCCCTTCCTCCTCGGTTTCGGTTTTTGAGCCCTCTTGATTCTCCACTAGCTGTGTTTTTTACGCTCCAGGTAAAGAACGACTTTGCAGGACTATTGCAATTACATCCTCGTTAGTTTAGACGGCTTTCCTCTGTGTGAGAAGGAAGCCTGTTTTAATCAACAGGGATTATCTTCGCTGGCGAGGGGGAAACAAACTGTTTACTATTCTTCACCTTATTGTGAAGAAATGTCTCTGTTTTTTGCACTAACTGGACAATTTCACATACCCATACTTATTATCATTCAATAACACACTGTCATACTGCTTACAATTAAAAACAGTGCTTAAAACAGTGTTTATATACAATGTATATGAGTCTATTTCTAGTTCTTACTTTTTAATTGGATTGTTTATTCTTTTACTATTATTATTATTTATTACTATACCACTGTCCTTTGGCTGCTGTGATGAAGACATTTTCCCGTTTGCGGGACAAATAAAGGAAATTCTGATTCTGATTCTAAAAAAATGTAAAATCCAAGTCATTGATTTGGATGCTTCTTTGAACAGGAAGTGCTAATGTTAGAATCATTGGCCCTGAAGTTCATAGTGTGTTGCGCTGTCAGCTCTGTTCAGGCTGTGAGACACAGATGGCTCAGCTGCAGTCCAAAGAGGTCGAGCCAACCTGCTGGAGACGTGGCTTTTTTCAAACTGCCCATACCACGGCACGATCCGACGCTGTCTAGAGGAGAAAATGCACTTCTTTGCTTCCGCTCGCTGACTTTTCGCCGCCTTCACAATTATCTGCATCCATCTCTGTATCTGTCCTTTATCTCAACCTTTCAGCTGAAGGCATTCCTTCCCGATTCGAGTCGCAGTAAAGAAACCAGGACAATGATCTTTTGTTGCACGACTTGCTGTGCCGTCTACACCGCCAGTGTGTTAATGAGGATGGGCGAGATGATTAGGGTCAGAAAGGTGAACAAAGAGGTTTTTTTTTCCTTTTTTTTTTTTTCTTAACAATCTCCATGACTGCTCTTGTGAATGTATCCTGCTGGCGTGCAGCACAACGCTGGGCTCAATTGTGAAGCCAACAGTCTGATCTTAATTGTCTTATCTTTTGGTGGGGACGCTGGATGTCCTCAATGGGCATCCTCCCGGGGTGGTGTATAGGATTAGAGTGTCACTGAGTCTCTCAGTGGGGATATGGCTGGATGCTAACAAGGTCTGGCCTTCGCTGAAGAGTGGTGCAGCATGAGGATGAGGCTGACTTCATAAGATAAGAAGCGTCCTGTGGACCAGGGAGGAAATTCTGAGGATGTTTTATTTCTGCAGCATCTAAGAGAGCCAGCACATAGGCTCTGCCTCACCCTTTCTCCTTCTACTGAACACTGTGTGAGTGTGTGAGTGTGTGTGTGTGTGTGTGTGTGTGTGTGTGTGTGTGTGTGTGTGTGTGTGTGTGTGTGTGTGTGTGTGTGTGTGTGTGTGTGTGTGTGTAAAACAGAGCACAGCAGAGCAGCACTGACCTTTTCCCAGGAAGTATTTAAAGAACCATCTGGTGTGGTACTCTGGATTCTCCAGATGGACATCGGTTCTCCTCCAGGTTCCCGGAGTGTAGTCCGAGGTCTGTTTATCACATACACACACACACACACACAAAAACACACACACACACGCGCCACGTTGTCATCATGATGGTCACAGCTTGAGTCGCAGCGGTCTTCTCTGCGGAAAACTGTTACACTATGCAGCAGTACTGATGATAATACCGGGCAGGGAATCAGGTACAGCCAGAGCCTGGACACGGTCAGCTACAGTCTGTCTTTAAGCTCTTATTGTGGTGTCACGATGGACATTATCCTGGAGAAAATACTCTCAATAAAAAATGGTGGGTTTAAGATTTGTCTCATATAACATGACAACCTAAATCATACCAAGATTAGAGACAAAAGCAAGGGAGTAAATCACATTAAGACAGGGGCCCACACTGGACTCACACTGTAGCTGCTGTCATTAAAACAAGTGGACTGAGGATGTTCAGCCTGATGTTGGATACATATGACCGGAAGTGTTTGAGGAAAGAGTCCAAATGTTTCTCTGATCTACTAATGTGACTCTCAGGATATAAGACAGGGAGATGTCAGCATGTGATGAATTATTTCTTCGCTTCATATATGAACACTGGGTTGCTGCATTAATCATTAATATAAAATACATTTGAAGGTCTCTCAGTTTTCCGTGTTCATGAGCTGTATGCAGCATTTTCTACCATTACTAATGTATTGCAACTAATTTTATACGGAAGCCACTGCACTTTCACAGAGAAATCCACAGTTGCACAATTTATTTACAGGAAATTAAGCATCATTTAATAATGTATAAGGTAGAACAACACGAGGGTAGCTCGAAAATGTATAGATATACTGAATAAGGCTATGGCCTCAGACATAACCATCATTTCTGATGTATTGTCCATTGACCGAGGTCAGTGAGGGCAACATCGGGGGTAAGTAGATGGGCGCGGTGTGTTTTGTTGTATGTACCTCATCTGATGAGCCGTTCTCCACCCTGAAGCGTCCTGCCCTCTGAATGGCCCCATCTGCGTCACTGGAAATTAGCTGAGAGGGAGACGGAGGGACAAAGAGAGAGAGACAGAGAGACATTTAAAATTAGACACCTGACAAACCATGACTTGTGGCAGACAGTAATAAGCAGGTCCTAAATACATTACAGTTGGCTATCACCAGGGACAAAAAGAGGAACTGTGGCCGACGCATCATCTCCATGTGATAACAGCCGCATGAGTCCGACTATAATGGGCCTAAAAACGTATCTGTCTTCACGACTGTCTTCTCCTGTGTAGATTACCAACACTTCACCTAATCACTCAAGTCCTTGCAATGATTCCTCAAACTACCTTCGCTGTTGAAAAAAACCAAAACAGTTTTAATGCTCTACTTTTTTGTAATTCTTGCATCTGCCACCCCCTACTTATCGGCCCAATTATCTGTCTCTTGCTGACTCACCTCTCCACTTCAGCACTGAAGAGGAGACAATATGAGTGCGAAATGGGACAGATAATGATAGAGGAAGAGTGAGAGAAACAAGAGAGGCCAGGGGAGGAGGACAGACTGAATCCTGTGTGAGTCGGCTCACATAGCCTATAACTTGATTTGACTTTTTTTTTGGGGGGGGGAGTGCACATTTTCTGGCTTTCTTTCAAAGAGTTGAATGAGATTTAGGAGGTGGCTAACCCAGTTTGTAACCTCAGCGTGTCATATGTTTCTCTGTGAGTTACTGATATAAAGACCCCTGCGTATACTTCAGGAGAAAAAGTCAATTTATAGCCATGAAAAAAGTAGTTCAGATGTTCATCAACACCAAATCAAAATCATTTAATCCAAATATTATCACGCTAGCCTGTTAAAACATTTTACAGGCTAAACATTAGCATGTTGTCAATTTTAGCATGGTCTGATGCTGATGTTGTCATTTCTGTGCCGTCTTCCTCAAAGACGGCAGCTCGGTCTGTGACTATCTATCTACCCCTCTTGCGTCCGTATTGTAAGCTGAAGGTCTCTGGGTCAAATTAGCAATAATACGCAGTATGCAACATCTAGTTAGACTTATATAAAGGCTTTATGTTCAAGTTAGCAACAATATGCTTGACACGAAAACTACTTGGTTAGGACTAGCCTCCAAAATGACTCAGGAAAAGATCATGCTTTGGGTTAAAATAACTTAGTTTGGTCTCTTAACATAGGTTATATCATTTGTTAACTTAATTACGGTACATCAATTAAAAACAAATCAGTATTGACGACAAAGGACATGAACCACAGTCTCTGGAGAAAAAGAAGAAGTGACGCCAGAGAGGGACCTACAGCGTGTCAAGCTTAAAAGCGCATGAACAGTTCTGCTGTATTTGATGGGCTGGAAGTCAGAAGGGGCTTTTGAATGTATAATTCACTGGGTGTTTGTGCATGTGTGAGCTGGCTGCAGGTCAAGATTTCACATGATGTTAAACAGTTGAACCAATACAGATTTTTTTTTTTTTTTACCTGAACCTGGCTTGATTTGAGACGTATGAAAGCTTTGTTATAGAAAACAGACACATTGAAGAAAGGAAAAATAATTCAAATCAAGATGTTCCTGTGTTCTCTAAATGCAGTTAATTACTTGTGATACTGATCTCATCACTTGTAATGAGTCGAGTGTTTCGTCAGTCAGTGCGGCTGCTATCAGCTGACACTCAGCTGAGCGATTTGCCATCTTCTTGTAACCCCTGCAAACATCTACAAAACCCCCTTCAATCTATTCCTCGTCACATCCCATTTTCCCTTTCATCCCCCCAACACCATCGCACCGAATGATGTTTTGTTGCCAGGCAACGGAGAGTCTCTCCTCCCTTGTTACTCTTTCTCCTCCTGCCTCTCTTCCCTCTGTCTTTGCCCTCTGCTCTTTGACCGTCTTGACTGTTGTGCTCTTTTTTTTCTTCGCTCCCCTCGCCGATAGAGGTCTCTGCTCTCCAGACGTGTGCATTTAAAAAAAACCCAAACAAACGGTGCTGGCATTGCTTTGTGTATCCCTGCACACACTGTGATATGTCCAGATGGCCTGAAATGGTCCGAAGGAGCCAAACAAGAAGAGGATGAAAAGGAAGTTCCTGGGAGAGAAGGACTGAACACGAAAAGCTAAATGTACCTCTTAGTGCAACCGACCTCCAGGAAGTACAGACAGACACAATGAAACCAGGGCTGAATCTGAAGACTATTGTCAGTATCGATTCATTTGCAGATTATTTTCTTGGGCCTGGTCCTAGGTGGTATTTTGCTGTCTCATTTTTTCCAGGCAGTTCTTCAAAAACCCAGAGGTATTCAAATTACAATGATATGAAACAGAGAAAACTGGAAATCTTCATAATTCAGCTGCTGAAACAGCTCGCAGTTTGTATTTGGGAAGCGACTTTAAACATGATGATAATGACCGAATAGTGTTGCAGCTTTGAAGCAGGACAGGAGAGAGGAGGCGTAGACCAATATCACAAATATTGGAGCCTTCACCAATGAATACGTATGTAAGTATCCTGTTAACGGTCAGATTTTTTATGTTTTCTAGTCTGAAGCAACCTTGATTACGGTTCCAGTAAAAACCAGGATACTTTGGCTTGTCGACACCTTATTCAGTTACCTGACCATTCTCTATCCTTGTCAATGAAACAGAAAATCCGATGGATGGAAAGTAATGACAGTGATTGTTATCCTCGGGAGAACAATCTACTGCTCAACAGCAGGCAGACAAAATCAGTAAAAAAAAAAAAACAGCCGATGTCCAATTCACTTGCAATTATGCTTAATGACAGACCTTCATCAGGTTATCTAAAAAAAGCAGACATGCCACCCTGTCTACAACAGTGGAGCTGAGGTGGAACAGGTGAACAGTTTTAGGCTCTTGGGAATGAACATCCCAGAGAACCTATCACGGTCGTTGCACATCTCAAATTGCGTAATGGCAATTAAATTCATCTTGAATCTTGAATATTACACTATGATATAATACAACAAATGGCACATTCAAACTTCAATAGTGGGAATCATACAGCAAATTGTATTTTCATTTTCATTTTCTATTTTCTAAAGCCAGTGATGAGATTGAGAATCTAACTCTTGCAAACTGTGCTCATTATCAGCTGTTGAGGCAGCTCAGTTGGTACAGAAATGAGCAGCTGAAATGTTCAGGAATCAAAGGGACACCTGCAGGCATACGATCAGTGAACTGGATTCTCTGATCACGCGTACGAGGATATGAATAACCAGGGGAGCCACGGTGCATGTAAATGTGCCAACTGCCTCTGATAAGTTTGGACTTTTCTCGCGGTCCATGCAAAACAGCAAACAAATATCTGAGCGGATGGCACAACCTGTGGCAAAAAACTAAGCAGTGTTTATCAGTTTGCAGAGTGGGCGGTGTGGCCTGCACTTCACAGCAGCTCATTAGATCACGTCAAAACTATACAACGATGAGGGAGAGTGCTGCGAGGGCACTTATCATGTGAGGAGAAAAGGGAGGGTTTAAGTCCTTTTCAAAAACATTCCTGTGTGCAAGCGAGGATAAAACACCAGAGCTTTGACATTAAGAATAAAATCGTTAATAATTGTCACACCGACTTTATTGTTCGTGCTAAATTAAATCTGATATGCAGTCACCTGCCGCAGTAGCAGAGAGATTAGCAAGCTCTTTAATGAAATTCTGTGGCGAGGGGTCGACCGATGTGTTTTTAAAAAAGCTGATTCTGATATAATAAATCGAAAAACAGATAAGCATTTGTAGTTGATTTAATTGACTTTACTTGAGTAATTCTAGTTTTTGCTACTTTATACCTCCACATTCTGTACATTTATTTAGTAACTTATGTGACTAGTTACTTTCCCACACTTTACTAGAGCAGGCCGCCTAAGTACACTTGGGGACCCACTTTAGCGTCTTATACTTAAATGTGGAACCCGTCCAACAACGTCCTATTCAGTGTAGTCCCACTTATGTTGTCATGCACAAACTTTTAAGCGCGCCTGGTTGTTGCGATGCATGTCGGGTGTGATCGGCTACACAATTAACAATGAGCTTCCTCCACTAGCGGCTCACCTGCTGTTACCACTGTTTTGTTTTTGGGGGTGAATTTATAAAACACTCTGCTGACGAAGAAAGCGGATAACGTTGCTGTGAGAGTAAAAACAGAGAGGAGAGAGGGACAGCAAGGCGAGGCGAGCAAGTGTGTGCGCCTTAAGTCTCATCCTCAGGTTGTCAAATACCGAACACAGCAACTACCGACAATACTGTGACATAGAGAACATTGATAAGATAAATATATATATATACATACATACACACACACACACACACACACTAGTATAACACTGATTCCTTCCAGCTCACAAGTAAAGCACTGGCTACATTTTCTTCCCTTGCTATATATTGTATATAATGAGATAACACAACGCAGCCAGGCATGTTTACTGCAGGTGTGAAGCTCTGATAAACGGCAGAGAGGTTGCTGTGCAATAATTGGCTGTGTCTTAGGAGAGGCCTTTTCCCCTTTCATATGCATATTAATGGGGCCTGAAAACAAATATATTTACGGCATATTTCCTGGTGTGAAGGTATGTCCCAGTGTTTGCATGCGTGTGTGCGTGAGAACGGGCGTTTCTGCTGCTCCGCTCTGTTCGCGTGTGCGGAAAAATGGAAAGTAAATGTCGGAGCTGTAGGCCTCTATCTCCCTCCATTTCTCTCGCCTCCTGCAACATTAACTGTCCAATCGCAGGATAATGGAGGGGAAACCAATGCAGTGTTCAGACTCCCAGAGCAATGCACCGCCTCCCTGGTGTGTGTGTGTGTGTGTGTGTGTGTGAGAAAAGAAAATGTGTGACACTCTGTATTAAATGTGCGTTTAGGTAAGTGTTTGTGCCGCTGTGTGCGAATAGGCTCTCCGCTGTTTTTGGATGAAAGATTGAAAAATAGCAGAAGAAAGGAGTGATTAAGCGCTCTGGGGAGTCCGTGTGTGTGTGTGTGCGTCTGTGTGCACACACACACACACGTGCGTGCATCACACTGCCACTGCTTCTAAATCATGCAACAAGAAGAGTGGCAAAGACGGAAAAAGCTGCACTCCAACGATTCCCCCTGGGCCGGGGGGGGAGTGGAGGCAGGGAGGAGGAAACGGGGGACAAAAGGGGAGGCCGCTATGCTTCTACGCTTTTACAAACAACCCATAAAACACCTCACCACTGCCAGGGAACAGTGGTGGAGGGATAGGGCCGGGGAAAGAAAAGAGAAGGGGCATCAAACGTATAGAGAGAGAGAGATGGGGACAGAATGAGGGATGAGGCCACTGGGGACGGGAGGCAAAGAGCGATGTGTAATGACAACAAAAAGCCGAATGATAAAAGAATAATAGCCGTCTCCACGATGCGTAACCCCATGGGAAAGGGGCCGGGGCTTTCGAGCTTTATAAACGGAGTAAGGATGCACGCACACGCACACACACACGCTCTCTTGAACACACACTTAAACAGCTCCCATTTTAGGGCATGACTTGAACATTTTACAAACACAATCGAGCTCACGGCGTACGCAGAGAGCCTCTGATTTCCCCAAGGCCCACGGGACAAAAGGAGCGCTGCACTGCAGAGAGAGAGAGTGTGTGTGTGTGTGTGTGTGTGTGAGTGAGTGAGTGTGTGTGTGAGTGTGTGTGTGTGTGTGTGTGGTTGGGGAATTAAATCAATACTTTTGTGACTGCTGATAGATAATTGATCTCATCAGTGGTCCTGTTCATGCACGCTCACAATCCTCCAGTAGAACGCGGAGGCGTAGGCGGCAGAGCGGTAGAGGAAGTGGCAGTGGGTGAGGGGGGGGGATGGGGG